>OX101752.1:22700270-23064560 GCA_944452675.1 Tachina lurida
TGCACTTTACAAAGTGCACAAATAACAAAGAAGGAAATAAAAAGTAAGAATAAGAGTTTTTCGGTTAAAAATTATATGCGCTAAGACATAAATATTGTATGAGGCTTAAAAAAGTTGTGTTAACATAAAAAAATAATAAACAACACTGCCATTACAGAAAATATTGCTTCTCTGGTAAACGCATTATGCAGTTATTATTATTTTTTTAAGGAAACGGGGAACGAGTTGAAAGTAATTGAAACCATCAGCATTCTTTTAGGAAACCCTAAAGTATAGAACAACATTTCTAGAAAAATTAACATCATGAACTCTTCCACTAAATTTTTCAATTCGGTAGGGCGATTCACAAACTTTTTTTAAGGATAATCGCTTAGTTAAAATAAGTATAACGAAAATTTAACGAATTTGCTATTCAGTAAATTTTTTAACGATGTTCGCTATCTATCTGTCGTTAAAAAGAAGTTACAGAATCACACAATCGTTATTGCAAGCGTCAAAATGTATAGACAAATCACGGTGATCGGATCGTTAAAAGTTACAGAATCGCACTGCACTTCTATTATTATAAATTTTTTATATTATTTATTTATTTTGTTTTTTGTTATGTCAATTTAGGGAACAGAGCTACTTAATTTTAAAATTTTTGTTTCAACCTAAATCTTATTAAATAAGGGAAAGATCCACCCCGATTTCCTAGATCACGGCCTGCATATAAGGTAGCACTGCCTCTATTTAAAATGGTAGGTTCATTACAATAAACTTAAGACTTCAGTCAGTAAACATTTCCAATAAAATTTATTCGATTGCTGTTTTTGTTATTGGCCCGAATAAAATTAAGTTGTTTGTCCGAATAAAATTTATTTAATTGTTCGATTTAATTTTAATAAATTAATCATTTAAAATTTAGTCCACTGCTCGAATAAAATTTATTCAATTACTCGAATGAAATTCAATCGATTACATAATTAAAATTTTTTTGATTGCTTGAATAAAAATGTATCATTATTCGATTGCCATAAAATCTTTGTGTTTGTATTCGATTACCTAGATACAATTTTTTTAATGGATCGAATAAATATTTAATATTATTCGATTCGAATAAAATTCATTCGATTGCTTGCATGCAAATTTCTAAGATGGTTCGAACAAAATTTATTCGTTTGCACCAATCCATTTTTTTGGATTGCTCCTTAAATTTATTCGTATTCCTGGAAAAAATTTGTTCAGCTGCCCAAATAAAAATTTATTCGGTTGCTGGGTCAAAATTTTTTCGCTTTTAACCCAAATAAAATTTATTGTACTCCTCGAATTAAATTAATAATTAAAATTTATTATACTTTTTGAATTAATTATGAAAGCTAATTCGACCATTGCACCAATATTTATGACTCGAATAAAACCTATGCAACTGGGCAAATTAAGCATATACAGGGTGTCCCATGAGTCAACGTCAAGCCGAAATAAGAGAAATTTTTTTAAAGCATTCTTTATTGTATTTTCAAAATATCTTTAACAATATATATTCAAATCTGAAATCTATATATAATTATTGGGCCCGACCAGTGTCGGACATGAACTTAGTGGATCGTGCTAAGCAAAAAAAAAAAGTTTTATATTTTCTGAAAGACAAATCTATCAAATACATTTTGAAATTCGGGCTAAAAGCTCCAGCTTTTCATGTCACTTGCCAAAAATGCCAGCTGTTTATCGGCTGTGTTCTCTGCTTTGTGTAAAAACAATTTTAGCAATCCTTCTTATTGTTTTTACTTCACTCACTTCTAGGAAGCAAACAAAACAAAATCAAACAATTTGTTTCGTTTATTTTAGTACTCTGGTTTTAAGTACAAAGAAATCAAAACAAAAATAAATTTATAACTGTAAGAGTGTCGATTACACTGTGATACACAAAAAATATTCAGGGATTCTAATGTACCAATTCTATTTTGCTGGAGTCCATGGATGACGAAAATACCGTTGGTTTTTTAGGTCACTTCATAAAGTTATTTTATAACGGTAAAAGTAGTGAAAAACGGGGTTTCTTAGATTTTTTTTGGTTTCCCAACGGATTTCTTTTAACTTTTCGTTGGTTAAAAGGATCGAATATTATCTTTCAACCAAGATATATTTTTTGTAAATCGACTAACAAATGACTAAGTAAGAGTCGTTGAAGTGTACAAAAAACCCATTAAAAAAAAAGTATTCTTTTGTTTTTCTCAGGCCATAAGTTGCTTATGAGTTACAAAAGAATACTTTTTAATGGGTTTTTTGTACACTTCAACGACTGTAACTTAGCCATTTGTTCATCGATTAACAAAAAATATATCTTGGTTGAAAGATAATATTCGATCCTTTTAATCAACGAAAAGTTAGAAGAAATCCGTTGAGAAACAAAGAAGTTACAACTGTTTAAAACTGAAAATCTAAAAAAACCCGTTTTTCACTACATTTACCGTTATAAAATGACTTTATGAAGTGACCTAAAACAACCAACGGTATTTTCATCATCCATGGACTCCAACAAAATAGAATTGGTACATTAGAATCCCTGAATATTTTTTTTTCTCAGCTTTTCTATCACAGTGTTATTTTTGTTACGAAAATCATGTCCTAGCTCCTGTGTCGTGAAATAAATAGCATAGCTATACAAATAGTTTACTTCATTTCTTTTTAAAAATTTAGACATAACACACAAAAGATAATAACAAGATGATAGAAAATATTTTATAAATAAAGAAAAATAAAGAAATTAGATTAGGTTGTTAGTTCCTTAAGAGTATAGTCTATTTTAGCAGTTAGCCGCTTAAAATTTTATTGATGACCTGTTATGGTAGTGCGCACGAGCTCAGTTAAAGTCTTTTTAATTAGTGTTTTTATGGGAATTGTTAAAATTTAAGTTTAAAATTTTTAAACGCACTAATAATCCCAAATTATTATTTTACTTATTAAGTAAAAATATTTTTTATTAAAAATACATTGTAGCAATGGTAAAGTAAGAAAATAAAAAAAAACATGTTGATTATTGAGTTCTTGTTTCAACTTTGTTATTTGTTGTTAGGCTTCTCATATATTTAAATGAAAGTTTATAACATAATAACTCTAGTTGTTCTAAGAAATTTGGGTAAAGGTTCCCTGATGATCTGCATTAGCAACAGTGAAATGCGCATAGGATCCAGCTAAACCCCTCAATAATCAATTTCAATGTATTTTTAATAAAAAATATTATTACTTAATAAGTAAAATAATAATTTGGGATTATTAGTGCGTTTAAAAATTTTAAAGTCTTTTTAGTTACAAAACGAGACAGACGTTTTTACAAATTTAAGTATAGAATACAATGAATACGAAATACCAAACCAGAAAACACTCAGGCTTGATTTCAAAATCTGAGCGATTTAAAATACAACTTTTTTGAAAGTGATATGAAAACAATTTGAAAAATAGACTTCTCAGCAAAAAGGGAAAACAATTTTCAAGTGGAGAAAACCATTTATTCTCACAGTACTTTCAAACGAGTTATTTTTAAATGTTTTTCATCTTAATTCCAAGGTTTGATTTCGTGTTTGCTGGGTTATTGTCGCTAAGACCTGATTGGATGTTGTATTCTCGACGGCGTGAAAGCTCAAAGCTCTTTCATAAAGCTTGCACATTAAACTAAATCACTTCAAATTAAATAAGCAGATAAATTTAAGAAAATAATTTGCGAAAAATTAAAATTTTTCACTTTATATATAAAACTTAAAGTACTTTAAAATTTCATTAATGCTACACAGAAAAAAGTATTCACCAATTAATATTTTCAATTAATAATTTAATTGATTCAATTAAATTTTTAATTATATTTATTAATTTGAGTGAAAAAACTTAATTAATAGTATCAAATTGTTTATAGGTGAAAATTTAATTAATTTTTTAATTGATATTACAAATATTTTAATTAATATTACAAAATCATTCATATTACTTTTTTGTGTGTATACATGTGTAATTAATTCGTAAGCTTGGCTACCGAACTTAGTATAGCTTGCTACATTGTTATATACTGTTTTACAATGGTTTGAGGTATGAGGGTTCAAGCTTATATGGTTTTCATAAAGATCGCTAGAAGAAACCCAAAACATTTCTAAGAAAAATTATTGTTTTTAAAGTTTGAGTAATTTTATTTTTGGCTAGCGAATTTAAAAGGTCTTGAAATACCGGGGACTGCCAATTAATCTGCCTTATCGTGGTGGGCGTATTTCAAATACGACTACGACTGTTTGGTAATAGATTAAAGAAAAACTGTTGAAGTCTTCTTTAATCTATTACCAAACAGTCGTAGTCGTATTTGAAATACGCCAACCACGATAAGGCAGAATATCTTTTTTTTTAAATACTTTTTCGCTCACTCGTTCAAGGGTTAATCAATTAGCCGGGAGTGCAAGTAGCTATAGGTATAAAGGCAAAAGAGTTCAGAGCTTATCCTAAAATATATCCGGCCACAACAAGTGCAAACAAACGTTTTACCAAGCCCAGTTGACCAAATCGTCGCAGGCGACATTGTCTTCGACTACTAATGTACGACATGTCGCCTGTCGATTAGTTTTTAAAATCGAAACTTTAAAGGAAATCGTCTTTCGTGACTATCTGAGCAACAATTCACACATGTTGTCTTCAATAAAACTTTGTTCAGGACAATCTGAGTGATAGTTTTATAAGTTTTGTCTTCAATAAAGCAGTGTTGACGACAATTTGAGCGACATTGTCGCTAATCTCGTCTTGTGTGACCTCGCCGCCATTTATATTAAAATTTCGTCAAAGATTTGTATGGAGCTGTCTTCAATATGTCTTCTACGATTTGCCATTGTCTTGCACCCGTCGTCAAAGATGTCTTAAGGACGTGGCCAACTGGGTATTATTGTTCATAGCATTAAGTCTACATACACACGACGCGGCATACGTATACACCCAGTTGGCCAAATCGTCACATACGACATTGTCTTCGACGATTAATGTACGACATGTCGCCTGTTCATTAGGTTTTCTAATCGAAAATTTAAAGGAAATCGTCGTTCATGACTATCTGAGCGACAATATTCATCGTTTTGTCTTCAATAAAACTTTGTTGAGGACAATCTGAGTGACAATATCCATCGTCTTGTTTTCAATAAAGCCGTGTTGACGAAAATCTGAGCGACCGTGTCATACGTTTTGTCTTCAATAAGACTTTGTTGAGCAAAATCTGAGCGACATTGTCATATAAGTTTTGTCTTCAATAAAGCAGTCTTGACGACAATCTTAGCGACATTGTCGCCCATTTCGCCTTGTGTGACTTCGGCGCCATTTGTATGAAAATTTCGTCGACGATTTGTATGGGGCTGTCTTCAATATGTCTTCTACGACTTACCATTATCTTGTACCCGTCGTCAAAGATGTCTTAAAGACGTGGCCAACTGGGTATCTAAATAATAATCTGTGTATGACTGCGCGTATAATAACATATATATGTCTAACATGGTTTCTCCTTACTAATTTTTGTTTCGCGTAATTAAGATAAGCCAGCACTCGAGTGTTAAAACTTCTTTTTCCTGTTAAAGAAGAGAAAATACAACAACAACAACAACAAAAAAGAAACAACTCTTGCAGTTCATTGATTACAATACACGCATTCACACACACACACACACACTCTTCAACACTTATGAAAACTATAAACGTATACATAAATTACTTGTTCATCTTTACACATGAGTATTCTCTCATGAATAAATGTTCCCAAAAATATTCGAATACTTTTAGTCCTTTTCTTGTTAAGCACTGTAATAAATAAGCAACTGCAAAGTTAAACTTTATTTTAACGAAATATTTAGCAAAGGGAAAAACTTTAGTCATAAACAAAAAATTAATTAAAAATAAAAGAAAAATATAAGGAAAAAAATTTTAATTAAATATTCTATTCTTTTGGGAGTAGTTGTTTTGAGTTGTTCTTTTTCGTGTTCATTTGTTGTTTGGTGGTTAAAGTACTACCTGTGATATAATATTTTTCTTACCTTTTTGGTGGTATTAAAATCTTAAGATTTCTTACTTTCAATAAAGTCAAATTAAAAAGGGTGTTCAGGTGAATGCTTTTAGCTGTCAGCACGTTTGTTCATCGTGTGGTTGTCAAACTTCATAAATATTGTTTTTTATTCATACATACATATGTATGTACATCCATACCACCAGCAAGACATGGGGACTGGCTTTCTCATAGAGATTGATTTGAAATTAAAAATTATGGCTAAAAAGTATTTTTAAATGTTTTTAAGCAAGGTTTTTTCAAAGAAAGTTTATATTCGCTTAGCCTACCGAGTTAATAGCACGAATGGGCGGCTGGATTATGTCAATCGGTAGCCTAGCTTTGGGTTATAGTGCGTACAATATTGAATAGAATATTCATTAAAAAATGTAGAAAAAAAAAGTTTGAAAAACACAGCACAACATTGGAAAAACTAACATTGGGACAGCTGGGATCATCAAACCCGAAAAAAAGGTAGAAAGAGTTAATCAAGTTTTTTTTTTGATGATCGTAATCTTTTAATTATGATGTTACAATGCTTTTAAAAAGCTAAACCTTTAGCTTCTTCTTTACCAAATGCAATTCATGCAAAAAATAAGCTCAATGATGACTGTCTTCCCAGAAAAATGCATCTCCAGAAGAGCTGACGTAAATTATCCCGTATTCAGCCCTCATAGTAATTCTAAGTCAATTTCCTCTTATCTCATGAAAGAAAATACACGTAAGTAAATGGGTCCATCACGGAGTGTATTTGCCGAGCAATCCCCAGAAATTCTACTATTAAATTAAATTAGAACCCGCAAACAATTGGATTTTAAATTTCGATAATTGTAATAATATATTCCCATCGATCTTATAAAGATCTTTAAGCATCAATAAATTAATTGAATATGTGCCGGACTTGGACATTGCTTTCACTTCACTTTACTTCACTTCAGTTCAGTTCAGTTCAGTTCTTATTCATGGCGGTTTTTTCTGCGTTAAAATGTCTTCTCCACGTGTAAGCAGGATGTCCTTTCTTTCGGTGAAACTGTATCTTTTAATACGGAAAATCTAAGGATTTAGCTAGACATGGGCATAGAAGGCCCATTCGGGGGGCATTGCCTCCCCCTTTCCACCAAATTTCTCCCCCCCCCCCCCGACCTTCACCGTATAATGAAAATCACCAATAATACCGGCGTTGAGTCAGCCAAAAAATTTTGCTACGCAGTTTTTTCTGCCCTGCAACATCGACGGCTACCGTTTTTGTCGTTGCAGCTGCAAGAGAATGCCTATACTTACATTACATTGTTCCCTATAAAAACGTGCATTCTAGACAGCCATTTTGTTGGCTTAGATGACAGCTGCATCATTTGAGTAAGATGCGGTAGACTAATCATCTACTTATCCCAGAACATAAGATCAACAGGATCTCAAATAATAATATAAATTGTTTTTTTTTTCGTTTGAGAGAGCGATTGAGAGAGAGGATGGCACTGGCTGAAGTAGTTAGCACGTTGACTGCAAAACCGAGAACCATTAGTGTCCTCTTTATCAGTTGTTGTGAGAAAAATTCTAGTAATGCGGGCATAAGGCACTGGTCACTAAAACTACACCGGCTTCTGGGGATGCTAATCCTAATTTAATATCAGAGAGCAGTCCTTCGCCAGTATTGTGTAGCCAAATCATGGGCACAGTAAAATAACCAATAAAACGGCTTTTAAACATAGCTTCAAAACAAACACGTCTCATTTGACACCAGAGGCACTGCTATAATGCATTATTAAAAAATAGGTGCCAAAAAGCAGAGTTGTAAAATAATGAAGCTTTCCTCTTCTTCTTCCTTCACTACCTGCCTTCTCTAGCACTATTCCTTCCCTATCACATTCTCTCACTATCTTTTCTTCAACTCCCAGGTAGCACAAAGGGATCATTATTGTCTACGACCCAAGTTAGCTGGATTCTAAATTTCACCCTTCCTTACCAGCAGCCTGCTAATCTAAGCTAAACTTGTCTTTTGCAATACCCTGTATTATTTAAGCTTAAGAAAATTAATAAAATTTTCAAATAAAGTTAAAACAAAGTCTTAATTCAATCTTGGATTTTGCTTTTCTTCCAGCCAGAGAGGGAAAACATTTTTTATTCAATGCAAAAATATTCTTTCTTTCACTATTATCCCTTAAAACTTAAAACAACTCAACGCACTAATAAATTTAGTTTTTAACATTATTCTAAATTTTGTTCTACAACTTTTTCCCATTAAATTTTGCTTTAAATTTTAGGCTTTATCGAGAGAAAAGCTTTCTTTAAACTAAAGGTGGGTCAATCAGTCGGTGACTTTTTGACTGAAACACAACTTTTGGGATAAAAATTATTTTGATCCTTCGTGCTTGTATATCATACATAGCCATGAATTATATTAAATATATAGCCCATAAAGCAAATATTTTTTTCTCATCTTTCCACTATTCATTGGCAAAACCTTATCTGGTCTTTGATTTCAAGTGATTTTCACATATTCCTAAAAAAAAATTCACGCACACATTAAAGTCTAAAAAAATTTAACAAGATTATAAATTATTCATTATTTTTAGAAAACGTTATTTCATAAATAGGCAAATTCTTTTAACCGAACACTATGTGTAACATACTATTTCGAAATAAAATCAAACATTACAGTTTTATATTTAAAAAAAAGACCATCATCATTGGAATTGCACAATTAAATTAATTAACTTGTCAAGTGCATAAACTCGAAATCATTAAAATCATTTATATCAACAACAAAAGCAAATAAAATAAATTATTTAAGACGAATTAGAACAAAAAAAAAAGAATATATAAACATGCTATCCGTACTGTTACAAACACTATTTGTAAAATATAAATAAAATATTTATCTTTTTACGTAATTAAGAATTTTTTTACTCACATATTTAATACATTCCCATTCACAATACTAAGGCAGTCAGACGCATGCAAACGTGGAGATAAAAAGCTCAGCTTCAATTGAGCTTTAAACGAAAGAAAGCATAAAAATTGTGTGAAATTTAGAGTCCAGCTCATTTGGATGCAATATAATGATCCCTTTGTGCTAACTGTTAGTTGAAGAAGAGATAATGAGAGAGGGTGATAGCAAAGGGAAAGTGATTGAGAAGACAGGTGGTGAAGGAAGAGATAGAGGAAAGATTCATTATTTTACAACTCTGCTCTTTGCACGATTTATGATAATGCAGTCTCGCAGCGCCATCTGGTGTCAAATGAGGCGCATTAAATTTTGAAGCTGTGCTTAGTAGCCATTTTATTGATCATTTTACTTCGCCGATGATTCTGCTACACAACGAAGGAGGGCGCTCTGATGTTACATTAGGGTTAGTATCTGATGAAGTCGGCATAGTTTTTTAGCGACCTTATGCCTGCATCACTAGAAGTTTTGCCACAACATCTCACACAAAAGACACTAATGAACATCAGAAAAATGCGTGGTGTTGTTTTTTAATGACTGTCGGAGACTGCGCTCGAACCCAGGAACTTCGGTTTTGTAGTCAACGTGCTAACTACGTGCGTTAAATTTTTTTTGTTCTTTGTTTTTTGCTAAAGTACTGAAAATTTTTTAAATTTTTCTTTTAGCAATTTTAAGTATAAATAATAAAAATGTTTCACAGTGAAAATATCACAATTTATGTATCCGTGTCTTTTATAGCTATGCTATTTATGTCACGACACAGGAGCTAAGACGTGTTTTTTCATAATAAAAATAATCGACACTATTACAGTTATAATATTTTTTTTATTTTGATTTATTTATACTTAAAATGAGAGTACTAAAATAAACGAAACAAATTGTTTGATTTTGCTTAGATTTGTTCTTTGAAGTGAGTGAAACAAAACAAAAGCAATGAAAAGTAATGCACGATTTGTGTTTGTACACAGAACACAGCCAATCAGCTGTAAGCCGGCTAACAGCTGCCACTGAACACAAACAATACATTTATTTAATCGTACGCTGTCAGAAAAGAAAATAATGGGAAATAAATGGAAACGTTTTGAATTATTTGCAGAGAATTTGACATCATCATATAATATAATTTTATAGCATATAAGGTTTGTTTTATATAGCTAAGCAGCATAGCTATAACCAGCTGTCCTAAAGCGCTTCTTTTTTTTTATATATCTATCAAAACGTTCCACCTTCTGGAAGACTCTACTCTATTAATTTGATTAATACCTAAAAAAGCGTGAGCAATTTTGTTAAAAATCCAAGAATAAATAAATTTTTAAAAATAATTAACCAACTTCAAATGTTAGGCAGTATACACCAAATATAATTATGCACGAAATTGCAAATAACTATGGTTAAAACCTTAAACAAATTCCCTATTAATATGACTGGTAGTGTATCCAATATTTTGCAAAAAAAAATTCTAAAAAAAATTTCACATTTTATTTCTAGCTTTTGCAGAACAGCAAATATAAACAACGAATAAATATAATACAAAATGATTAGTTTTTAATGGTTTATACAGCATTGAAATTGTGGTTTATTGCCACTTATTTCATTAACTTTTTTTACATTAAAAGGCAATAATGCCTTAATGTAAAAGAAATTAAATAAAAAAATTTAATTGTAAATGTTGATGTCTGCATACAAATGTTTTTGCGGTATTATGTCAACGCATTTAATTGTTATTAATACTATTCAAATGTAAATAAAAAGTTATCGTAGAACAATGCAAAGCGAGAGAAAAAAAAATGAATTATATATTATATATAAAATGGTTACACACAACAATTCAAGAAAAAATTAATAAAAAAAAATACTTTTGAAACAACAATGAACGAAATCAGTTCAATGTAGCGTATGAACATTATTTATTTTTTATTGCTTTTGTGATATTATTATATATAATTATTAATGTTATTAAATTTAAAATTATTTAATAAAGCTTTCCAATTGTAAAATTTTAATTTACGGAATTAAAATTTAGTTATTTTTCTTTTAGTGCTTCAGTTATAGGTTGCATTTCTTAATATATGAAGGCTCTTTTAATAGTCACTGCCGAACTGAGACAATTGATAGTGGCTATAGTGTTGAAGCTTAGTCTAACGAATTTGTTTTTATGTATTAAGTTTGTTTTACGAAATCTCCATAGACGGATAGAGGGTACAACAACACGTTGAAATTATATAATTTTTTTTAGCAATATGAGTGTTCACTTCAGCCTATAGGTAGCCAATTTAGCTAACTCTGCTTTTTGCAGCCAACTGGCCGAAGTTTTGGTCGTGACTTAAGTCTAGGCCTGCACAAAGTGAAAATAAACCAGGAACTGAAGGTAAACGGCCACAGACAATGATTTGTGGTCATTAAATTCGTCCTAAAGCAACTGGAAACTGACCCTAATTTTCATCGAAAAATCATATACAGGGGCCTCACAATGTATCCCGCAAAAGTCCCTGTTCTGCTGGAATTTTGGGCGGACAATTGCCAGGCCATAACCCTAAATAAAGACTGGTATATCCCAATAATTTCCAACTTTTTTGGCCGGAATTTGATGATAAGGGCAGTAACCGTATATAGTTTTGATGGGATGCTTCTACGTGTGCTAAGTTTTACATTCTGCACAATTAATTGGGTGTCCTACCGATCTCATTGCGAGTGATGTGTGCTGGCCACCAAGATCGTGTGATTATACTTTCTTTCTAGGAGAATAATCCACTAAGCACAATTGCCCTCAAGGACAACTTATACGCCCGAGTCATGGAAATAATAAAATTTCGGATGCTCGTTTTACGGCAGACATTCACACAATACTACATTCCATACATAATGGCATCGACAGAACCAGATATCTCAGATATTTCACACACAGTTATTTGGGTTCCGTACACCAAAACTGAAAAGGAACCCTATTGTTTCCGCTACTCTGTCCGTCTGTCCGTCTGCCTGTCACAGGCTATTTTCTCGAGAACCGTAACAGCTACGTACCTGAGTATGTAGAAGAGTATGGGCAGGGTATGTAGAACCTTGGCCGCTACAACAACAAATACATGAGAGTTAAAAACTAGAGGGTGTTCCACAACGAGCAACGAAAAATTTTAAAATCCCATGTAATACACATACACTTGAAATTTGTAAAGTTAGTGTATTTTTATACAGACTACAACAATTAACACTTAAACTTAAAACAAATCTAAATTAAAGGGTGATATATCAGTTAATGTAATTTTGACAACTTACTGTATCTTGAAAACCGTAATAGCCAAACTCTTGAAATTTTTGAAACGGTTAAACTAAAAAATCCCAAAATTATAAAATCGCCAAAAGCCAAAAAAATCGCCAAAGCCCAAAAAAATCGCCAAATCGAAAAAAAGCGTCATATAAAAAATAATTCTAAAACTAAAATAAATAGCGAAAAACCAGAAAAATCGCCAATATGAAAAAAAAACAGAACAAAAAATCGCCAAAACGAGAAAAAAGCGACAAAACTAAAAAAAAACTTTAAACTGAAAAAACTCAAAAAAATCGCCAAAAATAAAAAAACGCTCAAAACCGAACGTACGGAACCCTTCGTTACAAAATTTATTTTGATTTAAATTTAGGAAACGTTAAGAGAAACATTCTAAGAATTTTAATAATTATTTTCTACTGCCTTAAATAAATTAACTTAATTTGTTAATAAGCATATAAGAAACTAAATAAATATATAACGATCGTTCCTCCAAATTTGAACGAATATTAATATTGGAAAAAAACTAGTTTGAGTTTTTTTTTTTTAATAGAAACGTTCGACCGAATCTATTATTCGGAACTGGTCTTAAAAATATAAACCATAAAGTTTGAATGTAAATTATCTATATTGACTTTTTTTCATTATCTTAAATCTTTTTTATGTTTTTTTAAAGATATTTTGTTTTTTCTTTAATAAATTTTTAGTACAATTGACCTTAATTTTAATTTCAAAATGTTTCTTATTAAATTTTGTCTTAATGCAATTTCACTTATTTAGCTGCAGTCCTCTTTTCTTGTTTCATTTCAACAGTTAAGCAAAAATAAACAGAAAATTTTCTTTTTTATGGCCAAAAACTGTGCAAACAAAATAAAATGAAACAAAACTTCTTGAAGAAGCCAACACACAGTGATAAAATTAATTTTTTTTTTCTTCCAAAAATTAACATTATTTCAAGTGAAACAAGGAAAATAGTGCCGGCACTTTTAAGTTAATTAAACTTAAATCTTAGCACACAGGCATGCAAACTAGAAAAAAAAAATTTGTTTAAAAAAAAAGCGGAAAAAGAGATAAGAAAAGAAAGTACTTTTAAAAGTCGCTACTAAGTGGAATTTATTTTTCAAAAGGTCCCACAAGTCGATCAAAATTATTATATCATGCGTCTGTCAAATAAATCTAGAAACTCTATCATGATTTGTTTTCTTTAAGTAGGAAAAGATAGATTTGGAAAGCTTTGTAAGTAGCGAAGGATTACAAAATATCCTTTTGCTATTAGACCAGCTGGTTTCTAAGTCTGAGCGATTAATTTGATTAATCACAGAGCCTTTCCATTCACGATTAATTCTAAACAATCATTTAAATCAGGGGTCTAATCGTAGCTTTGGATAAACGACCTGATTCAATCACATTTTTATAGCTATTGCTATTTATGGCGAGATACAGGGGCTAGAAAATAATTTTCGTAATAAAATTAATCGACACTATTACAGTTATAAATTTATTTTTGTTTTGATTTCTTTGTACTTAAAAGCAGCGTACGAAAATAAACGAAACAAATTGTTTGAATTTGTTTTGCTTCGTTCTTTGAAGTGAGTGAAAAAAAAAACAAAACAAAAACAATGAGAAACATTGCTGAATTTGATTTTGTATTGTTTTTGTTCTGATCACAAACCAGAGAACACAGCCGATCGACTGTAAGCCGGCTAACAGCCGCCACCGGCCGCAAACAATATATTAATTTAATCGTGCGCCACTAGAAAATATAATAATGGGAAATAAATGGAAACGTTTTAAAATATTTGCATCGAATTTGACATCATCATATAATATTTTCACAATGTATGGTTAAAAGATAACAGAGACTTTAACGGCAAGTTGTGTATGAAGAACTTGTAGTTAAAGTTCAAGTTAACTCTTAACCATATATTGTGAAAAGGGACGTAAGTTTGTTTTATACTATGTTCACACTTATGTTTTTAAACATTTTTAAGACAAGTTTTCTAAGAACTAAACACACTCGTTCACATTATATTTGAGATGTTTAAGGTTGACGTTTTGTGAATAAATTATTGTGTTTGTAAGAAATTTCGAACAACTATGCTTTTTGTTTTCTTTATTTTTTTTAAGCAACAAATGTTTTTGTAAATAATGTAATATTTTTTAAGCAATTATTGTGTTCTAAATAATTTGTTTAACGTGCCACTATTTAATAACAACACAAAGTTGCCAGTGCTATCAAAAACGCACTGAACATACTTCATTTACGTGTTTATCGATAAGTTTAATTTTAAAACTTGTTAAACGAGATACTCAACAAAACAAGTCAATGTATGATAAAACATCAAAAAATTATTGTGTTTAAGCTCTTAAAGATGAATAGGACGTTAAACGCATAAGTGTAAATATATTATTATATAGCTAAGTAGCAATTGCTATAACCGGGTGTCCTAAGACACCTCTCTTCTTTTTTTTTAGTTTAAGATTATGGCATTTGCGATCGAACGAAGCAGCTCTTTATCGGAAGCGACAATTAGACCTTAGGGCTCAAATCGTAACATCCGTGATCGCATCGACAATCGTACGAAAACAGATTGAGTGATACATCACTCGTATAAGCTGAATGGGATGTCAGTACTTTCACGTATGTCATAATCTGAAAGTGGTGTTTTTACATGACGAGCTGTACGTTCACGGATGTGACGATTTGACGATTTGACGATTTGAACGGCTGTTAAGTATGATACTGAAAATGACCTGAATGAATCCACTCAGTACCACGTGAAGCATTTGGAGTTCACCTCATTTGCTTTAAGTAAAATTTTCTTTACAAATTCCCACCCAACCCCCCCCCCAACCCACGGGAAAACTCTCAGATTTCCTTTATCTTGCTAAATTATATAAATTTTTTCGTTATTCATTTTCTTTTCAATAAGACACAAGCACAACTAGCCAAATTTGCAATGTAGAGTACCAGACTATTACAGAATAACTAAAATACGGAAAATGAAATGACTACGAAATGAAGGAAATGAAAGTTTAGATAATAAAAAGAAAGAGTTTTCTTATTTCAAATGCTTTTTCCTAAAATAACTATTATTTCAGTTGAAAATATTGCAGACTGTTTAACAAACACTAACGCTGCGATACTCATTATACTTCTAGTGCTGCTATTAATGCTGGTCTTGCTGCCACTCCAGCCACTACTCCACACACACACACACACACACACACACACACACACACACACACACACACACACACACACACACACACACACACACACACACACACACACAAAGTAGTTAAGAGAAAGGAAATTAATATCAAACTAAATGTAAGTGATATCAAACTACACAGAACAAAGTGCAAGACAAAGGCTGGAAAAATTTGCTTCAAAAAAAAAAAATACATAAACGAAAACTTGGTATAAATGTAATTGGAAATGTGCTGCATTCTTTACATAAGTAAACAAAAATGTATATATTTATTTTTATGTCTACGTTTGCTGTGTAATTTGTGTTACTTAACAATTGTGTTTGTATGTTTATCTTCTTAATTTTACAACATGTATGCCAGCAATTATGTTACAGTTTCCGCCTTAATGTTTTTCCTTTTGGTTTCGTATTGCAATTAGAAACTTCTTTTTCCCAAAGAATTTTGTAGCTCAGTCAAATATGTTTTTTTTTTTTTTGCTTTGGAGTTGTAGCACTTTGTTCTTGTAATTGCTAACATATTTTCGTTGGTTTTTTTCTTTTTCCTTTTTCAAATGTAAATGTTAATTTGTTGTTAGTGTTTTTCTCGTAAGTGATTGTTATTTGTTAGCAACACATAGAAAAATATTTCTAACTTTTAGCACCATTTTTACTTTTTTTTTGCTAAGAGTTGCTGTTGGATTTGTTGGTTTTTTATTTTTAACTACAATAAAATGAAATCTGCTTGCTGAAATTAATTTTTATATCAGGAAGTAACATTTTGTTGTCTCGTAAGTTAAAAGCAATAGCATATTTTTAGGCACCAGTAAAGGCACAATAATGTTTATACGTACTTATCGCTCCTTTTGTGCAACAAAGGCATATAAAAGCGTTTTTGGATTGAATAATGCAGGGAAAATGTTATAGCATATTTAATCATGTTTAATCATGCGAAAAAAAAATAGGAGAAATGTAAAAGTTCCTAAAGAAGGTAACACACCTTGTAGTAGTGGTAGGCATTCATTGCCTGAGTGTTACTTCTGTTACACTCAGAGAATAACAGGAGTATCTTCTTAAGTACCCTCTAAGTACTGGCCATCAAACAACTATGAATGCGTATAACTAAAAATAAAAAAACAAGCTCATATACTAACACTTGCGTTTATTTTAAACCGAATACGTATAACTATACATATCCAACAACTATTGTTATACACATTTTAGAAATCACGCAGCACAAAAAACCAAAACTAAAATTTATAGACTGATTGTAGCTCACACAATCATAAAATTAAAACATGCAATACACATGAGTATAAAAGTACTCTAACTATTAATTGGCTTTACATGCGTATATACAGGGATATTTTATTTATACATACACATAAGGCCAAAAAAATATTTTTCATTCCATTTTGTGTACACAAATCTATGTTTATGATGGGGAATGATGAATAGTTATCTGAAATATCATGCGTTCAATTATTTTCCGACTAAATAGCCAGACAATGAGTATAATCAAACTCCAAATATAAGTATGACTGATACTCAATGCGCTTGACATGCATGTATTATAGTCACAGTTGCTTGAAAGAAAGTATATGAGCATAAGAATTGTTTCCGCTACATTCTTTCTATAAGTACTCATTGTCATTTGCTAATTAAAAGCAATAATTTTCATATCTCCATTAAGTTATCAATCGAAAACTTAAAAACTTTTGTTTGCAAAATTAAGTTTTTTGAGATATGGCTCTGTTGCAATAAAGGAGCTCTATGTTATGTAAGGTTTGTAATAAAAAAGCAAAATAAAATGCAGACATTTTTCCTAAATAAATTTTTTACAAACTAAAGTACCCTAATAAAAATTAGTGTTATATAAAAACTATTCTTTTATATAACAAAAATATACTTACACACTGGTAATTATTTTAAGGTCACTTAATTACTTATTAAAAGAGTTTTTTTTAACTAGAACCAATTTGTTATATTACCCTTTTATTGAGAGTTTAATTTGGAGCCTATTCTTGTAAAACGAAAACGTTAAGCATTGTCAAATTTTGTGTGTATTATGTTTTTAAAATATTCGCTTTAAAATACTAGGCCCTTACTGAAACGTAACACTTTATAAAAATGTAGCTTTTTACCCTTTAATAAAGACTATTTTGTTAAAAATAGTAAATTTTTATTAAAAATACCATTCTATACAAAGTACATATTTATAAGTACCTTTTTACAAAACTTAAACTCTTACAAAAAGCACCATTTATAAGATATATGAATAAAAATTATTTTTCTATACACAATACGTGCAAAAGTAACTTTTTTTTATAAAAAGTACTATTTTGTATTAAGTACTTATTAAAACAAAGTACCTTTTAAAAGTAACATTATACGAGAGTAGTTAATACAAAATGTACTTTTTCATGTAAACGTTTATACATATACCTTTTAAAAGTGCCTTATAAAAAGATACTTTTAGCAATAGTACCTTTTACAAAAAGTTCTTCTTATAAAGAGTTAATTTTACAAAAAGTGCTTTTCACCAAAAGTAACTTTTCAAACATTAGTTTTCATAAAAAGTTTTAAATAAAAAAAGTTCTCTTATAGAAACCACTTTTTATAAAATGTACCTCTTATAAACTTTTTATAAAATATACCTTTTATGAACTTTTTATAAAATGTACTTTTTATGAAAAGTGTAGAAAGTACCTTTCATAAAAAGTATAAAAAGGTACTTTTTATAAAAATTACCCTTTATAAAAAGTGACTTTTATTAAAAGTGCCCTTTATAAAAAGTACCTTTTATAAAAAGTACCCTTTATAAAAAGTGCCTTTTATTAAAAGTGCCTTTTATAAAAAGTGCCTTTTATAAAAATTACCCTTTATAAAATGGACCTTTCATAAAATTACCTTTTATAAAAGGAGCTTTCATAAAAACTACCTTTTATAAAAACTACCTTTTATAAAAAGTACCTTTTATAAAAACTACCTTTTATAAAAACTAACTTTTGTAAAAAATACCTTTTATAAAACGTACCTTTTATAAAAAGAGCCTTTAATGCCTTTTATAAAATATAATATAGTAACTCATTTTTAAAAAACTTCTTTTGACAAAAAGTGTCTTTTATTAAAGCTTCGAAAATATATTTCTAATTTCGCAAATATGAACTATTTGGTCTATATTCTCACATTAATATTAAAAAAAAAACATAGTGGCCAATTTAAATGCTTAATTATTAAGCAAATGTCCTTCTATTATTAAATGAGCAAAAATTATGAAGCAAACGATTACGAAAAACTTCGAATACATTTTTTATTTATTTTTTTTTTTTTTTGGAGAATAAAATAGAATTGTTAAAACTAATCAACAAAAATTTCCAATGAGTATTTTTTCTATGAATTAAATAATGCTTTTAATTAAAAATATATATAAAATACACAATGAAATTGTAACCACATAAGCACAGTGGGACCTATAATTAAAGTGAATTGTATTTTTGTTAAGTTGTATAAAAAATTAATTGCTTCGAAAAAAAATATACAGCAATTTTATTAAAAACTCTTAGAAGTTGATTTTTTCTTTTCTCTTCTTACTGCTTTTTGCTCACTTCTTTTTCCACCAATTTTCCACTCGACAAAGCAAAGTAGTAGAATTTCTTATTTTTGTTCTACTCCTACTTTCTTGTGCAAAATTATGTGCCCCTTAAAATAAATATATTTTATATTTAGTTCTTATACTCTTTTTTCCAAGTTGTTTTTATATTTATATAAAGATTCTTATGCGTTTATTTTAAGCAGGGAGCTGTCCTTTTTTCTTGGCTTAAATGTGCTTAAAATCATTCAGCTATCTCACTGGGGAGTCATAAGTTGCTGGTTTCATCATCATCCTCATCATCACAATTTCTTAACATTCTAACCAAACTATAAGCAAACACAAAAAAATTTTACAAAATAACAAACTAAAAGGAACTCAAAACGAAATATTTATAAATTCCATTTTTTTTTTGCTGCCGCCTGCCTGGTAGTGTATTAACCAAAAAAAAAGAAGGCTTGGCGCAGAGCAAGTCAGTGAATGGAAAATAAGAAACCCGATTTAAATGAAGAAAATTCATTCAGCCAGAATGATTATTTAACTTCTTTTAACTCCGGCATAAAAAAAACTTAATAAAACGAATACAGACGCACATAAAACAAACTTAGATTATATTTTGTAGGCAGCCGGACAAAGTATCACAATCTACTAGAAATTCCAAAAAAATAAATAATAATAGAACGCATAAACAAATTATTATAGTTTTGAATGATTAAAGAATTTTTTTTTTAAGTTAACTGAACCGGAAACGATTAAAGGCATTTTAAGGATATAGTTTTTGTAGTTTTTTATTCCTGGCTTGTTCTAATTAGCTTAAGGGAGATTGTCAGCATATTGTTATTTCAATAATGGCTTTAAGTTCTTAAGAATAAAAATTAATTTGTAGCAGAAATGAAATAACACGGCACAGTGGTTAGTGGCATAGCATAAAAAGCAAAAAATTTAAAGCAAAATTTTTTATAATAAAATTTTTTTGATATACATACATGCTATTTGTAAATGTTTTCACATACAGAGGCTCCATATTTTGTTTTATATATTTTTTGATTTTTCTGTTTCTTGCAAAAACTTTGATAACAAGGAAATGATTTAATATGCCAATAATAGTGACACTGTCACTACTTCTTCTTCGGCATTTTGACTAACTACTTTAACATTTTGATATCATCGCAGGAAACTATTTACCACTGTAGCTTAAAAATAAAGGCTTTAAAATGTAATCTTTAAGGCCTCTATTAACAAGTATTTACTAGAGCTGAGCACAAGATGTTTGTTTGCTTAGACTTCATGATATACATTATTGAATTGTTCTCTCTTTTTAGTGCTCTTGATTTTATGAGAACACTAAGACTGATATTCAATTTTATTAAAAGCATGCAACAGCATTTGTTCATCTGCCAAGCAAGGGCATTAATTATTGTCAAAGCATATTTCACTAGTGCACACCGAATGACAATTGTAAAATGAGCACACAAGTGCAAAAATATGTGTATGTGTAAAAGAAAAAGCAAATAATGTAGATTATTTGAGCGTGTTAGTTTTTCTAAGTTTTATAATTTATTAATTTAAGACTAAAAAATAAAATAAATAAACAGTAAAATAAAAATAATATCTTTTACAATTGATATAATTGTAAAAAGTTTTATTATCACTTAAAATTGTATGATGGTGCACTATGAAGTGTACAATAAAAATATTGCACACTTAACACTAAAATGTCTATTCAACTGTTGTCAATGGTTTTGTGTGTTATGTTTCCTTGTTCTCTATTTTAGCTTCACACTCAATTACGATCACCACTACAAACAGTATTCGCTTTTGAAAAAAATACATTACTGTGCACTTTTTCATAGCTTGTGCTCAGTTCTAAAATTTACATCTATTTTTAATAAGTTTTTTTTTTTTTGAAAGGCTAAAACATAATACAATAAGGTAACAAAAACCGACTTCAGTGCAAAGATCTGATAGAAGAAGATAAAAAGAAGTACGTGAAATATAAAATTAAATTTTAATGGGTGTGCCTCCGCCCATTTTTTTAATGCAAGATTGTGTGTTTCTCAGGGCTTAGGGTGTGTTTTAAGTCTTGTAAAAATCGGTAAAGTAGAACCACTTAAAATAAAATATTAAATTTTAATGGGCGTGACTCCGACCATATTTTTTAATTGAAGCATTGTGCTTATTTCAAAGCTTAAGGTATGTGGTAAGTTTCGTTAAAATCGGTTAAGTAGAACCGCGTGAAATATTATAATAAATGTTAATGGGCGTAACTCCGCCCATTACAAGAACAAAAGGTGCTTTTTACGTTTCGCAGCAATCAAACAAGTAGAATATCATGAAATTAAATAAAAAAGTAAAACCACTTAAAATAAAATATTAAATTTTAAAGGGGCTCAACTCCGCGCATTTTTTGTATGGAACATTGTGTTTTTTTAGAGCTCAAGCTGTGTGGTAAGTTTAGCAAAAATCGGTTAAGTAGAACCACGTTAAATATTATAATAAATATTAATGGGCGTAACAGTGCCCATTTTTGTAACTTTCAAATTGTGTAATTACAAGAACCAAAGGTGTCTTATAGGTTTTGCAGCAATCAAATAAGTAGAATATCATAAAATGAAATAAAAAAATTTTAGGGTGTTCCCGCCTACTTTTTTTACAATGGGACCAATAGAAAGCTATACCCTCTCAGACAACAAAAAAATTTTTCCAATCGGTCTAACATGTACCGAGCTATGAAGTAACGCCCTCAAAAAAAAATTGAGACGAATTTTTAACCTCTTACTTTTTTTGAAGTCGCTTAAAAAGTCAAAATTAAACGAAATAAATAACACTTGCGGCCTAAAGTCGCCTTATGTTTTTTTATTTGTACAAGCACGTTTCTATAATTTGGTGCACTTAACTTGCAACAAAATTTAAATTAATCATTTGCATGCCATATTGAATTGATTTTATAAAAAAAATACAACACCAAGCTTCATAAAAAAGGGTTAAGCTATCAGAAAAATAATATATATATGTATGTATGTATGTATGTATGTATGTATAAAATAACATATTCTAATTTTTTAGTTTTTTGCCTAATTTTTTTCAGCCTCATAAATTTTCTATTACTATCTCTCTCCCTCTCTCTCTAGTTCATTTATTTTTTCTAACAACCGCATAAAACCATTTTTTTCATGAGGTCATATTTCTACTTCATTAAGTGTCAATTTCAGATAAATTATAGCAGCATATTTTTTTCTTTTTTTTTAAGGTAAGCTAAATAAAAATTTAACCTAAGAAAGCAATGCTAAAATTGACTTAAATATGTGTCAAGAATATTTTTAAAGTAAGTGCATGTCAAAATATATTTTATAATATTTAATGGTCATGGTAAGTCAGTAATTTTATGTATATACAATTAGGGTATTCACACCAGTGTCTTAAGTGTCATAATGTCTTAACAGCTCAAACAAAACGGTCATAAAGTAATAAGACTTTCTCAGCTTTGTTTATTGTTTGTCATAAGTACATGTCTAAATGTGTGAGAGTTTACCAAAGGAGTTGAGAGAGAGAAAGAGAGTAAGCAATGTTCAAATGTGCTAAAAACAAAATACAAATAAGTATAATATTTATAAGTTCAATAAAACTATTTCTTTAAGCTTTAGGTCCGTAAATTTTATATATTTTTCTTATATATTTTTATTTTTGATCGATATTTCGTAAACCTTTGGTTTACTTCTTCAGGATATAGTAAAGTAAACCAAAGGTTTACGAAATATCGATCAAAAATAAAAATATATAAGAAAAATATATAAAATTTACGGACCTAAAGCTTAAAGAAATAGTTTTATTGAACATATATAAAAGGTCGAAAAATTAGATAAACAATATAATATTTATAATTGTAAATTATGAGGGGTTGCTCACAGCAGTCATATTTTTTCGTAATATTACTTTAAAACGTGTTTATTTATTGAGACTATTTGAATACCCCAAATATAACCAGTTCTCATATTTCATTTCATTAACAATTCTTGTTAAAAAGCTTATGTTATAGTAGTATAGCAATCCCTGTCCAAGTAGATGGGCATACATACATGCGGATGAAGTGTGTGGCGCCAACGAAAAATTTCGGTATTCCCCCAGCTAAGAAGTCTAGTTTAACTTTTCTTTTCTTCATTAGAATAATAACATTAATTAAAACAAAAATATTTCATTCGATAAGAATTAAAAATACTAAACATAAGCCCGATTAAAAAATTATTCCTGATTACAATTTATTCTAGTCCAATTACATTTAAAAAGGTGTCAAGACAAAAACATTTTTATATATTTATGCCGTAGTTCTGTTCCAAGCTTTTATCGTCTTGTTTATGCACGAAAAAAGCCGCAGTTGTGATTCTTTAAAACAATTATAGCTTATTGTCTATGCTAAAAGGTTCGTGTATGTGCTATATGATTTTGCTCCAAACATTATATCCAACACATGTATTTTTATAAATTTTTTAAACTATTGTTTTAAAAACATAGTAATAATATTTTTATTTTTCCTTATCAAAGACAACAACCAAATAATTTAGGGAATTCAAAAACAATAATTCAAAAGTTTTTTTCAAACAAAAACGACCTAATGCCCTAATTCAGTAAGAAGATTTAGGACGGTTTTGTTTGAAAATGCTTCTGAGTTCTTGTCTTTGAAGTCTCTAAATTATTTTCTTCAAAAATGGTTGTTGTCTTTGACAATGAAAAATATAAATATTATTGCCCTGTTTTTAAAACATAAAAATTCAATTAAATTATTATACAATAGTTTGAAAAATATATGAAAAATATGTGTTGGATATAATGTTTAGAACAAAATCATAAAGCAAATACACGAACCTTCTAGCATAGACAATAAATTATATTTGTTTTAAAGAATCAAAACTGCTTCTTTTTTTCGTCCATAGACAAGACAATACATTCGTCGAACAGAATTAGGGCATAAGTCTTATTTATTACTTGAAAAATAAAAATATCATAAAGTGTAATAAAAATATAGACCATTTAAGTCCCTCTGTATCTCCAAGAGTTCATTGAAAAGTAGCATTAGACAATTTACATATTCATGGCTGCTCCCCTACCCCTAATTTACACTTAAAAGTTCTTTTCAGACTTCTCTCGCCTCATTTAGTGATGAAGGAAAAAATTAATGATAATATAAAAAAGAAAGTTGTTTAAAAAGCAGAAAACTTGTGTTCCATTTGTCAGTTTTCTCAGGAAAAAAAAAGTATTACAATATTATTGCCATACGATTTACGGAGCACCCTACAGCATTCTATTTGTCGTTTTATCATGCAATACTTTATTTCAAAGGTCAGCCTTCTGGTCAGCCTTTTACCAAAAAACTAGTAACTATTTAAATAAAAGTTTATAGTCAGTCTGGTGTATAAGCACGCCAAAGATGAAACAATATATCTAAGGACTTTTTGCCAAATTTAGCCTAATGAGGGCACTTTTTGTTTGCTTACTTTAATTTTCTTTATTCTTCGATACACATACATACATCCACAGTTTTAAATATGCCAAAGTGGCAGCCATCAATTACCTTAATTTTTGGTGTAATAATAGATATAACCTGTGTGGAATTTCCTTCTTGCTGTTTTTACGGACATTTGCCATTACTTGGCCGTTAGTCCTTTACAAATTATGCTTTAACAAAAATAGCACGAGGAAATAAGAAAATAGAAATATTTGTTGAAATAAAAAAAAAATATGTTAAAATTTGCCACAAAAAAAACACACACATTAAACGAAGAAAAAAAAATTCCTGACCGCGGCAATAAGTATGGCTACAAATCATTAGTTGGCATGAAATATGCTTAGGGCCAAATACCGCAAGCATAAAAAGGTAGTAGAGAGAGAGAGAAAAAAAAGAGAAAGAAAAGCATGCTGTTTTTTAAAGCATAATTTAAGGAAGGTTGATAAGTGCACTTATTATTAATGTATGCATGTATGTGTGTGTGGGTGTATTGTAGTGTAAAAAAAAATTTAACCTTTTTCTTTGCTAAATATGCGAATATAATTAAATGTTTTTTTAAGAGTAGCATAATAAGCCAAAATCAGGGTTATTGCAAAATTTATTACCCCTTATTATTTATATAAATAATTTTTAATTTCAAGCATAGTGAGAAGTGTCACTTAAATTTAATTGTTTTTTTTTTTAATAGCTATAAAATTTTAAAAACTTGAATTACATACATATGTACATAAGCACATCTGTCTCATTTCAGCACAAATTCTATTTATTTAGAATTTCTGAAATACTAGAAATTGTCATATATTTCGTCGGGGTGTTAATCGTTTGCCGCATTAATAATGTATTTTTAATATACTGCGCGGCAAACCAATAACCAGCCGACGATTTGTTGTTCTAGAAACTTTTTGTGCATACTTTTAGGAGCGCTAAATCCTCCCACATTCCGATCAGCGTTACCGTTGCACAGTGGCGTGAATTAAAAAAAAAGTGGTAAAAAGTCCGCAACTTTTGAACTAGTTAACCGATTTCGATGAAACCAACTGTTTTGGAAAGTAGAAGTGTTGAAATTTTTAGAAAGCATATTTTGAGGCACCCTGTTGTAAGACAGGGTAGCTCCAAACAGCCTCAAAGTGGGAAAGTGCGGGTATCGAAATTCTTTCGGAGCTTGTAACTTTTGTAAATAGGGACCGATTTCAATAATTTTTTCAGCGGGACAATCTACGTTAAGAAATAAAAATAAAACATGCTAAGAGTACCATTTTATCTCTTTCAGTTTCAAAGTTATTTGACTTGAAAAATTTATTTTTTAATTTTTGGCCCTGACTTTTTTTATTCGTTAGTACATAACTTCTTTATTACTTGGCAAAAATCAGTATGTTTTAATGTTTTTGAAAGAAAACTTCATTACAATTCATATAAAAAAAATTTTTTTTTGATATCTCAAAAATTGTAGCAAGGAATAATTTTGCAATTTGGATTTTTAAAAATTATGAAAAAATTTGGTATATTTTGTGAAAAAAGTATTCTTAATTTTTATACCCTTTACCAACAAAAATGGTAAAAGGGTATATATAGGTTTGTCATTCCGTTTGTAATTTCTATAATATCAATAAGCGACCCATATAATATATATATTCTGGATCCTTATGCATAGGGAAGACGAATAAGCGATGTCCGTCTGTCCGTCTGTCCGTCTGTCCGTCTGTCCGTCTGTCCGTCTGTCCGTCTGTCCGTCTGTCTGTACGTGAAATCGGTTTTCCGAAGCTCCCAGAAGAGCTAGAGACTTCGTTCTTGGACTGGTGTGTCAGAAATTTTCCAAAATAGATTGGTATTGAAATTCAGCAAAATCGGGCAGACGATTGCAGAGCTGGAAAACTTAAACTTCATTTTGCCATATAAAAGTAACTCCCGAAAACAAATTTTTATTTTTTTTTTAATAAATGTACATATTTTACACTTCAGTACGACTAAAATTGGAATTTTAAAATAAAGAAATACAAAAAAATTAAAAAGACGTTTCCAGGGTTGGAAAACTTTAACTTTTTGTGTTATGTAAAATTAACTATGTCTAAAACTATATTAGTATTTTCTCGAGAACCGTAAGAGCTACAGACCTGAAATTTGGACACAGTATGTAGACCTTTGGCCGCTACAACAACAAATACATGATAATTGGAAATTAAAGGGTGTTCCAAAACGAGCAACGAAAAGTTTTAAAATCCCATGTAGTATATATACAATTGTATGTATATACACTTGAAATTTGTAAGGTTAGTGTATTTTTATACAGACTACAAAAATTAACACAAAAATTTAAAAAAATTTAAATTAAAGGGTGTTCCATCAGTTAATGCAATTTTGACTATGTAATTTTGACAATTTGCTGTATCTTGGAAACCGTAAGAGCAAAACTCTTGAAATTTTCAAAAACGGTAAAACTGAAAAAATAAAAAATTATAAAATCGCCAAACCGAAAAAAATCGCCAAAAACAAGAAAAAATCGCCAAAACGAAAAAAAGCACCAAATTAAAAAAAAAATTATAAAACTAAAATAAATCGCAAAAAAAAGGAAAAATGCTAAAATGAAAAAAAAATCGCCAAAACGAAAAAAAACAGAAAAAAATCGCCAAAATGAAAAAAAAATCGCCAAAATGAAAAAAATCACCAAAACGAAAAAAAACCCTAAAAAACAGAAAACAATCGTCAAAATGAAAAAAAATCGCCAAAACGAAAAAAACCCTAAAAAACAGAAAAAAAACCCTAAAAAACAGAAAAAAATCGTCAAAATGAAAAAAAATCGCCAAAACGAAAAAAACCCTAAAAAACAGAAAAAAATCGCCAAAATGAAAAAAATCGCCAAAAAAAGAAAACAACCTAAATAACAGAAAAAAAATCGCCAAAACGAAAAAAAGCACCAAATTAAAAAAAAATTTCTAAGACTAAAATAAATCGCCAAAAAATTGAAAAATTGCTAAAATGATATAAAAAATCGCCAAAATGAAAGAAAATCGCCAAAATGAAAAAAAAATCGCCAAAATGAAAAAAAATCACCAAAACGAAAAAAAAACCTAAAAACAGAAAAAAATCGCCAAAATGAAAAAAGCACTATATTAAAAGAAAATTTCTAAGACTAAAATAAATCGCAAAAAAACGAAAAAATTGCTAAAATGAAAAAAAAATCGCCAAAATGAAAAATATCGCTAAAACGAAAAAAAACCTAAAAAACTGAAAAAAATCGCCAAAATGAAAAAAAAATCGCCAAAAAAAGAAAAAAAATCGCCAAAACGAAAAAAAACTAAAAAACAGAAAAAAATCGCCAAAATGAAAAAAAATCGCCAAAATGAAAAAAAAAATCGCCAAAATTAAAAAAATCACCAAAACGAAAAAAAACAGAAAAAAAAGAAAAAAATTGCCAAAATGAAAAAAAATCGCCAAAATGAAAAAAATCACCAAAACGAAAAAAACAGAAAAAAATCGCCAAAATGAAAAAAAGCACTAAATTAAAAGAAAATTTCTAAGAGTAAAATAAATCGCAAAAAAACGAAAAAATTGCTAAAATGAAAAAAAAAATCGCCAAAATGAAAAATATCGCTAAAACGAAAAAAAACCTAAAAAACAGAAAAAAATCGCCAAAATGAAAAAAAATCGCCAAAAAAAGAAAAAAGATCGCCAAAACGAAAAAAAACTAAAAACAGAAAAAAATCGCCAAAATGAAAAAAAATCGCTCAAATGAAAAAAAAATCGCCAAAATGAAAAAAATCACCAAAACGAAAAAAAAGAAAAAAATTGCCAAAATGAAAAAAAAATCGCCAAAATGAAAAAAATCACCAAAACGAAAAAAAACAAAAAAATCGCCAAAAAAATCGCGAAAAAACCCAAAAAAACAGAAAAAATCGTCAAAATGAGAAAAATCTCCAAAATGAAGAAAAGCCCAACAACAGAAAAAATCGCCAAAATGAAAAAAACCTCCAAAAACAGACAAAATCGCCAAAACGAGAAAAAAGCGACAAAACTGAAAAAATCGTTTTAACTGAAAAAAACTTCAAAAAAGCAAAAAACCTTCCTTTCGTGCACGATTCAAAGTCGCACTTAACTGATTTTTTTAGTATTAAAGGAATTAAATGAAACTAAGTTTTTGCTTATTTCGTTCTTGCTTTTTTCACTTAACATATTTTATGCATTTTTTAAAGAACTAGATTGGTAACAATAATCAGAAAAATCCAAAATTATGACTCCAGGGTTGGAAAACTTACACTTTTTGTTTTTTTTTCTTTTTCTTTATAAATTGAATATATTTTATGCTTCTGAAAGAAAAGTTTAGTGTATGAAATTTGAAAAATGAAAATTATAGCTCCAAAGATGGAAACTTTAAAAAAATGATAAATTTTTTCACAAAACAAATATGTATGTACGTGTCTGTATACTATATATATGTACGTACGTTGGTAAAGGGTATATAAGATTCGGCACAGCCGAATATAGCACTCTTACTTGTTTTGGAATATTTTAAAAAATTATTAAGTATTTGATAAAAACTTTGATTGTATCTGAGAAAGGAGACATTGAGAAAGGCTGTGAAATAAATTTTGGAGATTCTTGTTGGTGCACCCTACATTCAGCATTGGTCGAAAACTAGCAATTTTTTTTCAAAAAATCCGATTTTCGGATGTGGCAAAAAAATTGCACGGTCGTTTTTGTAAATTTTTTGGTTTTTTATAATAAATAAATTTGTTGTAAGTAATCTGTAAGAAACTCTTGACATCCTACACATAAATGTAGGCAGGAGAGGAGATTTTCTAAAAATTCTAAAATTTTTCTAACACAATTTTTCCCAATAAGAAAAAAGTATTATTAAATTATAAATTGGGAATCATTTTAATTTTTATCAATAGTATACATTTAGCTTTGCAAACTGGAAAAAAATTATTCTCCTACCTTCAATACTTTTTGAAATATTCCAAATCCAATTTTGATTAAAAATTTTAATTTTCTACATTTTTTATTTTTTTCTAAATTATTGATCTTATTTTCTTTACTGCAAATGTTTCTTAATTTTTTCTATGTTATTACAATAGTAGATATAATTGTCTATTCAACGGTATATAATATGTATTCCTTTGCCATTATATCAGTCTTAAAATGTATACACAAATATAACACCTCAGGTAACAATTTACGTGTTTTATCTGATACTCAAACAAACCCACATTTTTTATGAACTCTTGAAGTATATTTATATACCTACAAGGACAAATAGATTGAGTTATTTATTTATTTAAAAAAATATAGTAGTTAACATTAGAACATTAAATTACGAACATTTTTTTATGTAGCTCCTTTTTAAACGCATATAAATTCCCTAAGTTTTGAATATAATTTGACAGAGAATTCCAGAGACTTTTTGCCATGATATCAGATATTTGTTTGTATGAATATAAATACTTATGTATCAAGAGATATATGTACAATGTACATATGTATGTATGAGTATGAAAACTTACAACTAAATTTTTCCTTTTGATTCTGATAATTGTATTAAAAATATATTTAATAAGTTCAGTTTCATTTTCCTTATTACTCGTATCTAAGTGCATGGATACATACATATGTTGTTTTTAATTTATATTTGGGTTTTACTTCAAGAATTTGCTTTAAAATAATCTGAGACATCATGGCCTAGCAAGCTATTAATTTCCTCTGCTTCGGGATCGTCCTTCTCGATTTCAATACTTATTTTTGGCAACCATTTCATTCTTATGCCTTGTAGGACTGGATCTGAAGACAATAGCAAATGATGTATTAAATCATTATTTTGAGCAACTCTAGAGCATTTACGTGTATTGAAAAGTCGATATTGCTTAACATCTCTATTTCTAGCTTCCTGTGCTTCTTCCGTTAGTTCCCCCAGAGGAAGAATGTTGTTTTCTATTATTTCTTTTGTATGTGCTAGCACTTTATGTACGGTTGGAATTATTGATTTCCATGGATATAATTCATTTATTAGAATCAGAGTGTCTTTTACATACATATATTTCAAATTTGTCCTTATTAATTAACTTTTTGCTATTTATGACGGCCAGTATTATTTTGAAACGTCTTATGAGATTAAAGCTAATACCAGTTATAGAAGATGTGGTTTCAGGGTCATCAAAAAATCGCCTGGCAGTGTTGCCATTATTGGAGTTTCCATAGCCATATAAAGGTTTGTCAATGATTAAGCCACGTTTCATAAACTCATCTTGAATTCTTTTCTTTTCTTCCAACCGTATCTGTTTTAAAGCAGAATTATTTGCAACTGGAACGTTCTGAAGTTCTGGTACACTGCGATATTTATTGTCGTAAGATAGATGTAAAATGTACTCCATGAATCGAATCCGAGCATGAAGTGGTGATATTCCAAGCTTAAGGGCATCTTCATTAGTTGGAGTATAATTCTCAATGTCCTTAAAATCGGAATTTTTCTTTCCGCATATATTACAAATCAAATAAGATTTTGTATCGGTTATTGCATTTGCAACTTTTCCATCTATCATTGTTAAATAAGGTCTAAAAGATACTGTTATTACTCGTCCTAATATATGAACGTCAATGGGTTCCATATTAGAAATTTCATGTTTTATACCATCAACCAGATTTTGAGTTGTTTCTTTGTTTTCCTTGATGTATTCAAAACGTATTGGTCGGCATAAAAATTTGAGCCTGAAGTAGTATTTACCCACACATCTTTAAATGCATTTGTACTTTTTGAAGGCATTTCATTATGTAGTCGAAGCCTTAATGGTACTAATGATGCCATTAAAACTTTGGAAAAGTCATTATCGTATGCACTGGGCTGTCTATATTCTGAAAATCCAGATGATCCATCACATCCCCATTTGTATATTAGTGTTAGTTCAGAATTATTACATGTATCTAAGTCTCTTTCGTCAAAAGTAGCGATGAGTCTTGATGCTGTATTATGAAGAAGGTCTGACAAACTAATGACTGCACTTCGGCTATCCACTGTTATCGGATGTGGCAAAATTTCCGATTTTCTTTTTAACAACAATGTACTTGATGGCAAAGGCCCACTTTTTTCTTTAAGCACTTTCCTTAAGATATCGTATTTATTTCTTGAAAGGCCCAAATTAAGAATGAGTGCTAGTGCATCTTCCACCGTAAAATGTTTACTATATTTTGGCGTTGGAATGCTTTCCACCATCCGTCTTAATCTTTTTGGAGACGCAACTGGTAGCACATCTACGATTTTGCCTGCTTCTTTAAGTTGAGTCTTCGCTAAAATCAATTTGAATGAATCTTTGATTTCATTTTCCGAATACGTATTTATTTATCAAGTCTTCTTGTTTAATCCTTTTGCTCCTGCGTCGAACGTTATCTAATCTTTATTTGGCCGACCAAACTTCTTTGGGTATATTTCCGTAGATAGTCCCATATCTAACCAATCCTGATTTTAATTCAGAAATTGATTTATTGCATTCACGTATCTTCTTTTCATATAATTTAAAAAAAATTTCAAGTTTTTTCGATAAATCAGTGTTTACAGATAAACCATATGTAGTAGATATTATGTACATCATTTGGTCTACCTTGTCCAACCGAGTACTACCATCAGTGAGGTTTTCCCACATTAACTTGCAGAGCGATTTATTTTTAATTGTTATCTCCATGATAGCTATAACTGAAATAATGACATTAAATGCATCGCAGCTTAAATATATAGCTACTTTACAAGCTGCGAATACAAAACCGATACAAATATCAGGTAAAACCATACCCATATTGGAGATGTGCGCGCAGGTACCTTTGCCCTTGTGGGTATATTTATGTATATAAATTCTTATATTTTATTGTATTTAAGTAAAGAAAGTATTTAATAACAGCTTCAAGAGTTCATAAAAAATGTGGGTTTGTTTGAGTATCAGATAAAACACGTAAATTGTTACCTGAGGTGTTATATTTGTGTATACATTTTAAGACTGATATAATGGCAAAGGAATACATATTATATACCGTTGAATAGACAATTATATCTACTATTGTAATAACATAGAAAAAATTAAGAAACATTTGCAGTAAAGAAAATAAGATCAAAATAAAAAATGTAGAAAATTAAAATTTTTAATCAAAATTGGATTTCGAATATTTCAAAAAGTATTGAAGGTAGGAGAATAATTTTTTTCCAGTTTGCAAAGCTAAATGTATACTATTGATAAAAATTAAAATGATTCCCAATTTATAATTTAATAATACTTTTTTCTTATTGGGAAAAATTGTGTTAGAAAAATTTTAGAATTTTTAGAAAATCTCCTCTCCTGCCTACATTTATGTGTAGGATGTCAAGAGTTTCTTACAGATTACTTACAACAAATTTATTTATTATAAAAAACCAAAAAATTTACAAAAACGACCGTGCAATTTTTTTGCCACATCCGAAAATCGGATTTTTTGAAAAAAAATTGCTAGTTTTCGACCAATGCTGAATGTAGGGTGCACCAACAAGAATCTCCAAAATTTATTTCACAGCCTTTCTCAATGTCTCCTTTCTCAGATACAATCAAAGTTTTTATCAAATACTTAATAATTTTTTAAAATATTCCAAAAAAATTAAGAATACTTTTTTCACAAAATATACCAAATTTTTTCATAATTTTTAAAAATCCAAATTGCAAAATTATTCCTTGCTACAATTTTTGAGATATCAAAAAAAAATTTTTTTTATATGAATTGTAATGAAGTTTTCTTTCAAAAACATTAAAACATACTGATTTTTGCCAAGTAATAAAGAAGTTATGTACTAACGAATAAAAAAAGTCAGGGCCAAAAATTAAAAAATAAATTTTTCAAGTCAAATAACTTTGAAACTGAAAGAGATAAAATGGTACTCTTAGCATGTTTTATTTTTATTTCTTAACGTAGATTGTCCCGCTGAAAAAATTATTGAAATCGGTCCCTATTTACAAAAGTTACAAGCTCCGAAAGAATTTCGATACCCGCACTTTCCCACTTTGAGGCTGTTTGGAGCTACCCTGTCTTACAACAGGGTGCCTCAAAATATGCTTTCTAAAAATTTCAACACTTCTACTTTCCAAAACAGTTGGTTTCATCGAAATCGGTTAACTAGTTCAAAAGTTGCGGACTTTTTACCACTTTTTTTTTAATTCACGCCACTGTGCGTTGGTGCTACTAAAACAGAAATTTGCAAAAAAAAAAAGTGAACTCATTCATAAGTATGGATTGGATATACAGTTTAAAAAAATAGGTATTTAATAACTTTTGTAAATGCCTACGAGTTTCTTTGAATGAATCAATGTTCAGATATTTAACAAAACTTAAATATATTCTATACGAAGTACATAAGCTGAGTGTTATGCTTAGGAAATAAAAGCCAATACCAAAAAATAAAATTTAAAATGTATCTTTAGAAAATTTAAGTAATGTAAGTAAAGTAAGTAAAGTAAAGTAAAGTAAAGTAATTTTTTTATTTTTGTGGCTTTATTTTTTCATAAAAATAATTTGTTTAGTCATTAAATGTTCAAAGCCTAATGTTGTTAATGTTTTTTAAAGTAAACCGGTTTGTTTAAATTTTTCTTGTTTTTAATGTTGCTTTTTTATTTTTGAGAAATCCCCTTTTGATCATCAACAATGGCCACTGGTATAGGTGGGTCGGCCCTCCAAAATTAGTGGGGGTCGGTCATACATTTTGACTCGATTGAGGAACTCTAAATGGGTCAAAGTGAGATTTTTAAAAATTTTACCCTTCAAGAAAATTTGATCTTTCGGATCAAAAGTCGGGACATCAAAATACATTTTAGAAGTATGTTTCTTTCGGCAAAGTTTCTTATTTTGATCCCTAGAATACGACTTTCCTTGTAATTTGAGCGGTTTTTTTGCCTCCATACAAATCGATATATAGATTTGCCATTTCGTGTATAGTTTTAACAGCATTAATGTACGACCCATTTAGAATATATATACTGGGTCCTTATGAATAGGGAAGACGAATAAGCGATGTCCGTCCGCCTGTACATCTGTCCGTCCGTCTGTCTGTCAGTGAAATCACTCCTAAAAAAGCTGGAGCCTTCGGTCTTGAACTAGTTTGTCAGAAATAGTCCAAAATAGCTAAATATTTAAAATCGGCAGAATAGAAAATACGATTTTAGAGCTGGAAAATTAAAACTTTTTTTTTTTTTGTATATACACAATTAATTTTGTTTTTTATGTTAAAAAAACCAATTTTGTTTTTCTGTAAGAATTAAATTGTTATTTAAATTAAAACAAAAGTAAAAAGTTTATTCCAGGGTTGGAAAATTATAACTTTTTTTTTGTCTATAAAATCAACCTACTAAAACAATTTTTTTTATTTTTCTCCACAAATTAAACATATTTTTTATACTCTTAAAAAAAATAAATTGGTAGTACAAAAAATAAAAATCTAAAAGGATAATTCCAGGGTTGGAAAGTTTACGCTATTTGGTATATAAAACTAAATATATTTTATGTCTTAGAAAATACTAAACATGGAATACAGACATTGAAAGTTAAAACTTTTGTTGGTATATAAAAGTAACTAAATAAAACTATTTTTTTTTCTTTTTTAATTAAACATATTTTATATTTTAGAAAGAAAGAAATTAATATTAAAAATGAGAAAAATCAACAATATGGATCCAGGGTTGGAAAATTTGAAATATTTTTGTATATTTTTTTCTTTACATTTTAAAAGAAATAAATTGGTATTAATTGATCGAAAAATCTAAAAGTATTATTCCAGGGTCTCTATAAATTAAATATATTTTATGCCTAAAGCCTGGATCTTACTATCGGCACAATGTAGTAAGCTAAATTTACCTTATTTTTGAACTACTTGAAATATAAGAACATAATTTCCCTACAATGTATTGGTAATAAAGCCATATACACTTATTCCAGAATAAATTGAGTTATACTGCCATTTTGGCTTACTACTTATGACTTTATTGCAGTGAGCCGACGAAAATCGGTACATTGTGCCAATAGTGGGATCCAGGTTTAAAAAAAAAATTTTTGTATAACAAATTAAAAGGACCAGAGCTGGAAAGCTTAAACTTTTTTTGTTATATAAAAGTAACTATATAAATTTTTTTTCTTTGCTAATTAAACTTATTTTATATTTCAGAAAGAAAGAAATTAATGTTAAAGATCAGCGAAATCCAGGGTAATGTTCCAGGGTTGGAAAACTGAAACTTTTTTTGTAGATGTGGGTGTATACATTGACATTAGAAAGTGCTGATCTCTGTTAAGGACCTCTGTAATTAATCTCTCCTCATTCATTCATTAAACCCATCTCTTTTATAAAAAATTAATATAATTATTTACTTTAATATTACTCATGAAAATCACCAGTAATAATACCACCCCCTCCTCCCTCCAAAACTTTTTAAATTCCCCAATGTCATACAGTGTTAATAATAAAGCAAACTAATTAAATTTACGATTAAAAAAATGTACAGAAAATTATGTTGCACTACAACCACAAAACAACACATTTAAATTATTAAATAATTATATGTATTGTTAATGTATATAAAAACAAGTACATAATATAGCAATTTTAGATATGCAAAACTTTAAATATTATAATAATGCTGAAAGTTTTGAAAAAAAAAGAATACATAAGTTAATGCTAATGTTATAAAAAATTCAACAACATTAAAAAAGTAATAATTTTTAATGAAGCCTTAGGAAAACTTTTAATTGCCCGGCTTTGTTTTTCCTGTTTTTTTTAATAATTAAATAATTTTGTTTAGAAAAATGTTCCCTTTTCAACTTCAAAGGACTTTGCAAAATGAAAGTAATTCTGACACACAGAAACTTTTGTCAAAGGTCTTTAAAGAGGAAACAGTTTCCTGTTCTATGACCTGACTGAAGTCCAATTTAATTTGAAGTAAATAACCTTTCAGTTTTGTTGCGTCTTTTCAAAAACACTCAAGTTTATACTGAATTTATTTAAAAACAATAAATTATTCTTGCAGTTTGCATAACTCCACCAAGCCACAAGGCATTTAATCTGTCAGAAACATTAACTTTCTACTTACCATTAAAAAAAAGGACAACATAATAAAACAGACAACAGCATTTAAAAACTACAACAGTTAGTTAGCAGTTACTTGATGCTCGTATTTAAGCTGCTGGTGGACTTTTGCAATTCTTAATAAATAACAGCAACAAAATGGTCATAAAACAATGCCACCCTTTCAAAAAGTACGACAAGTGTAAAGGGTTGTGTCAGGGCACGGTGTGGGGTAGGTCATGTTCATTTTTAAACACATTTCGCCTAAAGGAATGAATTTATGTTGTTGTATTTTTTTTTAATGTATACATAAAACGCTTTAAGTTGAAATTTGTATATTCATAATAATAATAAAGCATGTGCATATGTTTTATTGTACAACCAAGCTTTTAATGCTTCATATTGCGGTGGAGAGACAAAACAGCTTTTGGTCAACTTATAGCAACCATATGCACTTATATGCAATAAAAAAGTTTTTGTAAAAAATATTTTCTTTTTTATAAAAATCAACTGACCAGAAAACTGACCAAATAACAGCACCCCAGTCAATAATCTTTGAATTTTAACTTTAAGCTCGGTGTGGTAGGTTTTTGGCGCTGTTTCAAATATTTAAGGGCAGATGTACTCAGGCAGAAAAATAAAATAAATTTATATAAAATAAAATAATATTAATTTTAAAGTTAATGCATTTAAATTTTGCCTTAAATTTATTTTACATACATATAAAGAGTCTTTCATTAGGCACTGCTTGTCTTTAAGCTTGAAAGGCCTAACGATGCCGTCTGTCTGTCTGTCTGTCTGTCACAGGCTGTTTTTTTTTTCAAGAACCGTAAGAGCTACTCGGCCGAAATTTTCATAGAATTTGTCAAGCTTTGGCGCTACAATCACAAATATATGAGGGTTAAAAATTAAAGGGTGTTCTAAAGTGAGAATACAGGCAAATATATATAGACACTTGAAATTTTCAAAGTCAGTGTATTTTTATGTAGAGCGCACCAATTAACCCTGAAATTTAAAAAATCAAAACTAAAGGGTATTATAACAGTTGATGTAATTTTAATAAATTTCTGTATCTTGGAAACCATCCGAAGCAAGCTCTTGGAATTTTCAAAAACGTTTAAACAAAAAAATCCCAAAATAGAAAAATGCCACAAAACAAATTGCCAGAAACCGAAAAATATTCCCGAAAAGAAAAAAAAGGAGAAAAGTGTCTTACGACAACCGGTTAAAGCTTTGCCGCTTAGTTACATAAAACAAATTTTATGTGTGAAATAACAATGCAATAAAATTATATTATATAATGATGTCAAATTATCTGCAAATATTTCAAAAAGTGTCCGAACATACCTGTATATGTACTTTATGGAGTTGCATATCGTTACCTTAATATAGAAAGTGCCTAACTATTTTTTTTTTAATAGATTTTTTTGGTATATTTCGGTAGAAGAACATCTAATGTATCGAAAAATGCAAATATCTCGATTTCAAAAAGACAATTAGTTAGAGCCTTTCTATATCCAATTGACGATATGAATATTATGGAAATTACACACGAAATGACCAACCTACATACATACATATACATACATATATATACTCTTACCATTTTTGGTGGAGGATATAATGAATGCTATAACTGGCTGCCCCATCTTACCATAGATGGATGAAAAAGCTTTTAAGCACTGAAAGTAAAAGAAAACTGACATTGATCTCCTGCTGCGACCAGTAGTAGACTACAAAGCAAAATTATGATTTTTTTCACTTAATTATTCAAAAGCTACTACATATAATTAAAATTTAAAATAAACACCTTTATATATTCTCTTTTTTCCAATTTCAGCCATTTAAAAAAAAAAATTTTATTATTAAAATATAATTACCGCAGGGTCATGTTAAAATATATTTATTTCACTTTTGTGTTTTAGTCCATAATTCAGTTTGATATTTTAAGCTTTTAGCAAAATGTCTAATGTAATAAACCATACGACATATAATCGTGCAAATGGGCGCAAAAAGTGGTTTGCTTTAAGTTGCTTAATACATCCTTAACAGGGAGTGGGGCGAAAAATATTTCAGCAGTGCTATTTTCAATTAAAAACTTAAATTAAATGTGAAATTATAATGTATGTAGTTCAATTAAATACAAATTTTCGCGCAAGCAGAGAAATTGTTCTAATTGTGTTTTTACATCTAATATGAATAACATTTTGTTCAGCTTAATTATATTTAGTGTACGAGTATAATTATGTCTGGTTTTTGGCAGCACATCTGATGGACATTTTTAGAATATATAATTTTGCATTTGTGTGTGATTTATAATTAACATTTGCATTTAATAAAATTTAATGCAATTGATCTGAATTTACACATAATTTAATTTAGTGAAATTTTCAAGAGTCTTAAAAGGGAACAAAACCCTTAAGCTTCACACCAAAAAAAAAAAAACATTAGTAAATCTAACCAATTTTTATAGTTAAAATTATATCAAACAGCGAAATTTATGGAACGAAACAATGCAAAATGCTTAATGAAAACTCTTTTCAAAATAATTTCAGTACAATTTCCACAACTTGCCTTTAGTTAAAGGTAAGATTTTGTTGTTTGAAAATGTACTGTAAACAAAAAAAAATCTATAGGAAAATGTAACCAATTTTTATTTTTAATTTCAACATTTAATAAAAATTTATAAAATTCTATCTGAGCGCGCCACACGTTGTTTTATGCCCCCACTTGAATTTATACTCGTACATAAAAATTCATTCAATTCGATCCAGCCTTTTAGTTTCCGCATAAATAAATAACCTAGATACCGACTGCAGCGCCCTCTCCCGGGCTGATTTGTGAATCTAAACTATCCAGGGTGGCACCAAAACGCATACAAAAAAATGCATTCAAACTGGTCCAGCCGTTTTGGAGGAGTTCAGTGACATACACACGTACAGTAGAATTATATATCGTTACCTTAATATAGAAAGTCCCTAACTCATTATTTTTTCGGAATAGAAATTGTTGCATTTTTCGATACATTAGATGTTCTTGTATCGAAATATACAAAAAGCTCGATTTCAAAAAATAATGAGTTAGGTCCTTTCTATATTAAGGTTGCGATATATAAAGATATAAAAATTGTAGAGCAGCGCAAGTTAAGTAGGAAATAAGAACTATTTGGACTTTGATAAAGTTTTGAAGATGTGATTCCAATCAGGCGCAAGGGGAAGGCAGTCACCATAGTAAGAGAATTCGATGTCAAAATATACACTGATGGATCAAGAATGAATGGTCTGCGGTGTCGGCTCTGGAGTTTTTTCACACGATCTTGGTATATAATGCTTTTCCGTCTCCCTAATGAAACCACTGTATTTCAAGCTGAAATTTTTGCTGTAAGGGAAGTGTTTAGAGTGCTGATTGATAGGAAGTTAAAGGATAAAGTCGGTATCTTTGTCAACAGCCAGGCAGAGCTTCTATCCCTAAGATCATATACCACTTCGTGTATTCTAGTTAGACAGTGTAAGAGTTTGCTATCTAGACTGCATGGTCAGGCTGACCTTACCCTCATCTAGATTCCAGCACATAGCAATTTTTCAAATAACAAACGGGCGAACGGGCTGGCCAGAGCTGGTTCTGCTATGAATGCCTACAACGCCATATCGGTGGCCATGCCGTTTGGTACTATTAGAAACTTAATCTTCAAGGATTATGTCTTTAAGGCTGAGAACAGATGGTGCAACGTGCCAGGTTGCTAAGAAAATGTGGCCTTACTACAATGACAGGCTCTCAATACAATTAACAAATAAGCACCGAAGGGACATAACGAAGCTCGTTGAAGTCATTACAGGGCTTTGGATGGTCGGCAGACATGCTAATAGGATAGGCTTGTCCTATAATGAGTTCTGCTGAGACAATCTTCAACTTTCTTTGCGAATAACCAGCTGAGCATCTCTCGAGACACATGTATTTTGGCAGTCCTGTAATAGACGGCCTTTCAGATTAATCTGATATCGGGTGGAGTGACTTTATTAGATACCTCGCACGGATTGGATATATTACTTATCAACGTGTTCATTTACTTAGGTTAGGTTAGGTTAGGTTAGGCTAGGTTAGGTTAGGTTAGGTTAGGAGGTTAGGTTACGTTAGGTTAGGTTAGGTTAGGTTACCAGGCTGCTGGCAAGGAAAGTCGAAAAATTAGAGTCCAGCTCACTTGGGTCCATTGCAATCATCCCTTTATACTACCTGTAAGTTGAAAATAAAATGGAGAGAGAGAGGGGGGGAGAGAGAGTAGGAGGAGCGTGCAAGGGGTAGAAAAAGAAAAGATATAGTTATTTAAGGGACGTGAGAGTGGTTCAAAAATTGGCTCGGGGGAGTCAGAGGATATACCAGCTACTATTCCTTATATAAAGGCTCAAGCTTTTGAGGTCGATTTCCAATAACTCGGATAAGCTGCCTAATGATATTTTGCCAAGGTGAAGCAGACGAAGATCCTCCAGAGCGGAACAAAAACACAGGAGATGCAGGATACTTTCCTGTTCTTCCTTGTCATTGCAACTATAGCAGTAGTCATTATACTGAAGACCCATACGTTTAGCATGGGTTCCGAATCCATTTACTTAGATACGGTTCTAGATTGACATCGACAAGTAGAGTGGTCTTTTAAAAAAGGACTCATCTGGATTATACTTGAATGCCTCCGTGAAGGGGCTGCCTTCTTAAACAAATCAAAAAGTAAGAAATATAAAGTTAAAACGCAATAATGTAAGGGAACTCAGCCCAAGACATATCTGTGGCAAAAGGCAAAAAGTGCTTAAGTTGAGATAAGCCGATTTTAAGTTAATGGTACTTTTGTAATCTGCATATTTGAAAGTATCCCTGGTCAAAAGCTCAATTAATTTATGTGGTTTTTTCAGGAAGTTACAGCACTATTACTCGCGACTTATCTTTTTTGGAATTCTAATCTCATTTAGTTTAGGTTATACTTTAGTATATTTCAACTGACGGCCCTTTTCACAACAGCGACTTTAACGGCAAGTTTTGTATGAAGAACTTCTGGTTAAAGTTCACGTTAGCTCTTAATCATACATTGTGAATAGCGACGTTATAAGTATTACTTATAGTTTGTAAAACGATGTTTTAACAGAAAATTTCTAAATTTAACTGTGAAAGAAATTAGTTTCTGAAAATCGACTTGAAGGCTAAAAGTGCTCTTCTGCAAAACAGTCAAATATGACTTAAGTACTTCTTTCTTATAGCCACAGATATGTTAGCACCAGGAATTAGTAATGATAATGGTAGTCCGTAATAATACTGACCATAAGTGCTAGTTCTTATATAAATATTTGCTTCCTCAAATATTTTTTTTCCACTTATGGCAAGCAGATCTTAAAGGGAAACTATTTTTTGTGATTTGTCGACAAATTATACACCCATCATAAATAAACTACAAATGAATAAAGGAAGCTTTTGTAAACTGCTAACACTCTGTTTACTGTTATAAAATCTTCCTGCAGGGATTACAACACCTACCTCGTAGTTAATTTTTTACTAACTAGCTACTGCTTAGTTTTTCAATCAAATCCTTTTAAATTCCATTAAGTCTTTAATACTATACCAATAAATTTAAATTTATTTTAAATTTTGTGGTAAAACAAAAGCAAAAGCGATGTGTATGTATCCTGTTTTGCTGCTGGTTGTTGTTTCATCAGCTAATCCTGTAAAATACAAAAACAAACTTGATGAACATAAACAAGGCACTAAATCTCTTTGCTTTCAGGTTGTTACTTAATGTCACCACCATGGATGGTATCAGTGGTGACTGGTTTATATTCTTTCACACATGTATGGATATATGTAACTATGTAATCCTTTTTATTGCTATTTATGTATGTATGCATGTATTTATGTATTTTGTAAATTTTTTATATAACCTTTTGTGATGAACAACAACAAAAAATCCATTAACATTTAACTAGTTTGTTTTCATTTGCTCCTTTTTTGGATGATGTATTTTTTTTACACAAAATAAAAATAACAATTTCGTTTAAAAAAAAATAAGGAAAATTGTCCGCAAAACTTATCGTTGTGTGACAAAAATTAGTAAGTACATAAACACATTTATTTCAGAAAGAAAAAGTATAATGTTTTTAGGGTTTCACCACTAAAGGTGAAAAGGAACCCTATCGATTTCGCTACGATTGCCGTATGGCTATCTGTGACAGTCAGTTTCATCTACACCCACAACTATTTAACCAAAAAATTGATTTATTTAATAACTTAATTGCTTTAAGAGTTTGATCTGTTGAAAAATGAGTTTTCATATTCATTATTTTTAGAATACCCAAAAATTTAGCTTACTCCTCCTTTTTTTATAATAAGTAATGTATAGAATGTTTTATCAGCACAACAGCAAGAAAAAAATTAAATGTGGGTTACACCAATCCTGCGCTGATAGCCTCAAGTATATATAGACTTTTGAAATTTTCAAAATTATTATATTTTTATGCAGACCAATCAGTACCGAAATTTAAAAAAAAATCTAAATAAAAGCGTATTGTATCAGTTAATGTAATTTGAACTATATACTTTTGACAACTTGATGTACCCTGGAAACCGTAAGAGGCGAACTTTTGAAATATTCAAAAACTCTAAAACTAAAAAATACCAATATTAAAAAATACCGAAACCATCCTGCAGGAAATGGAACTGACTAGTCACGTGATCGGTCTTTAGGTGATAGGGACCAGTCCGAGTTCTAACACTTCCTATGAAGCGGACCAGTCACTTTTTTTTTTTTTTTTTTTTTTTTTTTTAAAGAGAAGTAACACTCAGGCAATTAATGCCTACTACTATTACTAGGTGTTACCTTCTTTAGGAAAGGGACAGTGAAAGAGAAGACAGGTGGTGAAAGGAGAGATAGAGGAAAGCTTCATTATTTTACAACTCTGCTTTTTTGCACGTTTTTTGATAATGCAGTGTTGCAGCGCCATCTGGTGTCAAATGAGGAGTATTAAATTTTTGAAGCTGTGTTTTGTAGCCATTTTATTGATTATTTTACTTCGCCGATGATTTTGCTACACAACGAAGGAGGGCGCTCCGATGTTACATTAGGACTAGTATCTTCTGAAGTCGGTATAGTTAAGTGACCAGTGACTATGCCTTCATCACTTGAACTTTCCTACAACAACTGATACAAAGGGACACTAATGCACATCAGAAAAATGCGTGGTGTTGTTATTCAATGACTGTTGGATACAGGGATTGAACCCAGGACCTTCGATTTTGTAGTCAACGTGCTAACTACTTCAGCCAACGACACCCTCACTTTTACATGGGGATGGCCTAGGATGGTGTTAATTGATGCTTTGTATACGCCTTTTGACTTGTCACTGAACTATCCCACAGTGACCTATTCGGTGTAGAATAATAATTATAATTACATATTTAAAAATGTCATTTCAACACTTAACTGTAACAATGAAAACTTATAATTTTTGTTTTTATTGTTGTAAATTCAATTATAATTTATTTTTGAACAGATATTTTTTGGGACTCGAACTGACAACCTCGTGCATGACAGGCTTGCACACTACCCACTGGACCACAGAGTCACTCATATTTCAAAAGTACGAACACCTGTTAAGCTTAGGTTAATATCTAAGTATAGTTGCGGGACTTGTTCCAGAGTGACTTCACGGTCCATTTATATCGATTCATTGTCTTTCCCATCCAAGTCTTTCTTATATATATACTAAACCAAAAAAAAAATATTCGTAATACATAATACATGCACTAGCGGAGTCCTTCTTATATAGACATACTAAACAAAACAAAATATTCGTAGTACATATAATATATAATATTCGTAATAGTGCCCTATTGAACTATGGATGAACTAATGAAGAATAAAAGTCAACGAACAAAAATGTGTTCAGGTAACATTTACCCTATGAAGAAAGCGATACTTGTTCCCAACTTGTTCCTCAACATACACCTTGATCTATGTAAGCGGAAACACCACATTGACTCTAGCGAACACAAATGAAGCTTAAATTAACTCAAATACATTGGGTGATTAACTAGTAGAAATTCAATCCTCAGTATAGTTTGTAAACTTTTAATATACTTTTGAAACATTTATGGTGCTACGGAATTCAGTTACGGATAACCTGTACCCCATTTCTGTAACTTGTGAGAACTTCTCGCATCGAGAAAAAGTAAATAATTATATTGGTTGTCCTATTTTACACAGGGTTACTCACATACAAATTTATGTAAACTTACAAAAAAATATCAACAAATAGTTTTTTTCTTACTCACCCTGTTTTTCACAGGATGATAAAAATTTTTTCGATTCGAAAAGTTCTCACAATTCCTTACAGAAACGAGGCACTGGCCACAATCAATCTCTTATTAGATTTTTATTAAAATGTAACTGATACATATGCAATCCAAATTTTGTTCAAGTGCAATTATTGCTTAACTATCCGAATCCCTGTGTGCTTCGTAGTTCAGCTAATTTGTAGAATACAGTTCTCATTATTAACATGTCATGAAGAGTTTTAAAATTATTATTTTCTGTCGGAATCGGCGTCTTAACAGAGCTCTGTTAGGATATAATGCATTTCTAAAGGACTTTTCCAGTAAATGAGAAAAAAGTAATGCTCCTATTTTATTATTGCCCATGAATCTATTTCTAAAAAGCATGAATTTGAACTAGATACTCGAATTGCCAAGTTTTCAACTTGGCAGTTTCTGAAGGATACGCACTTTTGGAAGTCAATGCTGTCGGATAATATTAATCGTAGATTAATGTCCAAGTGGTCCTCTAAAAACGTGCATACTCAGAATTTCTTGAAGTTTGAGTTTTCAGGAGTTCTTCAAAAAACTTTAAATTTGCCCTACCTTTATTAACATTTTCTAATGTTAGAAACTGTGAAAACTGTATATCTTAAGTACGTAAGAAACTGTATATGTGCATATTACACATCAGGCTTTCTAAAAAATATTTATTTTTAGATCCCAGTTTTTGATGCATCATGTCCCGCTTTCAGCTTCCAATGTAGATAAAATCCAAAGAAAAAAACATATATTTATATTATTTGATAGGTCCTGGAGTCAGCTACAATACTAGAATGAGTCCCAATAAGTAGAACGACTCTGTTGAAGCTTTTTAGCTTTTAAGATGTTTAGTAATTCTTAATTACTTTATGGTAGATTTTATATAATTCTAATTTTTTTTTCAAGAATTTGGTTGAACATTTTCTGATAAATTTGCATTAGCATTAACTTAATGCAGCGTACAGAAAATATTAAACAACGTAGTTACCTTAATATAGAAACCACCTAACTAATATTTTTTTTTTGAAATCGAGATTTTGGCATTTTTCAATATATTAGATACATCACGAAAATGGTGAATATGTAGCTATTTACTCCATATATCTTCTTTTCACCATACACTACGCCTTAGTTTTTTGGAACACTCCCATTTTCTCAAGTCCTACGATTGGTTCAATTGTCACCAAATTTTCTGCAGGGTAAAAATAGCAAAATTGAAAAAAACGCTTAAAATTTGTATGGAAAATAACGAAAATTCGTTTAAAAAAAACAAATAATTTTTCCGTACAAATTTCACAACGACAAATCGTTTATATTTTCAGAATCCATCCTTGAGAAACTTTCAGACAACATAAAAAAAGTTCTGTGTACTTATGTAAAATAATAAATTCAACAAACTGCGACTTTGTCCTGTACACGAACTGTTCCATACGGCGCTTGTTTCTGTTTGGATAGGTATTGGTAGGGCGAAAGTTAAATGAATATTATCATCAAAAATAAAATTAATTGCTAAAATGCCAAAAAAAAAGCATATCAAAAGTAAAAAGGTCCTCCAAAAAATTAAAAAAAAACGCTAAAAACGAAGAAATTGCCAAAGCTAAAAAAAGCGGCAACACTAAGAAAATTGCTAAAATTAAAAATAAATATTGTAAAAAATCAAAAACAATTTCCAAAAACCGACGCAAATTTCCAAAACGAAAAAAGACGCCAAAACTAAAAAATCGCTTAAACTTAAAAAGCACCAAAACAACACTAAAACAAAAAAAAAACGCCAAAAACCGAAACCAAGACTAAAAAATCGCTGAAACAAAAATAAATCGCCAAGACAGAACAAATCGTCAAAAAGCGAAAAAACGGCAAAACGAAAAAAACCCGAAAATGAAAATAAACACCTAAGCAAAAAAAACCTCCAAAGTTAAATAAAATCGCCAAAAAATAAAGTTCGTATAGTGTTACATATCGGAGAACAGCAACGAGTTGTAAAATAGTGAGCAGAGTTGAATCATAACTTATAATTTCTTGTAATTATGTGCACTCATACTTATTGCAATGTTGTCTATGAATCATATTCACTCCAAAGTTTGAAGTACGCATCGAACTCATACTTAGCAACATTTATGACCTTGTTGATTTCAACTCTCCATAACTCAATGCCTATGGACGATGCCAAATAAGTATGAATCACTATGCGAACTTCGCATATCAACATTAAAGTTCTCATTATGAAGTTATGTGTTTCTCGGTTACTTTTTTTGCAGGAATTGAAAAACATACATACATGCATGAGTTATGTGAGCTGAATCAATGTGAGTAGTATAAGTATTTTCCTGAAATTAGAAATCAAACTGAGGTGATTTATGAATGTGAGTGTGGTATGACTATGATGTCGATGTTGCATTCATATTTATTTCAACCTAAACTTATAAATCAATGTTATAGTGAGTGTGCGTAAGTCAGAGTAGTTGAGTTTAAATGATGTCTACTCACTTATATTTAAAATTGCATGAGTCAGTATGAATAGCGAAAATACGATTCATTGCCGATCACTGATGCATATTACATATACTGTGTACGTGCGGAACTCTTTGTATACTGAATTTATTTATATATTATTTTATTATTCAATTTATATATATGCATATTTGTTTATAACCAGTTGCGAAATCTACAAATCTTATTTGTGGGAACTTTTACTCCTCACTGTTAAATATAAATTACCTCATACGCAGCACTGACAGTTATAGCCATCACTATCAGCAACAGCTGACATTGTTTTTATTGCCATTTCATTAAGTTTGATACAATCTGAAGTGAAGCGTAGCGTAAACATGACAAGGAAAAGACAATTGGGGTATTCAAACGGTAGTCTTAAAACTAAATATTTTAAAATAATAACATGAATAAATATAACTGAAAAATATGGTGTGAGGAACACCCCACATAATTTACAATTACGTAGCTCAAAAGGTCTTATTATTGTATGACTTTTTCGTTTACTACACAACAACAATTTTTTCAAACTATGCTGAAATATTAAGACATTGTGACAAAATTATCTAATTTGACACCGTTTGAGTCACCCAAAATATTTTTGAAGACTATATAAAAGTTGGCTTAACATATTTAAATAAAAATGGTTAAATATATTTATGAACTTGTATAATCAAATTTTTAATCAAAATAAAAAATATATTCTTGCCTTTAACTTTTTTGCATTTTTAATTCAACCAAAAAAATTAGGCTTTCCTGTTCACAGGAATTTGTTGGGGACCCCTGGTTTAATATATTAAAGTTATATTTTCAATTTAGTTATTTATTTATTTATTGAAACATACTATATAAAGTAAATTTGCATAGTATGGTGTTGCACGAATATGGGCGGAGTAACTAGACCATATGCCCACGATGTCATTAACAGTATTTTTAAAAAAAGTTTCGTGACTGACTGTACGACCTATGCCTTCACATAGGAAGTAGAAACGTGGTTGTTAAAGAAATTCCACAAAAAACCGCAAGCTTACACGGTTATCCATGGCAGATCAGTCAACCAGTGCGAGCGAGACGAAAAACTCTCGAAGGCCAAACAAAAGACACAAGCCTGACCGCACTTAAGAAATAACTACGATGACGCGAAATGATCTTCTTCGACCCACAGCTGCTTAACGACTGATTTTCAATTTATATTATTAAATAATAATAAATTTAAATAGGATGGAAAGGTATTTTAATATAATTTAATGAAATTATTTGAAAGAAATTTATAGCACTGCTGCAGTGTTTATGGTGTCAATAATTTTTATAAAAATCAGAAAAAATATTATTATTAAAAATATTATCGAAATAATAAAATAAAAAGGCGATACGAACATTAGCCTGTTCAATTCATAAGAATATAGAAACAAATGCAGTTCGAACAATAATAATTAAATTAACTAAAAATTTGTTATATTTATATGATTTTACTCTGCTAAAGTTCGTATCGCTCTGTAAGCTAAACTACATATTATAATTATTAACGAACAAATAACACCAAAGTTAATTGTAATTCTTCTGACAAACACTAGCAGAACGGAACAACTAGCTGTTTTCGAAGGTCGCAACACCTTCATCATCGAACATTTGCTGTAGATATCATGAGACAGGCCGTTAGATTTTAATCTGTCGCATAAATTTCCCTTTACTGAGATGTTTCATAACATTAGAATCTTTATATGTATACATTTTTATATATTTAGAATTAAGTTTTTAATAGAAGACGTAAACCAGCGTTAGTCATAAAAAAATTTATACAAAAATTCTTATACTATTGCAAATTAAAATAAAGCACTTAATTATAACAATTAAATTTCTATAACATTTCCAATTTACAATAAAAATATTTCATATCTTATTATTATATTAGCTTAACAATAAACAATAGATCATAATTTACAATTCAACGCCTTAAAAGTATAAGAATTGATCAATGACCATTCACTGTCCTTTATACCCTTATATATATGTAATTAAAATAATATTTAACTTGACAACTGCACAATTGCACTTGTGCAATGCCCAACGTGCCTAATTCTCTTTCTTCTTTTATTTACATGAGGTAGCCGACTTCCTAAGCACGTCATCTACAATGTCGTAAAAATGAATAGTGATTACTATAGAATGCTTATAATTTACCCTGGGGATAAAAAGTATTCCAAACATTTTGAATTCTCTCCAATTCAGGTAATTCAATATATTCTAAACTATTGGAAATATTTAGGCATTTTATGGTTTTATTTTTGGTAAGTGGTTCATATTTGATGCCTTGTAGCGAAGCACAATTGGGATCGCTAGTTTCAGCGAAACTAGTCCAAATATCGATCATGGCTTTTGTGGTGCGATACTCGGCCGAGTCCGTTGACAAGCGATGGGAAAACATAAAGCGAAATATGTAACACAAATCGTCACCGTGACACACACCTCTCACTTCTCGGTTGCATAAAAGATTACGTATGGCATTAGCATCGGGTGAATCAAAGTCGAAGCGATAGACGTATGTGGGCGCTTTAGCATAATTCAAGCGATGCAATACAGTGCGATAAATTGGATGCCAAAATTCTCGGTAGCTTTGAATCTTAAAATATATAAAAAAATTATTAGATCTCGTTTAAGTTCAGGTTTTCTTGCTCAAGAGAGATGAGAAGGAAATCTTTATCGTTTGCAAGGCAAATTTATTTCCAAACTAGATGCATGAATGAATTCAGGCGAATTAGTTATCAATTGGACTAACACTTCATATCTCAAACTTAATATAAAATTGCAGCCCGATAGAAAACGAAAAATAAACGTAATTTTTTTTTATATAGCAGGTGTTGCAAATCGCCTTCCGAGCAAACAAAATGGCGGTATTCGGCGTTTGATGCAAATGGTCTTGTATAAGTGTAAATGCAAAAAGCTACGATTTCTTAGGATTATGTGTGTATTCTGTTGTTAGATTTTAAAGAAAAGCTACGATTTTTTGCATTTACACTTATGCAAGACAATTTACATCAAACACCGAATACCGCCAATATATTTCCGTTTTCTTTTCTTGTTTCATTGTATAATGATAGTTTGTAGGTTTATCAGTCTTTTTCTTTCTCAGTGTAATATAAAAACTTTAACAAGAAAACTTGATGTGTCTGCCTAATTTCTGTTACTGCCCTACAAGAAAAGTATTAGTCAATTTGCCGGTCATTTGATCGGTAGTCATGCTGGATATATTCATCATTGCATAGAACATATTATCAAGTTTAAAATTAAAAATGTTATGGTAATTTTTGTGTACGTGCGATATTGCATCTCTCACTAACTAAGGAATTTCATTAACAATATAACATATATATTTGAACTGCTCACTCTGCTGCTTTTTACTAATCAATGATAGCATAAATATTAGTCAAGTTTGACTGATCATAATTGGCTAATATATCCCCTACAAATGACCAAGCATACATGATTCATACATTGATAATAAATATACTTTTTATATAATTTTAATTGTTTTTTATTATAAAAAGTATCTTAAAAATACAAAAGTAAATAAAATATATAAAATAAAAAATATAAATAAGCAAAAACATAAAATGAAACCTTCAACGCACCTTGCTTTTTACAAATATCTAAAATTTTGAATTAAACTTTGTAAATTTCTTTTTTTCACTATATTTGTTTTTACTTATATTTTTTAAAACTTTTATAAATTTATATTTCACCGACCGCACGAATTGTATATTTTACAATAATCTACAATTTAAAAGTTTTGGCAAATATACATTAGATATTCCACTCTGCCATAAATGTAGAGTAGAGCAACTATAATCGATAAATGTATCCATTATTACTACCGATAAAATTACTAGTTCATTGACTGTCACTGTTGAATTCAATATGAAATTGTTGCAGGTGTGCTGGTAAAAAAACGTTGTTTCTGTTAGTTTCAGTCATTCATTTCTTCTAGGGTTTGGAGAAGTTTTCTCATCGAAAACAGAATAACATTAAAAAACTATCCAAAAGCTAATTTAGTTTTTCTTATAAAGCATTCACACCTGCACGAAATCTAGCAGTTGCCAATTAAAATCTTTACCAAGATTTCTTATCTAAAACAAAAACCATTGACTGATATTTTTCCTAAGCTACAACCAAACAACTGCAATATAGCCAATTCACACACCCTTTTAAGTACATCGGTAAAGTTTAAAAAAAACCCATAGTTGCATCATTAAGTTCTACTACATTTTAAGTTAATTTCAATCATATTTAGTGACGAAGTAGATTTTATTTTGTATGGGAAATCTACTCGAAATCTACATGATTTACTCGAACTATCGTGGGTACAATATTTTGCTTAAATGTAAACGTACTAATACTCATTTTGTGTTTTATAGTCTGATATAAAAAAAACCCCTTTCGTTACAGAAATGAGGCCCTTAACACTTATTACACATTTGAACTTGTTTATTGTGAAAATTTTTACCTCCAAAAATTGCATCATAGTTTCTGGTTTGCATTCCTGATTACCAAAATAAACTTTTTTCAATCGTAAGCCCATTTCCTTGGCCTCTAAGCTATGGCGTTCGACTTTAATGTCCAATGGCAACAAATTCTCGCAATCACCCACTTCATTTAAGGTGGCCTTACGTCTTTTCACTTCGGGATAGAACAGCAAGCCCTCGAAGCTGGTGCCACCAATCATCAAGGGTATTTCATTACTCCAGCTTGTCTTTAACACTTCCAAGGGATCTTCCGCCAATATGCAATCCTTCGACTTATAAGGCTCTATCACTGGTCCAAAAGAAAACAACACTCTATTATGCTTCTCCTCCTTACTTAATATTAAAGGCACAGCCTTTTGTATTTCAGCTCCTGAGGCAGTTTGCAGAAATTTGAATATGTCCAAGGAGTTCTCTTTGCCCTTGTAGCCCAAAATCTGAGCCAGCCGTAAAGCCCACTGATTTGGTGGCGGTAATACCCACGGACACAAAACACTGCCAGACATTACAATGGCCTTGTTTATCAGACCCTTAGAGCTTTCACTTAGCATACACAGATGGGTTGAAGCACCACCAGCACTCTCACCAAACACTGTTACATTATTACGGTCCCCGCCAAATAGAGAGATATTCTCTTGCACCCATCTCAAGGCCATTATTTGATCCTTAATACCCGCATTACCGGGCACATTGATGCTGGGATCATCAAAACTTAAGAAGCCAAAAGGTCCCAAACGATAAGCAATTGTTACCAGCACTATATCCTTTGACATGAAATAATCAGGACTGTACATGTCACGAGTAGCCTCGCCAAGCTGAAAACCCCCGCCATATATCCAAACCATAACGGGTCGAGCTCTTGTAGAGGTTAGCTGAAAATTATAAAAAAAAATTATTATTACTTATTTACTTTGCTTATTTATTTTTTATATAATCTATTGCCATTTATTAATATGAGACTCAAAGTTTCGAGCTTTAAGCCAGAATCACGTTATTCACTCAATTATAGTTAAAGCTGTTGGAATGAATAGCAAATGCTATTATTATTATTTTATTAAAGTTCAAAGTCTGTAGCAACATGCTGGCGATGAATGGAATTATTTTATCGTTATTACTTTGATTAATTTGTAAAGGAAATACTAAAACTTCTTAAATGCTTATCATTTCTTTACGTCATTTAAATAAGTCTACTGGAAACGTAAGAGTCAACGGCGCACAACATAGGCCAGTGATTGGTGGAGCTGTTTACTGAAAACATGTTTTCGAACAAAACTAAGCAACATGTCATGCAACATGTCAAACAATCGACTTAATAAAGCAAGCATTAGCTGAACACGTTATATAAAATAGGGTTTGCGGTTCGGTTTTAAGGGAAATTGAAACTGCGGTTTCTGGGGTCAAATATTAGAAACCAAATACCGACAAGAAAACAGCCGATTTTCAATCTTTTACTTCTTACTATTTAATTATAATTGCTTACAGCTATGCTCTTTATGCCATGGCACACTGGCTAGGACGTGATTTTCACAACAAAAATAATCGGAACTATTAAAGTTACAAATTTATTTTTGTTTTGATTTCTTTTCACTAAAACCCGGAGCACGAAAATAAACGAAACAAATTATTTGATTTTGTTTTGTTTGCTTCTTAGAAGTGGGTGAAATAAAAACAAACCTAAAATATTTAGCAGGATTGCTCAATTTGTTTTTGTATTGTTTTTGCACATGAACACAAACCAGAAAACACATCAAATCAGCTGTAAGCCCGCTAACAGCCACCTTAGGCTACAAACAATAAATTAAATTTATCGCACGCCGCTAGAAAAGAAAATAATGGGAAATAAATGGAAACGTTTTGAAATATTTGCGGCAAATTTGACATCATCGTATAATATAATTTTATTGCATTGTTATTTAACACATTAACGGCCTTGTGTATAAGAAAAAATTGGCATAAAGTTAGCATAAGTTTGTTTTATATAGCTAAGCAGCATAGCTATAACCGGGTGTCCTAAGAAACCTTTCTTATTTTTTTTCTATTTTATCTATCACTAATAATAATTTGTGAGCTGTAGACAATATTGACGTTTAAAAAGGCAAGGCTGTTGAAAAAATAGTTCAAAGCTATTTACAATGTGGACAAAAATTAATATTGATGCATTTGTAAAAACTAATTCATTAGAAATTGTTGTATCAAAGCTTGCAATGAGATAGTGGGATTTCAATAAGTAATACAATACAACACAAATTTATATGATAATCAATTAGAATGAAGTTAATACTAAATGACTTTGAAAGGAAAAAACAAATTATAGTACAATGTCTAAGTTATGAAAAATCTAATGATCAAAAATACAGTTTAAACAGGGATAATTGTACTGGAACAAATAATTAAAAAAAAAAATCAAGGCCTTGCATGGCAAAAATTAATTGAGTTCGATATTTCATTGGATATTGATATTGTCACTGCTGCTCTATTGGCAGTACAACAATGGAACAGCAATGAATATTAAATTTGGATTAGAAAACTCAAGGGAGCTGTAGTTATGTTCAGCTCACTGCATCTATATTGAGCTAATAGATGTGATTTATGAAAATAGTATTAATAAGACACACACAGAAAACAATTACAATGTAAAATCACCATGCAAAAATTTTGATTATAAATCATATTAAATAAACCGAATGCGAGTAAATTTCTCATTTTCAAAAATTTAATAATGGTCCTGCAGACGTATTTAAAATCATATACGATAATTTTCTTTAGAATCTATTTAAAATCCATTCGGTTTACAGAACAGGGTCGAATATGTTGTTTAAATGTGCCGGTGCTTATTTGCTTTTCTCACTGCTGCAATGCATTGTTGTGCTCAGTTCTGTGACTTGATCTTATTTTGTTATTTATTTTAATGCTCTTAAGGGCCGTGATGCACGACTCAATAAAAATATATTATCCTGGTAGTATGAAATCTAAGAAAATTTTCAAAAGGCAGGTCACCGGTGTATTTTTTAGTAAATCGTGCGATTGTGTAGGATAGTGAGTCATGGCCTTAAATAGTCGAGGAACTTTGCATTATCAGCGAAAAGTTCGTGCTGCAGGTTACTAGGCAGTGTGTGAGTCTAGTTGCAGGTTCAAATCCTGGAGATAAGCCAAAGTAGCTTCAGTTTGTGTTTTTTTTTAATTATAATTTTCATTTCAAATAAACTTTATGTTCCATGATCATTTAAATAATGTTGACTTAAAACTTTATTCATGATGATGGTTCAAAAAATTTTTAAATTTGTTGTAGCTGCAGCGGTAAATGCAATGACTACCACTACAATTACTACATTCAATCAAATTCATGTTGTTTCAATTTGACATCACTTTGTTTTGACAAGGCTCTTCACGTTTTTTTCAGCATAAATTTAAGATGTTGTAACTTGAAATAGCTTTGATTCAACATGATTTTTCATTTTGTTTTAACAGTACTGGTATATTAAATGAAAATAAAATTAACTTGTTTCAAAAAAAAAATTCTTTGAAGATTATTGCAAAACATGTGGAATTAATATGAAACACATGTTAAATTAACCTTGTTTACATAGATCTTGGGGTGAAATTTTTCTGTGTGCAGAGAAAAAACTTTCGAATTTCTATATTAAAAGCATTCAAGTTCAACAAATTTTGCTTTCGTATCAAATAACACAATTTAGTGGCATGCTATTGACAATATAAGATTCTCATATGTTAAAAAAAATTCCGAAATTTGTTTTTCAGAATGCACTGCAAGAATGTCCTCGAAAACATATTAAAACACTAAAGCATTTTTCTAAAAAGGCCAAATTTATATGTATTTAATTTTATGTATCTTAGTAAGGTCTTATTCAATTCAAAGTTAAACAGCTTTAAAAAATATTTTTCATTAATAAAAAATTCAAGAACAAGTATTTATAAAAAAATCAAAAAAGCCGACTTCGACCAACTTTGAACCCTTAATCATCCTAAACGGTTATTCGAAGTGAAAAATCATAAGAGAAACCTAAAGCTGATTTAAACTACCTGTCGAATGATACCCATTTTGATTTAGTTCGCCGACATTTAATTTTTTCCGTATTTTCAAAATGGCGTTTGTTTCCGCCATATTGAATTTTGACAACCGACATATCTTTAGTGACACTCCCGGGACTAAAACAACTTGATTGACGTAAGACTCATCTAAATCGGTCCACGTGTTCGGTTTATATAGTGCCGCAAAGCAACACACATACATACATAGAGTGATAAACAACAATACCCTTCTTTGCGTTGCGCAGTCGGGTAAAAAGGCTCACCAACATTAAAAAAACACTATTTATATACATATGTAACAATAGTAAAATTTTATATTAAAATTACCAACCTCATTTGTGAATACATTAAGATAGAGACAATCCTCTGAGCCTTTGTATTTTTTAAAAATCATATTTGTTTGGAATGGTATTTCGGCTGGTCCTGTACAATCCAATACCTCTTGCCAGGCATCGGCCGCTACGGGTGCCTTGAAACGTAATTCTCCCAATGGTGGCTTAGCAAAAGGTATACCTTCAAAGCTATAATATGAATTACCCCAAACCGACAAGCGTTTGGCTCCGCGCACTGGACCCTTGACAGTGTTGATAATAACTGTAGCTCCCGTACTTAGGCGATATTGTTCGAACTTGTAATCCAGAGCCCTGAAATTGGAGAAGCAAAAAAAAAAACCTTCACATCACAAACATACAATATAAATAAAGTGAAAAGAAATAAAAACTGTATATTCGGGCATGTCACAGAGTTCAATTCCGCTCGGAAACGGAATTCAACCCACCTAATCTTTGTAAGAGATGTTGTCTAAAGAAGAAAACTTAAATACGAAAATTTCTCAGGTATGTCCAGACTGTTGGGGGCGCTGGTATGCTGGGGAGTGCTCCGGCTAGGGCTTAACATATTGAGGTGGATTCACTTCCGTTTCCGAACGAAATTGAACTCTGTGACATGGCCGATTATTAAAAAACGTGATATTAATTTTTACGAGTACATACATATCGCCCTAATACCTCAATGTTTTAAAGTTTTTATTTTTCTTTCGCCAAAAAAATATACAAATGTATCCGGCTTTTGCAATGTAAGAGTAATAAAAATTAAAAAAAAAATGTTTATTGCCTTTACTGATAATTTGTAAATTTTAAGTTGGCCCTCTTTTGAGGGTCAAGTGCGATATGTAATTTTATTTAGGTATGCATCCCTACAAGCAAAGTAATACGAAAATGATTCGAAATCGTGTTGCTTGGAAGAAAAATATTATTGCGGCAACAATCATATTCATATTGCGGAAGTTTCCCCCTTCGGGAGAGGTTGTGCGGCCAGGGCGATACTTCGAAGCAATACGAATACAATACTTCTAGAAGATAAAACTATGATATTGCTAGATAATCATCTAACTGAACTATTTATGATATTGCCAGATTATCTTTAGGAAGATAAATTATTTATAACGATAGATTATCTCCCAATATACAATTTTACAATTTTGCTAAATTATCTGAAGAAAAATATATATGTACATATACATACATATATAAAACTACCATTAATTTAAACTTAAAGCAATTTTTTATGGTCAACTAAATTCAATTTATCATCACAGGAGTCATCATATGTTTAGCATAAAAAAGAATTTCTTGAGCTAATCTTTTGAAAATTTTCGGATTGTTTTTATTTTAAATTAAATATTTTTTTCTATCTTCTAGTTAAAAACATATTGATATTGATAAATATATTGCGTATGTGATGAAACACCAGGCTGAACAAAAAGCAACATTTTAATAACACAAAATACCTTGTTAAAGGAAAAAATAAATAGTCGATACATTTTGAACTTTTCATTCAAAAAGTTTCACTAAAATGAACATATTTTTATATCAAAAAAGTATTGCTTTGATGATTTTCTTCTAAATTATAAAAATTAGATATTGTATTTATATCTTCTGGGCAATATATCTTCCAAATGTTTGTAGGGATGTATGTAAATTTATGGTGTATTTTATTTCATTTGTAAATTTTCAGTGCTTTGTTTTAAGTTGATTGTCAAAAAAAAAAACACATACATATATAACAATGTGTATATCGCTACCTTAAATTAGAAAGGCCTTAACTCATTATTTTTTGGAAATCGAAATTTTTCTATATTTCGATAGAAGAACATCTAATGTAACGAAAAATGCAAAAATCTCGATTTGAAAAAAATAATAAGTTAGAGCCTTGCTATATTGAGGTAACGATATATACAAACATATGTATGTACATAGTTATTGTGTAATATTTTTAACCAATTGCCGGCTGTGCCTTTGCCGGTACTTGTTTTTTTTTTTTTGTAAATGAAAATTGTTCACACCGCCGGGCTTTGCTTCAACATTACTTGCTTATTTATTTATTTATGAGTATTTTTTATGTTTCTTTTTTATTTTGTTATTTATTTTTTATTCTTTTTTTTTTATTATAAATAATTTTTTTTCGCATGACATTTTCAATTATGTGACATTTCCAAAAAAAACAAAAAAAAATTTTTTTGATGTTTGAAGTTGATATGTTTGCTTATTTATTACAAAAAAAAAAGGTGTTTACTTGTATTCATAACGCGTTGTTTGTTTAAAATTTATTTATTTTTTTATTTTTTTTTTGTAAGTTTGGTTTACAAATAAGATTTTAATATTATTTGAATAAGAGTTAAGTTAGTGTTTCGAAAGGGAATTGCAATATGTACAGCAAGCTCCCGATAAAGTGATCAGATAGAAAGTTTAAGTAAACCTTTCTCTTGAACTTCTTTTGCACGGAATTGAGTGACAGAATAAGTTTTCAACAGGACGGGGATGAGTGCAAGACAGCTCATACTCTAATGGACATGCCCAAAAAATAAAACATAAACAGCTGATTTTGCATTCATATTACAAGTTAAACAAATTCAGATTTTAACAATTGTTTAAAATAAAATAAATCTCCTGTAGAAATTAACATTTATTTCGTTCGTTGCAGTACTTTTTCCTACTACTTATAACACTTATTTGACTGTACAACAGCTGTTGTGGTTTGTATGGAAAACTAAGAAATTATATAATGCGCTCTAAAATGGAAATTATTTTATATATTGTAAATGAAGATTTTAAAATTATGGAACTTCTCATACAAAGTGAAGAAGTGCTTGGAGCTAATGTTATTTTACATATTTAAAAATGCACAAATACATTATAAACTAAATTTTTTTCTAACGGCAGATGGATTTCAGTCATATCGTTTATTTTCTCCTCGAGCAAAAGTGTCTTCTTCTACGAAAGTTTCTTCTAATAAAGTTTAATCGACATCTATTCAAATTAATTAGCGTAAACATTATCACCTGCTCCCGGTCATTTTAACTTGGGAGCACTAAATTTACTACAGTGAAAACAAGGTGGCATTTCATAAAACCTGTGCCCCATTTCTGGAACTTGTGAGAAGTTCTCTCATCGGGAAAATTTTAGTAATTATATTCGTTGTCGTATTCACTATAACTATCAAAATTATTCATTCTCACCGTGAATTGTGGAATTGGTGAACACTTCAAAATTCATCGTTGTGGAATCCGCTACCTGGTACTCTGTTCGAAGTGTTGAAAAATTTTCAGCAACATTGATTATTTCGCGTGAAAAGTTTGACATGTACTAAATGTAGCGCAACTCGTGGTTTTTTTTGTAAATTTCTCGCGTTTTATTGCTGGAAAGTATGCAACATTGTTAAAATTGCGAAAAAAAAGTACTGCTCATAATGTTTCACAGTTGAAACTAAAATGATGCCAGAGTCATTTTGCATGGAAAAACATGCTGCCAGATAGATTTTACGTGTTTTTCGTAATAAGAACAGAGTACTACTTTTGTGAATCTATTTCGCAAATATTTCTTAACAAATACTTTTACATGTAGTTTGACGACATTTTGCGCGAAATTGTGAACACAGTACCAGGATTTAAACAGGGTTACTCACATAAAAACTTATATAAACTTACTTACTTAAACATTATCAGCTGCTTCCGGTCATTTTAACTTGACAGCACTGAATTTACTACAAGGAAAACAAGGTCACATTTCATAAAACCTGATTAAAACCAATTAAAAGAACTAAGAGTTGGTTTAAACGTCAGTGTGAATACACTTTAATATTATGGAGACTTCACTGTATATTTGTATAATACCAAAAAAATATAAAAATAAATAGAAAAAAGAGTTTATTTTCAATGCACAAAATTTTTTTAAAGGGACCCGGAAAAAATTTTAAATATGGAATAATTCAAATTAACGGACCTTAATCTATAGAAAATATATACTGTACACGTAGATTTATAAATATATATGTATATATAACTTGGTGTATCACATTTTAAAGGTGGCTGGTCAAGCAACCAAGGTCCTCTAAAGAGGCTTTGAGGGAATAAATTTGCAAATTTTTTCAAAGCAGCATAAATGTTTAACATCAAGAAAATATATTGTAAGACTTGTGTAATTTTCTTCTTGAATGGAACTATTTTAAATGATTTTGCAAAGGTTTTGGTAAAATATTTCCATTTGCTATCATTGAATTATTTTGAAGGTTTGCCATAGCATGGATTTTTTTTCTCTGGCGCAGGTCCAAAAGTGTCCGAGTGTGTTTCTCTGCTTGTAGAATAACTTCTCTTAAAAAAAAAATTTTTCAAAGCAATCAAACTCAAGTACAAATAAAACTAAGTATGTACATATATATAAATTAATTTCTTGATTTTGATAATCTTTATTTTATATTTTTTTGATATCAAAAAAAAAAAAAAGAAAAAACTTCTGTCATTTTGATTTTATCACGTAAAAGCCGTGTACTAGAAATTTTGCAATTTATTGTATATTTAAGCAATTAATATTCTACTTTGTTGGAGTTTATGCAATGGCATTGGAACTGAAGTCTGTCTGTTAATATATAAATTTAGGTAATAAATTTTAAAGTATATTAGATCAGTGTGCCAAGAAAATGTTGTCTTGTCATTTCAAATTTAGAAACATTAACTATTTTCTACTTAATTAAATTAAATTTATTTCAAACGTTCGTTATTTATCTGTCTTTGCAAAAAAAAAAGTAGCAAGTCATTTGGGCTATTAACTGCTTTTAAAGGTAATAATTACCTATAAAAAAATTTATTGTTACTTGTTTTTATATACATACATACATATATACGTACATATTCGATAAGTATTTGCAACAAGGAAAATATAAATAAAAATTCCTGATAACAAAGTATTCCCTGTATAACCAATCGTCTAATGTTTAGTTATTGTGATCAAACTTCAAGGTCAACTTGTACAGATAATATTAAGAGAGGGCTATATACAAAAAAAAAAATTCGCCTCTCTATAGAGCTTAAATAATTGCTGTTTGTCTATGTAAGCTGAATACCCAAACGTTTATATTCTTTACTTTCAAGGTTCTTTAAACAAATTTCACCTCAACTTTTAGCAAGATAGCATTAAGCAGGCGCGGTATAATAGAATTTTAAATAATATCGTTAATAAAGCATTAACGTATCTTTTTACAATGTATGGTTAAGACTTAACGTGAACTTTAATTGCAAGTTCTTCATACAAAACTTTTAATTCTACATTGTGTATAGACCCGTTAATATATGTTTTAATTATATTTAAAAAAAAATTTTTTTTACATTTAAGGAAACTAAACTATTTTCTTTCAATACATCCTTCACAGCATAAATTCATCCACTTAATGGAATAATGCTATCGAATTTTCAAATCACGCATTTTCCAATCTGATAACATAAATTTTAATTAGACGTATATTAATTATCTCCTCCCTGGGATCATACCTGAATTAAATCAATTTTTGAGAATCTAGCAAAATTTTTAGCTGAGAACCGTTTGCCTGAGCATATGAATGAAAAGCTCTTTAATTTTCTTTTATGCTACTCGTAGTGTGATTAATTATTTATAATATTTTTGTTAAACCGTTCTACAAATAGTATGAAAATTTTAACGCCTGGGAAACCGGTTACCAACTACGGCAACCGAAAGAAACCCATTTCTTGCAAAAAAAAATCTACGAAAAACATAACAAAATTCAGTAAAGTGTTCCGTATATTCGGTTTTGAGCATTTTTTTAATGTGGCTTTTTTTTAAGTTTTTTTTCAGTTTAAACGATTTTTTTTTTCATTTTGACGATTTTTTTTTCATTTTGGCAATTTTTTCTGTTTTTGGGGTTTTTTCCATTTTGGCGATTTTTTTCATTTTGGCGATTTTTTTCCGTTTTTGGGGTTTTTTCTTAATTTTGGCGAATTTTCTTTCCGGTTTTTCACGATTTATTTTAGTCTTAGGATTTTTTTTATTTGGTGCTTTTTTTCGTTTTGGCGATTTTTTTTTGTTTTTGGCGACTTTTTTCGGTTTGGCGATTTTATAATTTTTTGATTTTGTAGTTTTACCGTTTTTGAAAATTTCAAGAGTTTTGCTTTTACTGTTTCCAAGATACAGCAAGTTGTCAAAATTACATAGTCGAAATTGCATTAACTGATGGAACACCCTTTAATTTATTTTTTTTTAATTTTAGTGTTAGTTAGTTTTAATTTTATTGTTGTACAGACTACAACAAGTCTGTATAAAAATACACTAACCTTACAAATTTCAAGTGTATATACAAACAATTGATGGCTAGCCGCGAATAACGTTGTAAGTGACAAAATAATAATTTGTATTTTGAATCAAGATTGTTTTTTTCGTTTAATTTTTTTATCTTAAAGAAAATGATGATAATTAGCATTAATTTCTCTTTTTGTGTCTCTGTTACATCTATCAATTATTTTCGACAATTTCATTTAAATGATTGTGTTAGTTACTTTCAAAGTTCTTCCAATGGCTGACTATTTGTAATTATATTTTGAGGACGATAAGATGTATAATTTTGAATCGTTTGATGTTTTAACAACGCAACAGAGTAATGTTAATGGTAATCTGTGAAAAAACTGGTTTTGTAAAAATTGTCTTTTACAACGTTATTTGCGGCTCCCCTTCAATTGTATGTATATTACATGGGATTTTAAAATTTTTCGTTGCTCGTTTTGGAACAACCTTTAATTTTTAACTCTCAGGTATTTGTTGTTGTAGCGGCCAAAGGTTTACACACTGTGTCCAAATTTCAGGTACGTAGCTCTTACGGTTCTCGAGAAAATACCCTGTGACAGACGGACGGACAGACGGACAGACGGACAACGTAGCGAAAACAATAGGGTTCCTTTTCACCTTTGGTGTACGAAACCCCAAAAATCTACAAAAAAACATAAAAAATCCTCAAACCATAAAAAAACCGGTCTTAAACCGGATTTAATGCGGATATTAAACCGGTTATAAAACCGATATTTTTTACAATCTCTTGTTAAACTAAGTCTTTTATACTTGCTAGCTGAAAATCTTACGTATTACGACATTAAATACGAGGTTTTCTCAGGTATAGGTTTAGTATTCGAAAAAAAAACTAACCCCTATAGGAAAAATTTATTTTTAATTTCTCCACAACAAAAAAAAAAACAACACCTTTTTCTTAAAAAGTAAGTGTAAGCAGTGCTGCCAATACAACTAATTCTCGTTAGGCGCATAAACTTGCACATCTCATTATATTAAAATATCTAGCAAATATTTGGCAATAATTTGATAATGGAAACGGAATCTGTTCACACGATTGTCAGATTGGCTGACAATTGCTTTTTCTGGCAAAGTGGTTAGACAACAATTTTAGGTTTACAAGGATTAATTTTTTTTAACACATTTTACATATTATATTGTAAGATCTCATAATAGTCTGTATATGGCTTAAGTTTATTATTGACAACAAGATAAAAATCTTATGTTTTATGACGTAGAAAACCATTTTCTTCAGGCATGCAGTTACCATATGAAAAAATAAACTATCCGAATAGGATAGAATAGAATAGGGGGAATTTCTGGTCCAAATACCGGCACTGCGACACCTGATGGATCTTTTGTACCATCCGAAAAGGATAAATTAATTATTAGTTTATCTGCAGGGAAAAAAAGAATACTTTCTTTCAACCCTGAAAAACCTGTTAGAACTGGTAGTTAAAACTGGTTTAAAACCGGATGTAAAACCGGTTATAAAACCGGATATTAAAACTAATGTACAACCGGTTGTAGAGCTGTTTCCAACACTAGATCGATTATTATAAACAAGATCAAAATTGCTTGTATACATGCATGAGATAGAAGACCATTTTTCTCAGTGTATAGGGCTACCATAGAAAAAACTTATTCGAATAGCCATCATCTACAGAAAATCATCTACAAAAGTAATAAAAATTTAATAAAAAAAAATAAAAATAACAGCTTCAATCAAAAACCAAAAAGGTCGGGAGTGGCATAGCACCCGGGTTTCTAGCAAATAACAAACCGGTTTTAAAACCCGCTAAAAACTTGATTTTAAAGCTAAGTCAATTTTATTAGCTAGATCAAACTTTAATATCAGCTAAAATTGTCTTGTAATTTGTTTTGCGCATAATTGAAGCAAAGCCGCGAATAACGTTGTAAACGACAATTTTTAGAAAACCGGTTTTTTCGCAGATTGCCGTTAACATTCCTCCTTTGAAGTGTTCAAATATCAAACCATCCAAAATTATGCATCTTATCGCCGTCAAAATACAGTTACAAACAGTCAGTCCGTGGAAGAACTTTGTAACTAACTAACAAAATCATGCAAACGAAATTGTCGAAAACATTTAATAAATATAACAGAGATACAAAAAGAAAAGTTAATGTTAATTATCATTATTTTCGATAAACTTAAAAAAAAATTAAACGAAAAAAACAATATTGCTTTAAAATACGTTTTTTGGCTCTCCTGAAAAATTATTATTTTGTCACTTACAACTTTATTCGCGGCTAACCTTCAATTATCGAGCCATAACTGCCAAAAAAAAAGCTAAACGGTCACATTTTTTGGACTTCGTTCTCTTGATGAAAATCGATTATTTACGACTACAAATAATCGATTTTGGTCCAAAAATGAAGTTCGAAAATTATGACGCTTATGATGCTGATCTGATAGTAATGAAAATGCAGATTAATTAACTGTCAGACATGATTTCTTGTTTCTTATTTTGAGGATTCTTATTCTATAACATCTTAAGAAACTGAGATTATCTATAAACTTACTGATACCTTGGAATGAATGTAAATATCAAACCTTACAAATGATTCCATATTTTTATTAAGCTGTTCATTCATTATTCATGCCAACTTCAAAGCGAATGAGTGAATAAGTTTTTTAATTTAAACAATTTAAACAATGTATAACATACAGAAATGCATAATATGCCTATTAAAATCATCAAGCGTAGAAAATGTATTTAATTTCATAATTGCGCTGTAAAAAAAATTGTCAACAAAAGCTCATTTTTCCACGAAATCACACAATACAATCAAGTTTCTATAACAATTTTTAAATTAACAAAACTATTGCAGATAATATAAATACTTATGAAAAAAAATCATTAAATGATAACGATTTATACAATATTTCATTGTTTTTAAATACTCGTATGAAAACTTCCCATTACACTTTAGCAAAAATAAATAAAAAGTTGTACGACTGTTAAAACACTTAAATAAAATCAATACTCAGAAATTATATCATACTGGTGGTGGTATCGTTTAAAAAAAAAAAAAAACTTAGTTCGCTTCACAAATGTGGGTTACAAAAACCAGCTTGAAAAATACGCAATAACCAGAGTCTTATTGGGACTACTTAATGCAACCAGCTGAAAGTGTTTCTTTTAATTTTTGTGTATTTTATTTTATTTTTTTTTATTTTTTGCAAAATCTTGTCACACTTTTTTGCAACATCACTTTTATATTCCAAAACTCTATTGCTGTGTGGTTACATTTATTTCACACATTTTAATAAATGGTGATTTTTAAGTTTAAGCACTCACAAAAAAAGTTTTATTCGAAACATTTCTTATATAATTTATATACATATATATATATATATGTATGCATATTGTAATTATTGGGGACTCAAAAAACCTTTACTTTTTTAAACGTCATCATGTAAATAAAAATTAAATAAGCATACAAATTCGATATTTTTAATTTATTTTAAGTTTTGACGGAGAAGGAGCGTTTCATAAGGCGATTGTAATTATAGAGGACTCAGTCATATGTTCGATAAATATCCAGGACTTGTCCCCAATAATTACGATATATCATTATTGCCAGACTGTAAGCTTTTTTCCCCGGTTTTTACTGACGGCGTAATGTTTTCTAATGGCCAACGGAGTTTGCATTCTTGTTTCTACCAGTGATGCTAATATTGATTTGTACCAAAATCGTTCAGTAAGAAAAATAAATTAATAACCAATGTATCTACATCGAAAATTGGATAAATCATAAGTGCGTGAAGAATGGTGCTAATAATACTAACGTACGAGTTGATTTGCTCTTTTAATCTTAAATTTTATAGTTAAGATGTGATTTACTATATTCACATACTTTAGTTTTCATATTTTATAGAAACCAATTTTAAAAAATTATCCATTAGAATGATCTAATTAAATAACAATTATTTAATAAACTTTTGTGCCAGTTTCTTGCAGTAATTTGTTTTGCTAAGTATGTAATTTATATTACGTTCTAAATTAAATCTGTCACTAAATTGATTATATTTTGCAATATTTTAATTTGTATGATAACATCTATAATTTAATGATGTAAATAAAAACTAAAATTCGAATTTGTGCCAAAACATAAACAACATAATTTGACGTGTCAATTTATATTGTTAATGTAGAATGTAATGTAGAACAAAATCTTATTATCAAACTTTGTATATAAAATAAATTAACGACAAATAATTTTTGTGTGTGAAGTTTGACGTTTAACTTTTAAACAAGTTGCTGTGTTGTCAATTTGCCAATTTATCATAGTTGTATCATAAAACTTTGGCAAAATGTAATGACAAACTGGATTTTTATTTTTATAAGAAATATAGTCAAAACCAACTCGATTTTGCTCGACATCTCGTATGTAGTAGATTTCCCTCAGATTTATATGTACTATTAGTTTATATATTAGAAACTAGTTTAAATAAAACTTAATTATACGAAAATAGCATAATTTGACAGTTTGTGTCTTAACATTGTGGATCAGTAAAATTATTTTATAGATAGTCGGGTGTGTTCTGGCTTTCACATGTTTTCTTGTGAGTTAGGATGTTAAAACACATGCTACGCCTGTTTAAGTTGAAATTTAGAAAATAAAAGTTAATAGTGTGTGTTCTAGCATCCGAATTTAGACGAGCACAATTTAAAAATTTACGATTTCAAACTTTTAGATTTTTTCGTTTTCGATTTTGAGCAAAAAACTCGTATTCTTTTCACTTGTTTACAGTCTTGTGAAAAAAATACGAGTTTTTTGCTTGAAAGTGAAATGGAAAAAATCTAAATGTTTGAAATCGTTCATTTCCAAATTGTTTTCTTCTAAATTCGGATGTTAGAACACATACTATTAATTTTTACTTTCTAAATTTCAACATAAACAGGCGTAGCATGTGTTTTAACATCCGAACTCACAAGAAAACATGTGAAAACGATATGGAAGCCAGAACATACACGAGTGTCTTAAGGACTAAATATGAGAAAGAGAAGAAATCGACATTTTATGTAATAACTACCAATTTTAAATATAGGTAATTATGTATGTATACATACATATCGTTATTTTAATACAGAAAGGCCCTAACTCATTACATATTTGAAATATAGATTTTTTTTAATTTTTCGACACATACGATGTTTTCCTATCAAAATATACGAAAAACTCGATTTCAAAAAATATTAAGCTATGGCCCTTCGATATAGATAGTGTCTAAGGGACTGAAAATAAGAAAGAGGAAAACATTGAAATTTTATTTAGTAACTACCAATTTTAAATATAGGTAATTATGTTAATACAGAAATCGAGATTTTTGAACTTTTCGACACATACGATGTTTTTCTATCATAATATACAAAAAACTCGATATCAAAAAAATAATGAGTTATGTCCTTTCTATATTAAGGTAACGATATGTATTTATACTACTACATACATATATACTGTTACCTTATTGAAATATAGTATGAAATGTATGTACCTTACCCTACGTCTCGACTAGCAATAAATATGTCGACATATATTGCAGCAGTTGTCAAAATTATATTATTGCTAGTGGAGACAGCTCATTGCAGGAACTTGCAATATATGTTTCAATAATTGTCAACGCATTTTCGTTAACAATTATTGCAAGCGTGAAACGTCAAACTCGGTGTTAATTTATGTTCGAATTTTCTGTATTACATTTGACATTTATGTAATATTAGTGAAATTGGGAAAATATACATATGAATGTATAATTAAATAGGAAAATAGTCTCTTAAAAACGTGTGTAGTAAAATAATTTGTATTGTTATAAATTTATAAACATAAAAATTCGTTCGATTACCCAGATATTTACAAGTGAATTGTATTTTTTTTCTGCACCTTTCCTGTTGACTTTTCCAATATTGTGAGCTACGATTTCCCATAGCCTTAACATAAGTAAAGCAATCAGCAATATTGCTCTGTTATTCTGCCGGCGTTATTGCTATATTGCCAACATATTTATTGCTAGTCGAGAAGGGGGGTTAGATATGTAATATATCAATCTATTTGTTGATGTCATGGTAGTTATTTATTTTCTAATAAATTACTGTTGTATAAAAATCTGTTTGTTATTTTGATTATCAACAGAAACATTTTAGAAGATGCATTTTTTCGAAAAATTGGTTTTTATGTTCCGCTAGACATATTTATTTTAATCTAGACCTTTTTTCAATAATTGTTACGCGTTTTGAGTCTCAAAAGTTGGCATCACTGTATGGGATGTCTCCATTATGGTAGGTACACACTTTGCAATATGCGTGCGAAACACGTTTCAGCAATCTAAAATTAGAAAATCAATGAAATATCAATATATCTCGATATTTTTGAAACTTCGAATGAAACGCGAAATGAAACCATAAACAAGACTACAAACCATGATATAAATATAGAAGGTACTTACCCCCTTTTCGACTAGAAATATATATGTTGGCAATATAACACTGGCAGAATAACAGAACAATATTGTTGATTGCTTTCTTTTTGTTAAGGATATGGGAAATCGTAGCTTATAATATCGTCGGTTGGTTTCTGGTTTGCTGCAGATACAATATATTTTGAATATATTGTGCCGTAAGCCAGAAACCAACCGACGATATGGAAAAAGTCAACAGGAAAGGTGCAGGAGCAAAAATATAATTCACTTGTAAATATCTGGTTAATCGAATGAATTTTTATGTTTATAAACTTATAACAATACACATTATTTCACTACACACGTTTTTAAGAGAATATTTTGCTATTTTAATATAAATAAATATGCATATTTTCCCAATTTCACTAATATGTCAAATGCAATACAGAAAACTCGAACATAAATTAACACTGACTTTGACGTTTCATGTTCGAAATAATTGTAATATATATTGCAAGTACCTGCAATGAGCTGTCTCCACTAGCAATAATATAATTTTGACATCTGCTGCAATATATGTCGACATATTTATTGCTAGTCGAGACATATGGTTACATTTTCTAATTTTTTCTTGACATCTGTCAAGTATAAGGACTATGAAGTTTCCGGTAAAAACGTGCTAGCGTATTAATTTAATATTTCCCCTCTGTTTCCTGTTGGTTTGAAAACTTTATTTAAAAATTATTTCAAAATGGTTTTTTATTAAATACAGAACGTATAAATTAAACAATTAAGTAAAAATATGAGTGTAGCATATTATAAATTTCCTTCATTTCCTGGTGTTCGTCAACAGTGGCTAAGAGCCTACAAGCAGACTTATAGGCCGAGGGCTTTTGATCGGTGGCGGCGGCTTATGCAGCATGCTCCCGGCGGTGGCCAATATATTGGCTTGCTGAACTTAAAATTATGATTTTAGACAAAACTTTTGTTTGTGTAGATGCAATTCTACATAGCCTTGTAAGTTCAAAACTTTACGCTGTATACATAAGCATATTTATGTATAAAACAAATTCAAATAAAAACCATTATTTAGTGTAAGAAAAGTTTATTAATGCATGTCATGTGTGTTTGTATTTTTTTTAATTACATAAATGAAAAAGTAAACTAAAACCACAAAAAACATTATATCAGATAAGACTATTGGACATTATTATTTTTAATAAAAAATAGTTAAGAGATCTTTGCATTTTTTTTTATTTATACACTACTAAGAACAACACTACCCATCAAAAAATTACACATTACCAATAGAACTACTTGCAATATAATGACTTACTTTTCAGATTACCAATTTTCATTACTCGCTCACAAATCACATGACCTAAAATTTTAAAAAATTATGTACAAGTTGCTAAATGAGGAGAATATTTTTTTTAGATTAAATAGATTACGTGTACAAGTTGTCAAATATAAAAAGTAAGTACTTCTCAAGAATGGATTATTTTAGTCTCACGCCTTGTTAAAATCATTAAGTTTTTTGAAATTTTTTGCTGGGTACTATCACAACCTTTTAGATACCATGCAGGAGATCGAACTAGTGTCCAACTGGTATTTTACTGCTCAAATTAGCATTGAGTGTGTTTAGAAAATTACTAGTGCCATTGGTACTAGATTTATTAAATGTGTAAATTTTTCACTAAGTACATATAATTACCTTAATATAGAAAAACCTTAACACATTATGTATTTCAAAATCAGTTTCTTGGATATTTATAGGTGAACCTAAAACTTTAATAATTGTATAATACCAATTTTCGAACAGTGCAAGTGCTCTGTTTGACAGTTAAAATTTATTTTGCAATGTGGTGCCTTGGAACTACTTCATATACTAGTACTCATCAGAACTAGTAATTTTATAAATACAACAACTTTAACCCTTTTCGCACTAGTTCTTGCTGTTCTAGTAATTATACTAGTAGCTTTTCGACTATTGACACCTATTCTCCTGTAGGGTGTAACCGCACGACCACATATGACACGACGCTACCGAAATATATACTACGTTTATACGCGCACTATTTGCAAATAAAATTATTTGCAAATAAATTAACTCACTGTTTATACGGCATAGCAAAATTACACAAACTTGGTAGCACTTCTATACAAAGCTTACTTATGTTGACAAAAAAAATAGTGTAAATGCACAAAATATCAAATAATTATTTGTTTTAATTGTTATTATTTGCTTCTATCAATGTTTTTTGTTGCAATATTTGTCCATTTATTGTTTTTGTTATCAAACATTTGTAAGCGTGGCAACCTTAAGCAATTTAATTGCAAATAGTGCGTTAATCGTGAATAGTTTTCTGAATTAGTAAGTCGCAATAAAGAGAATAATATGGCAACAATTTACAGTTTTATTTGCAAATAAGCCCTGCGTATAAACGTAGTAATACATATGTAAGAATAAAAATACTAAGAGACTTGAATATTTTACATGGATGCAAAAAGATAAAACGAAATAGTACTTTTAAATGCATATCTGTGAAACAATATGGAGAAATTCAGCGGCGCAGCTGGTGATATCGGCGGCTTTCCTTGAGCCGGCTCAGCTTTCGAGCCGATTTAAGGTCAGCGGCGGCGCGACTTTTAAAAATTGAGTGGCGGCGGTGGCATTTAGAAATGGAGCCGATCGGCTTGTAAGTCTGCCTACAAGATCTGTAAAATAGACTTGCCAAACTATCTGATCGCAATTTTAATCAATATTTGGTAAACTCAATGAAAATTTATTTTCAACTAATCAAAATCATCAATCAATTAGGTTTATCAACGTCAAATTTAGATAAAAATATAGTTAAAAGACTTCTTTTATCTAGGGCTTACACGTGCAAGTGCATGTTCGAAAAACTCAATATACTCAAACTCTTTTACTAACACATCTACACTTGCAGTCTACTTCCAACTCAACTGCCAAGGAATTTTACAAGGCAGTGACTTGGTGAACTTCCCTACAAGAAAGCAACTAGTCAATAGCTAGTCGCTACTAGTCATTTGACTAGTAGCGACGACCACAACTTCGGTCACCGTCTCCAGTTAGTTTATTAGGGGCTTGGTGAAAAAATGACCAAAACATTTGTGTACGTGTGATTTTTTCTCTCCCTCTAACTCATTAATTTCACTTAATTAAAACACATATATCTGAACTGCTTACTCTGATACGTATTTGCTAGTCACAGATTACATAAGCATTGGTAATCTATGACTAGTAAATGGTTACAAAGCAACTGGTCACCTGTTACTAGTAAATTTTTACATAGAAACTGGTAAAATGTAACTTTTAAATAAATAAACATAATTTTTATATTATTTTAATTGTTTTTTATTATAAGAAAATAAAGAAATAAGTAATATACATATATAAAAACGTAGATGGCACCAATCTAGTCTTTACGTTTTTTTTTAGCTCGTACACACATTGCTTTTTGTAAATATCTAAAATTTAAAAAGCAAAATACACAAATGTATAAATTAAATTTAAATTTTCAATTTCTTTTATGCAGTATTGTTGTTACTTAACTTTCTTAACACTTGTATAAATTTTAGCTTCACAGACCGAACGAATTGTATATTTTACAATAAAATGTGTTGTCTTAAGACTTTTGGGTTATGTACATTAGATGTTTCACTCTAACATACATGTTAGAGAAGAGCAACTATAATTGGTAAATGTGTTGGTCATCGCTACCAGTCAAATGACCAGTCAATTGACTGGCACTCTTAAATTCACTATAAAATTATTGCAAATGGATTAGTGAGAAAATGTCGTTTGTGTTAATTTCGGTCATTCATTTCTTGTAGGGTTGTTGCAAGTAAATGGAAAGTTAGCTAACAGTGTTGCCTTATTAATACTTTAGCACAAATTAAATGGATTTTAGTGTAATGTTATATGGGTTTCTACTTATTTTAAATACATTTAAAAGCTAATTTAATAGTTTTTCTTAAATATTAATAAATCAAGCAGTTAATGAATTTTTTAGACATAAATAACATTGAAACAATACAAATAAAGTTCAATACTATCTGGTTCCCTTAATTTTAAACTTATATATGTTATGGACAACTAAGCACTAAAGGAGAAGTTACATAAGACGCGTTAGTCCGCGTGCGAGCTGTAGGCATCGGTCAAAAAAAGTTGAAATAGTGTTTTTGCATACAAGTTACATACGAAACTCCTTAACTTTCAACTTTTTAATGCGTTATATTGTTTTGACAACTAATCATCCGACAATAAACAAGAAAAAAATTGTAAAATTTAGAATCATGGAGCAAAAACTTATTGAAGAGTTTGAAAACATACATTATTGGATAAAAAAAAGGATTTGAAAATGTTCCAAGTCCATTTTTCAATGTAAAAATAAGTAAAAAAAAAGCTGATAAAAAGAGCGTTTATAACGCGTGTTGTGTAACTTCCCTTTTTTCATGCGTTAAAGATTTCAAACGCACGATATTTGTAGATGAACTGACGCGAGTTATGCACTTCTACCTTAAACGTAAACATGCAAGTTGCACAGTCGGGCATTTGATAATATGTACACAGAGCTTGCATGCAAGGTACTTGCATGTGTAAGGGCAGGGTTAGGCAGAAAACTTAGGAAGATGCGCAAAGTTATTACATAAGCACTTTTCAAACTTCACAAATATGCAGTTATTTATATCACTTTATTTATTCGCAAATTTTTGTTAAGATAATTACTCATTTTTGTAAAGAAATTCTGGAATAAAATCTGCCTCGTTGCATAAACATCTAGCAAAGTTTGTATCTACCATAAGCAATAACATAATTATGACATTCACTGCAATAAATGTTAACATATATATTGTTTCTTGAGACGGGATTAACTTTAAATAATTAGTTAAGTATAGTACTATGTTTTATTAAGCGGCCCATACACTACAACAGCATTCACGCACAATCAAGCTATTGAGCAATCATGTTCGAACCACATAACATACCAGCAAGCTGGTACAATATTCACTCTTTAAAAAAATTCAAGAAGGGAGGTTATAAATAGTGACATAGTTTTTGCTGCAATTTTTATTGATATTTTGTTAATATTAGCAGCTATGCATAACTAAAGTGCTCAAATTCCATTTTCCATTGAAACAAATTATTTTTTAACAAATTACGATTTTTAAATGCATATTTACTTCTTGATAGCTTTACTCAACTGAGCTAATTTCACTACACACAATACCAGCAAGCTGGTACCATCAGAAAAATATCAAACTCTGTTTGACATCACTACAGCAAGACGTACAATCACACAAAATGCCCATAGGAGACCCAACCGCTGGCACAAACACTTGATTGCGCATGCATGCTGTTGTAGTGTATGGGCCCCTTTAAACAATTTTCTTATGAAATAAATAGACAAGCATTTGATGTAAGCATTGCTGTTTAAAGTATAACAAATAGATACACATATATAAATTCGCATGTCGTATAATGCTTAACAGTTTATTACCTCGCTTATACGCTAATCTTATATGTAAGCAAATTTAAATTAAATTTAAATTTTTTAGCTTATGGATTAATTTGCCTTTATTTCTATCAATAAATAAACTTCAGATATACTTATTTTTCAAAGCAAAGAGATAATGGAAGTACCTTATATATTTATTCTATGCTACACACAATGCTACCAGCAATAAAATCTACCACGTTGCATAAACATGTAGCAAAGTGTACTTACAAAAAGCAATAACATAATTTTGACATTCAGTGTAATAAATGTTAAAAGCAGCACAAAATAAATGCAATCCGAAAATCTCCAAAAATTTTGATATTACGTAGGTTGGTTTCTGGTTTTCGGCACAATATATTCAAAATACTTTAAGTATGCAGCAAACCAGAAGCCAACCGACGATTAAACAAGTGTGTAGACACTAGGCGACCAACAATGAAATCGGCCAAGTGTGTACCTACCATAAGCAATACATAAAATAATTTTTACCCTACGTGTTGACTAGCAATGTATATGTAGACATGTATTACAGCAGTTGTCAAAATTATATTATTGCTAGTGGAGACAGCTAATTGCAGGTACATGCAATATATGTTGCAATAATTGTCAACGCATTTTCGTTAACAATTATTGCAGGCATGAAACATCAAACTCGGTGTTAATATATATTTGACTTTTCTATATTGCTTTTGATATATAAATAATGTTTGTGGAATTGGGAAAATATACATATGTATTTATATTAAAATAGGAAAATATTATCTTAAAAACGTGTGTAGTGAAATAATTTGTATTGCTATAAGTTTATAAACATAAAAAATTCGTTCGATTAACCAGATATTTACAAGTGAACTATATTTCTAGTGTTTTTTTTAGTTCTTGTTTCAACTTTGTTATTTGTTGTTGATACTCTCATTTGTTTAAATGAAAGTTTATAACATAATAACTCTAGTTGTTCTAAGAAGCTTTGGTAAAGGTTCCCTGATAATTTGCATTAGCAACAGTGAAATGCGCATAGGATCCAGCTAAGCCCCTCAATAATCAATTTCAATGTATTTTTAATAAGAAATATTTTACTTAATAAGTAAAATAATAATTTGGGATTTTTAGTGCGTTTCAAAATGTTAAACCTTAATTATATTTTTGTTCTACACATTACCTTTTGACTTTCCCATATGATGAGCTGGTTGATAATATGTACATAGAGCTTGCATGCAAGGTACTTGCATGTGTAAACGCAGGGTTATGCAGAAAACTTAGGAAGATGCGCAAAGTTATTACATAAGCACTTTTCAAACTTCACAAATATGCAGTTATTTATATCACTTTATTTATTCGCAAATTTTTGTTAAGATAATTACACATTTTTGTAAAGAAATTCTGGAATAAAATCTGCCTCGTTGCATAGACATGTAGCAAAGTGTGTACCTACCATAAGCAATAACATAATTTTGACATTCACTGCAATAAATGTTAACATATATATTGTTTTTGGAAGGGATTAACTTTAAATAATTAGCTACGTATAGTACCATATTTTATTAAACAATTTTTTTATGAAATAAATTGACAAGCATTTGATGTAAGCATTGCTGTTTAAAGTATTTAATATAACAAATAGATACACATTTATAAATTCACATGTCGTATAATGCTTAACAGTTTATTACCTCGCTTATACGCAAATCTTATATGTAAACAAATTGAATTAAATTTAAATTTTTTACTAAATGGATTATTTTTTCTTTATTTCTCTCAATAAATAAACTTCAGATATACTTATTTTTCAAAGCAAAGAGATAATGGAATTACCTTATATATTTATTCTATGTTACACAGAATGATACCAGCAATCAAATCTCCCTCGTTGCATAAACATATAGCAAAGTGTACTTACCAAAAGCAAAAACATAATTTGGACAATCAGTGTAATAAATGTTAAAAGTAGCACAAAATAAGTGCAATCCGAAAATCTCCAAAAATTTTGATATTACGTAGGTTCGTTTCTGGTTTGCGGCACAGTGTATTCTAAATACTTTTTGCCTGCAGCAAACCAGAAACCAACCGACGATTAAACAAGTGTGTAGACACTATGCGACCAACAATGAAATCTGCCTAGTGTGTACCTACCATAAGCAATACATAAAATAATTTTTTCCCTACGTGTTGACTAGCAATATATATGTAGACATGTATTACAGCAGTTGTCAAAATTATATTATTGCTAGTGGAGACAGCTAATTGCAGGTACATGCAATATATGTTGCAATAATTGTCAACGTATTTTCGTTAACAATTATTGCAGGTATGAAACATCAAACTCGGTGTTAATTTATATTTGACTTTTCTATATTGCTTTTGATATTTAAATAATATTTGTGGAATTGGGAAAATATACATATGTATTTATATTAAAATAGGAAAATATTCTCTTAAAAACGTGTGTAGTGAAATAATTTATATTTGCTATAAGTTTATAAACATAAAAAATTCGTTCGATTAAACAGATATTTACCAGTGAATTATATTTTTAGTGTTTTTTTTAGTTCTTGTTTCAACTTTGTTATTTGTTGTTGAGATACTCATTTGTTTAAATGAAAGTTTATAACATAATAACTCTAGTTGTTCTAAGAAGCTTTGGGTAAATGTTCCCTGATAATTTGCATTAGCAACAGTGAAATGCGCATAGGATCCAGCTAAACCCCTCAATAATCAATTTCAATGTATTTTTAATAAGAAATATTTTACTTAATAAGTAAAATAATAATTTGGGATTTTTAGTACGTTTAAAAATGTTAAACTTGAATTATATTTTTGTTCAAAATATTTCCTCTTGACTTTTCAAATATTATGAGCTAGGATTTCCCATAGCCTTAATATAAGTAAAGGTAGAAATACATAGCACGCGTTTGTTCGCCGACGAATATCGTGCTTTAGAAAATTTTACCGCATAAAAAATGGCAAGTAACACAACACGATTTATAACCGCGTTTTGTATCAGCTTTTTTACTTTTTTCTTCATTGAAAATAGAACTTAGAACATTTTCAATTCCTTTTTTATCCAATACTGTATGTTTTTCAAACTCTTCAATAAGATTTTACTACATGATTCTAATTTTCGCTCATTTATTGTCGGCTGATTAGTTGTCAAAGCAATACAACGCGTTACAGAGTTGTCAAAGAGTTTCGTATGTAACGTGTTGTATGCAAAAACAATATTTCAACTTTTTCTGACAGATGCCTACAGCTCGCACGCACACTAATGCGTGTTGTGTACTTTCTCCTTCAAGCAATCAGCAATATTGTTCTGTTATTCTGCGGGCGTTATTGCTATATTGGTAGTTGTGAGCATGCATTTTTTTTATTGAAGTTTAAAGTTTTTATTGAACTTTAAAATTTTTTCATTAAATTTTTGTTAAGACATAAACATATAGGAATTATATGTATTAAAAAACTAGCTTTTAATAGGTAGCAAAACTTAACATGGTCGGAACGAGTTTTGCCATAAAATTTTTAATGACATATTGTATGCAGGAACTCGTTAAACTTTAGCAGCAGTTGTAATGTGAATTTTATCCACAGGAAGTTGACATTTAAAATTTATTAAATATTCCTTAATGTATTTTTTTCGAATGTGTTAATTACTATTGATGGACGACCCAAGGATGGAGCTTGGAACTTAAAGAGTAACGCAGGGTTGCATAGACAAATACAGTTCGAAAAATAGTATTTTCGAAATGATATAAAATAAGTCAACTACTTTGAGGTAATTTATCTATCTATATACAAAATATATGGTAAATCATTTGTATATTAACGCGATGTTCTTACATCAACATGATATGTCTAAAACACGCCGGTGGAGACATACTATTAAAGCTGCCTTTACATGGTAATACAATGTATTACGGCATGTCGAAAAATGCAGTGGAATATACAAAATCTTATCATCTAAACGCAAAATGTATCGAGTAGGAGAGAAAACCAATAGAAAATTTGACACATGGTCGGTTAAAGTAAACATTGGCAGCACTAATGGTATATATTGAAGGTGTTAACACTTTTGCAGAAGCAACCAAAATCAACTCGTGTTGTTTTTGTAAATATTGTACAACTGCTGATGGTGCAGCTGATTGTACAGCAAAACCAAACCAACAATAAACAAACCTATAAAAAAAATTATATTTTGTAGTAAAAGTACATTGAAATATTAAAATGTTTTCTACAATATTCAGTTTTATTAGTACACTATATTTGCTTGTATTTAACTTATAGTATCAGTGTAAACATTAAAAATACCTGCAACAGTTTTTCGTTCTCTTTTATTTAGCACCTTAAGAATTTTATTTAATATGGTGTAATGATATCCACATATACGAAACTTGTGAAACTCCTGATTTTCGCTTTTAGAACTATTCCATTTATCCGAAATAGTTTTTTTCTCTTCATATCTGGAAAAAATTTTCTCTCAATTTAAAGTGTACATGACCGAAAGATCTTAATACTTCATATTTAATAAATAAAGCAGTCAACAATTTGATCAATTTATATATTATAAAAATATACGTTTATGTTTATGTTATGGCGTTTTTTTTTCTAAAAGAAAAGTGTAACATATATGTTACATGTAATTTGGCAAAATTTTTAAATGCTCACCTTATTTTTAAGAAGTGTTGCATATTTTGCGTTTACAAAAGAACAATTTTCCAACAAGTTTCGGCATAAAACAATGACGAACTATAAAATGATTAATTTTTTTCATAGACAATAACAAAAACAGCTGTTAATATAATGTTGCACTCATGCCCCTTTAATGAAAATGAGTGTTGAACATGTAGCATTTTTCTTCTTTTTAAGGGCAACATCATGAGAAAAGAACGCGTTGATTTTTAAAATATTACATACTTTTCAGAAAAGAACACAAAGAAATGTAAAAGGCAGCATAAATGCAGCATATTGCTCAGAAAAGAAAACGCCATTAGCTATATTTACAGTAAAAATACCAAAAATTATATATAAAGAGCAGCGAACAATTTAAAATCATTCGTTTTATCCCGACTTCAATGTAGTAAGTGTCTGTTAAATCAATACTCGACTGTACTTTACTGTTCAGAGATCAGAGCCAGTCAGTGAATATTTTTAACGCGACAAAAAAACGGGAAATTACTGAGGTTGTATGGCATCACAGAAATGGAATATTTCATTTTAAAATGGAATAAACTTCGCGTTAACAGCCATATATCGATTAAAAACATAAAAGACCTATAAAATAAACAAAGTCGAACAAATTGATATTAAAATAAAAAAATCGAAAATTATGTCCCCAATGATGCATGTCCCCAAAATTTACACAGGACCAGTTACATTATTGAGTCCTGTCCCCAATAATAGCAAAAGACCTCAATAATTATAATATATCAAAAAAAAGTCCCGGAAATTGGCGAGATGCATACATATATATATATATATATATATATATATATATATATATATATATATATATATATATATATATATATATATATATATATATATATATAAATGTTGACACATTCGATTATGTTTGCATAGAAAAGTAGGATTTCTGAATTAAATAAGGAGTCCTATCAATAATTTTTTTAAACCTATAAAAGTAAACACACGCCATATGGGAAGTGAGCTGAAATACCAGTCGCTGCTCCTTATATAAAGGCGCATATTTTTGAGTCTTACATCCGATAACTCGGATAGGCTACTGAAGGATAATCTGCCAAGGAATCATAACTTCGTTACTGTATACACATTTGTAAGTCCCATAATTTATTTTTTATTTATTAAGTAACTATTACAAATTGAATTACATATTATACAGTACAGTATTTATGACGAATATAGTAACAAATGACCTCCACCCATTGTAGTAAGACTCCCGCGCTGCCTAGCCTAGCAGCCTTACAGCCTAGCAACCTAGCAGCCTTACAGCCTAGCAATCTAGCAGCCTAGCAGCTTATCAGCCTAGCAGCCTAGCAGCCTAGCAGCCTAGCAGCCTAGCAGCCTAGCAACCTAGCAGCCTAGCAGCCTACCAGCCTACCAGCCTAGCAGCCTAGCAGCCTCGCAGCTTACCCGCTAGCCACTAGAGCCACTAGAGCCACTAGAGCCACTAGAGCCACTAGAGCCACTAGCCACTAGCCACTAGCTACTAGCTACTAGCTACTAGCTACTAGCCACTAGCTACTAGCTACTAGCTACTAGCTACTAGCCACTAGCCACTAGCCACTAGCCACTAGCCACTAGCCACTAGCCACTAGCCCCTAGCTACTAGCCACTAGCCACTAGCTACTAGCCACTAGCCACTAGCCACTAGCCACTAGCCACTAGCCACTAGCCACTAGCCACTAGCCACTAGCCACTAGCCACTAGCCACTAGCCACTAGCCACTAGCAACTAGCCACTAGCCACTAGCCACTAGCCACTAGCCACTAGCCACTAGCCACTAGCCACTAGCCACTAGCCACTAGCCACTAGCCACTAGCTACTAGCCACTAGCCACTAGCCACTAGCCACTAGCCTCTAGCCTCTAGCCTCTAGCTACTAGCTACTAGTCACTAGCCACTAGCCACTATCCACTAGCTACTAGCCACTAGCCACTAGCCACTAGCCACTAGCCACTAGCTACTAGCTACTAGCTACTAGCTACTAGCCACTAGCCACTAGCTACTAGCCACTAGCTACAAGCTACTAGCCACTAGCCACTAGCTAGAAAAAAATAAAAATCAATAAAACTGAACTCCTGCATTTGAGTAATATAATTTGCAACTACGTTTAAATAGTACCAAAGCAGCAACAGTTTTTATTCAAAAAACTTCATATCTAATTTGAAGTCTCAAATAGCTATAGCTTAAGGTTTAGTTTAAGTAAAGGACACTTGTCAGGACTATCACCAGTCATGTGAAAGCGGCAACAATGCTACACTACCAGATATAAAATGTTCACTCATTTCACATTCAAACTATCTGACCCACGATGTGAACAGATAACGTACGATCCATTACTTATATTGAAAACTAAAACAAATCTTCCTCTGCTCAGTATAGAGTTGTGTCCAACAGATCCTATTCAACTAGTTTCTTGGACACAAGTCCGATCAAAAACGTCCATGTAAATGAAATGGGTTTGAAACAACTTTTGATTCGAACGCTCTCGAGCTAGTTCAAGAAGAGCTGTTGGACAATCAATCAATCAAACATTATCTGTTGACATCGTGGGACAGGACATAAATTTTTTAATGAAAATTAATCGGTATACACTGCGAGGAAAATTAATTCTTAGTAAAATACATTACTATAGAAATAAGTTAAAAAAACAAAGCTAAATTGGGAACACTCTTCATAAAAGTCGCAAAATATTATGCATTTAATTTATTATCAAAGACCAAACATATGAATCAAAATTATTTTGCATAAAAATTTGTCTTCTATTTATTTATCTATAACGTTGCAGTGGTACAAAGTTCAAACAAAAATATAAACCAAAGTTTCTTAAATTTGCATAGAAATCTCAAAATGATCTTGCATATGACTATAATTAATTATAATGACGTCAGAAAGTTTAATAAACTTAAGTGGAAAAATATTAACAAAATATTTTGTAAAAGATAAGAAAGAAATGCTGGAATTTTATATTTCTTAAAGTTTGACTTATTAGTCGGGCTTGAACAAAAATTGTTAATCGGGCAACACTAAGTACTTGGATATAATTTTTATGCAACAGTATTTTTTAATTGACTGAACTTGAGTAAAATTTCTGCCCGATTTCAACATACCCAGAAGAACAGTACACAAAGAACAGAAGTAATGGCAGATTATTTAAACCTACATACATACACGCAAAGAAAAGATATGGCTGTAAAATGGTTGAGGAAACAATATTATGTTCTCTGAAACAAATGTGTGGTCGTTGAAAACTTGTTATTGTTATTTTAAACATTAATTTCGTTACGATAAACACAGTAATGTTTGAATTTAATAATTACATTATTATATTCATAGAAAGTGCGATATGGTTAGAGTGTAAAAATATAGTTTTGTTAAAAATTTTTGACTACAATATAATTTGTATTATTGTGTAAGGATAATATGATGCAAATAACAATATGATGTTATCCAAAACCATACTATGTTAAGTTTAAAAAAAAATCTTTTTCAGAAACATCTTCTGTCAGTTCAGTGTTTCGTTTGTAAGTGCACGCGTGGTGTTAAATAAAGAAACAAAAGTATAAACAAAAGGGTAGATAAATAAAAATAATATGTACATATGTATGTATGTATATCTGTATTTCGTGTATACACATATATGTGAGTATACATTTCTATACATACATACATACATTTTCTTTCAACAATATTAGTTTATTTTTATTTCAGACTTACCGCACAGCTGTTTTAAACAAAGATTTGCCAATAAATATATGATTAAAAAATAAAATATTATTATTACATAAAATAATACTATGGTCGTATTTAACAATATTATTATAATATTGGAACATGGTATGGTAAGTGGCAATTATATTTTAGTCACATCTAACAAGAGTATTGTCTTATTTACAATAATAAAATTGGGTATAACAAAGTTATTTGTTCTTATAGATAATATTATTATTAACTCAGAAAATAATATTATTTAAAATTTGATTTTCCATTGACAATAATATGATTTGACTGCAACCATATAATTCAATCATAGTATGTTGCTGTTTGATTATGTTTACCTCAACCATACTTTCTTTTGCGTGTAGCTTTTCTTTCGATTGTGTGTGAGTAGTTTGTTGTTGGATTATGAAGAAAAGCTACGATATTTTGCATTTACAATGACGCAAGACAATTTGCATCAAACACCGAATAACGTCATGGTGTATGGAGTTTGTTTCTTCAAGAAGAAGTGATTTTTGTTTTGAGATACGATAAACGACAAAACACATTTAATATTCAAGAAGCAATTAAAAGTTTTTGGAAATTAGGGAACAACGACCACCCAACAACAAACTTTTTGTTAATATTTATGTTATATTTATTTAAAACTATCTTTCGCAAATAAACAACGTTAACGAATGCTCTAACGAATTAAAATCACAAAAGAATGATTCATTTACAGCTCTGCGGCCCATACACTAAAACAGCACGCACGCGCAATCAAGCTATTGAGCAATAATGCTCGAACCACATAACATACCAGCAAGCAGGTAAAATATTCACTTACGAAAAAAATTTTAAGTATGGTGGTTATGAATAGTGGCACAGTGTTTTTTAAAAATTTTATTGACATTTTGTTAATATTAGCAGCTATGTATAACTAAAGTGCTCAAATTCTATTTTGTATAATTTTTAAATGCTTTTTTAGTCCTTGACAACTTTATATTATTCTTACACAATAATACAAATTATATTGTAGTCAAAAATTTTTAACAAAACTATATTGTTAAACTCTAACCATATCGCACTTTCTATGAATATAATAATGTAATTATTAAATTCAAACATTACTGTGTTTATCGTAACGAAATTAATGTTTAAAATAACAATAACAAGTTTTCAACGACCACACATTTGTTTCAGAGAACATAATATTGTTTCCTCAACCATTTTACAGCCATATCTTTTCTTTGCGTGTACGACATTACGCAAGACCATTTGCATCAAACATCGAATAACGCCAATGTTTTCTTTGATCAGGCTGATCCAGGACAAGGTTTTTCAATTTTTGTACTGAATATTTTAATTTTGGTAGGAGAAATTTCCATTTTTCATTACAATAGATTTGCTCTAGAATTTGATTGATTGCAAGTCATTTTTGATTGCATTCATTTAAATTGCAATTCATTGTTCTAATTCATTCCAATGAATTCAAAATCAATTCAATTCAAATTAATTTGAAAAATTAATTGCAATTCACTTTGACAAACTCATTTGAATTAGAAACGTATTGCAATTCATTTGACAAATTCGTTTAAATTGAAAACGAATTGCAATTCATTTTTACCAAATTCTTTTGCATTGACTCAAATTTAATTGAATTAATTTTTTTCTGTGAAAAGAATTAAAGCAAAATTCGCTAAAAATTGCCATTTCAATTAAGAAGCGGAAAATTCAAAATGACACTAAGTTAATGGCCCACCCTCGCACACTGATTAAAAGTTGGGATTTTAAAAATTGTATTCTAAATAACTTTTTTGATGACTGGACGTATTCGGTGTATACAATGTTTGTTTGTTTAGAATATATGTACATACCTAGTGAATGCAATCTTGTTTTGACCACTTATTGTGAGAAAACAGCACACTGTGCGGCATAATCTAACTGCAGCGAACTTTTTATAAAAAATATTTAAATAACTGAGGGATTGATTACATTCCCCCAGCCCCGTCTAAAATACAAATATGTATATTTTTCCTATCTTAATTTTTTTATATACTTACTTGACGCTAAATTTTAACATATCCCACAAACGTATGTTACTCATGTTGAAAGTTTGTTGACTTGATGACGCTCACGCGTAGCAGTTGTTTTTTTTTTTTTTCTTTATGCTTAGATAATTTCTGTTGTACGAGTAGTGTATTCAGCTTGATACACGTTTTATTTTGTTTGGTTGGAAACTCGTATTTTATTTAATTATGTATAATTACTTTGTCTAAGCTTTTGTTTGGTTATCAGCAAATTTTTAGTTTTCTATAAGATACAATCTAACCACCAACAAAAAAAAAGTAACAGAAAATATTTATAAAATATAACTTGAAAAAAATAAAATAAACAGGCACACATAATTTATGGGGAGAATTGCAACACACAGCCAACGTATGCATGTACGTGTACTCGTATATATAAAAACATACGCTTAAAAACAAACAAAAATTTAAACCATAAAATATATTTATATACACGTATATTCATAGTGAGTGCCCATTCACTCCAAACAGCAATAAAATATAAAGAAAATAGAAAAAAAGCAACAACAAAATATAAAAAAAAAAATACTAAACACACCGACAAACTAATTGATTGCAACAGGTAATAAGTTACAGCCACAAAGAAAGAAACAAACAAATAACACAGATAATAATATTTTACACCTTTAGAAAGAGGGAAATTTTACTTTCCAACACTTCATTCAGTTCTATTTAATTTATAACAATTTTTATTTTATTTGAGAATTATTTTTTTAGTATTTTAATTCTTGCAGTTTGTTGTAATTTCATTTGAAATTATTTTTTTTCAATTACATAAATATTATAATTAATTTGTGGGTTTTTTTTTAAATTATGCAAACTGTTATAATATTCCACGATCGAAGTGTGCTGTCTGCGTCTGTACGTTTTGAAAGTCTGTGAATAACTGTTTGTTTAAAGAGAAAGTTGTGCATAAAAGAGTATGTTTTTAAGTTTCTTCTTCTTATTTCCTTACAACACTTAATTAGGTGAGCCAGTTTGTTTAGATGATCATCATGTTAGCTTAACATTTCCGTTTAACAGTAAATTGATCAGCTGTTAGTGTTTAAATGTACTGAGAGTTATACATTAGGATTAGTGCTGCCATCTTATTTGTTTTACTAGCTAGTGCTACCATATGTGAAACAATAGAAGATTTTAGCCGTTTCTTTTTCTTAAGTATTGAAAAAACTATTAGAGGGCCAATTCAAATTATATCAAAAGAGTTTAATAAGCAATATTAAAAGAAAATGTTAATCATATATTGAGAAAGCCAAATTATAAGTGATAGTTTTTAAGCAACAAAGAACTTTAAACAGTATTCTAATTATAATTAATAATTATAATTATTGTAACAAATAAGTTTCGTTAAAGTTTCTAAGCCTGCTACGCTTATTTTTCTTTTGTGAATTCTGAAATAGTTGTTAAAAAAAACTGTGCATAAGATAAGAGGTTTGTGATTATTCAAAATATGTGGTTAAAGTCTACTGATGATTTGTTACAGCAACAATGAAATGCATATGGACCACGCTGAACCACCAGCAAATAAATTTCAATTATTCTAACAAATAGTAGTACATCGAACACAGCTACACCTTCAACATCCCCGTTCAATTAATTCAAACTTCAGCCTTATGTTTGTACACATTTTTCAGTGAAAATGGAATACGCGAATTGTTCATTTTAATTCAACGCATAACTAAAAGTATTTTTGTTCTTTAAGTCTGGTAGGAAGTTCTTACGGAATTAATTTCAGGTTCTCATACAAACTATGTGTAAAAAAAATTACGGAAATTCAGGTTGCTAAATTTCATAAAGGAATTCCCATTTGCTAGTACGGACTTTCAAAAGAAAAGTACACGGAATTTTCGAAATTTATTGCCTATCTTGTGGATGCTAGAAATATAAGTCCTTTAGGCCTGTTACGGAGTTCTTACGGAATTTCAGGTTCTCATACAAACTGTGTGTAAAAAAAAATTACGGAAATTCAGGTTGGTAAGTTTCGTAAGGAAATTTCCATTTGCTGGTACGGACTTTCAAAAGAAAAGTACACGGAATTTTCGAAATTCATTGCCTATCTTAGGGATGCTAGAAATATAAGTTCTTTGGGCCTAGTATGAAGCTCTTACGGAATTAATTTCAGGTTCTCATACAAACTGTGTGAAAAAAATACGGATATGCAGTTTGTCAAATTTCATAAAGAATTTTCCATTTGCTGGTACGGACTTTCAAAAGAAAAGTACACGGACTTTTCAAAATTCATTGCCTGGTACAAAGCTTTTACGATATTTCAGGTTCTCATACAAACTGTGTGTAAAGAAAATTACGGAAAGTAAGGTTGGTAAATTTTATAAAGAAATTTCCATTTGCTAGTAAGGACTTTCAAAAGAAAAGTACAAGGAATTTTCGAAATTCATTGCCTATCTTAGGGATGCTAGATATATAAGTGGAGACTTTTTTCAGTCAACTGAAACAAAAATTCAATATATTCATGCAATTATTTGGTGGCGGAATTTTTGACATTTCTAATTTTCATAAAATTGTAATTAATTTTTTGTGTTTAGTGTGTGTTGTAAATTAGAAAATAAATGAATTTGTGTGTAATGTAATAAAAACGTAATTCTACACAAAAGGCTGCACGATTATTTGTCCGTGTATAAATATATGTAAATTTACAAATGTGAAACTCCGTAAGAACTCTGTACTGGGCTTTATCATGGTATATGACTTGTTCAGAATTTCGGTGTAAAATTTTGCAAAAAACATACTTGTAGATAGTCTCAATATTGGGATATGCTGCTCCTCCCAAGAAAAGGAGCATTTGAAAACTGTATATCCTCCTTTTTACAAGCAAATAATTTCTTTTTAGCAAATCTCAAATAAATCTACAGTACCACTGTTACCTAAGATCTATAATCTAAGGACTCAAGCCATACGAATCGATGATAGTTATAAAAACTATTGAAGATACTGTCACGATCCGAGCGGAAGAGAAAGCCGACGGGTTCAACAAATCTTATTGGCGCACATGCTGCTAATAAAATTAGTGTTTTTTTAGGGAGTACAGGGGTTCGATAAGTCAGAAAGGGCTATAAAATAACTACAATCCAAGCTGGGACACTTCCAGAGACGCACAATGAAACCGAACTAACGGACTCAAACGAAGTATCTAACCCAAATATTGGACCATTTCCATTATATTATTTTTCAAGCAAAATAGTGGGCTGTGTCACGCCCATGATAAACAATAGTAACTTTTCTTTTCTTATAAAACAAGACACAAATATTTTTTAGGTTCTTGCCAATTTGAAGATATTTTAAATTTTATTCAATTCAATATGGGAAAAAAATTACACACATACGAAAAATATTGTTGTAGAGTTAAACTATAAAAAAATTTAAATATATACTTCTAATTCGTACAAATAACCATAAGTACAAAAAAAAGCGCAGCCTAACAGCTTCACAAAAAAATTTAATGCTTGAAACGAAATTTGTTTTGTGAAGCGGCTGTCACTAAATTCTTGCTAAAATTTAGTTCAACTTCTTAGTAAAACTCATTTTTCTATACATAATTTAATAAATTTAATTTAAAAAATTCTTTGTCAATTAGTTTATATCTTAACTACAAATTTTTATTTTTCCCATAATATATCATTAGCTTTTTAGTTTGTGATCATTTTTAAATGCTTTTAAGCTCAGCTTGATGCTCTGTAATTTATGTTACTAAAGAATTTTGTTATTTTACTGTTTTACGGTTTTCTGTTTTATTAATTTGTTCAACAATTTTTTTCTTTTCAAAACAATTCAATATTTTGGCTGATTTACAAACTTATTTTTAATACTCAGTTATGACGGAGGGCTTAAGTCTTTAGTTAAAATAGTATTTGCAGTTTCAGTTCCATGGAGTTTACTCTACAAATAAAAATTGTATATGTTTATTGATTCTATTCTACTGGTTGTTAAAAATTAATTAATAATATTTTTATGTTAAACTTATTTATAAAAATTATTGAGGCTTTATAAGGACTAAATAAGGAAAATTTTGGATAAAAAAAACCCTTTATAAGGCCTTAATAATTTTTATAAATAAGGCCGTAATAAAATAATGGGGTTTCAATAATAAAAAGTATTCTTTTTGTTATGCTAGAGAAAATCTAGTGAAGGAAAAAAATTATTACGCTCATATTCATAAATGATTGTTAAAGTTAATGTTGGCTTAACGAACAAATTTTTTTTAACTGGGTTTAAGATGGCTTTTACTTTAACAACCGTTTATGAATACCGGTATAAATGTTAAATAAGATAGGAAGTCTTATTTTTGTAATTCCTTAATGTTAATTGCTTTTACTTGCAGTTGCCTAATGGTTTTGTAACTTTTTACTTTTTCAAGGTACTTAAGTTGCGTCTTCAATATGTTGATATTTTCAATATTTTTAGTTATTACTTTTTACATACCTAAAAGCTAAAGCTTTCAGACTTTCTTTTTTTTATAAAGTTCTAGGCCTTCTAACTAAAAAGCAGCATACATTTGTTTCGCTAACTCGAACTTAAATCACAATTGCTTGCCTTGATTCATTTTATGAAACAAAAAAATTACGCTACACTAGTCTATAAAGACCTTAGCTTAGTTTTTATTTCTATATTATTTTACAAAAACTTATTGTTTAGTATTTTTTATTATATGAAAACTTAAAACTTTTTAACATATTCAAAATTTCTTAAAAATAAGTCAATAAAATATGTTTATATGTATGTATATCTAGAAAAGCTTTTGATGAAAGCTTTTGTTAAAAACATTTTAAGTGTAAACATATTCTTTCTTTAAAATTCCATTTCTGGAATACAAGGAAGTTAAAAAAATTTTATATATATTTTATTTACAGCCTTATTAATTTTTTCATACAAATTTTTTCTTAAAACGATTATCTTAATGCCCGTTATTTCTAGCCATAGATATCTATTAGTGTATCTATCGTGTATGTTAAATTTTATAAGGCAAACTCGTAGGTAAAAACCTTAGGTAAACTATCTGTTGGTAGAAATAATGGGCATAAGCTTTAAAAATTTTTTGTAAATAAGGCTGTTATTTTATAAAGTATTTGGAAATATTGTAAGATATATCTTAAAATATAGTGGATATTTGTTTCAATTTCAGCTTTTATTCACTCATTAAAACTAAAAGCAAAAAAAAATATGGGAAATCTTATTTTAATTATTTGTTTTTATATCTTAAAAAAAATATTCCGGCATGCCAGTCCAGTTAAAGAGCGGAGAAATATGTTAAAGTTTCTTGAGAGAAGAACATTTTTTATGTTTATTAAAAACCTACATATGTATATTAAAATTTAAACATATACTTATTACAAAACTATGCTGCTTCTATTCAAAAGTTCAGTTCAAATGCTTTGGATATATTTAAATATTTAATAATAGTTATTGAAAATTGTGTTGCAGTTTGTTTTTAGCTTTTCAAAAATTACAGCACTTATCTTTTTAAAGCTTACATTCATCATGCACATATATATTTATTTGTAACTGACACTCAATATTTGAAATTTTGAGTAAAGCTTTAAAGCTTTCCTAATTCTACTTCAAATATTCTTTGCAAGCTAACTAGAACTTAAGGAGTAAGCTTTTTAGCTCTTTAAAATATTTAACTTTTTTTTAACAGTTATACTAGGAACACAACTGGAACTAATGGCGAATTTTTGGTCGCGAATATTTTTCGCCAAAAATAAAACATATTTGTGTATATAAAAATATTCACAAATATGGCGTTGGTAAAAATTCGGCATACGCAGCGAGAATTATTTCTATTTCTTGCGGTGACGACTTTATGAATTTTTAAAGCTGCTATTTTTCGTCGTTGTTGTGCTTCATGTCAGGGTTGCCGGATTTCGTAATACCTATTTCACCAAATTAATTTTGAAAATCGCCAAAATTCGCTAAAAATCAATCTTCTGTTATTTTTCTTAATAAAGGTATATTTGATAAAAAAAAAAATTGTTTTATATAACGCTATTGTATATACGCGAGAGACGAAAGTATTTTGTCTTCTCAGTGTTGCCAGAAAATCATGATGGGAGAATGTTTGCTCGGTTCAAAGTCGTCGGTTTGTTCTGGCTTTCACATTGTTCTCACATGTTTTCTTGTGAGTTTGGATGTTAAAACATATGTTACAGCTGTTTAAGTTGAATTTTAGAAAATATAATGTGTTTCTACCATCCGAATTTAGAAAAAAAAAATTTAGATTGTTTCATATTTTTTTTTTTTGCTTTGTTTTGCTTTTACAAGACTGTTAACAAGTTAAAAGAACACGAGTTTTTTTGCTCAAAAATGAAAATGAAAAAATCTAAAAGTCATTTTTAGATTTAATTGAACTGTAGTGAATTTTAATCAGAAATAATTTCTTAATCAGGCTTGAGTTCAGTAATTTCAATTCTTATTGAATGAAATATTTTTATTAATTAATGTGAGTATGTAAAGAAGAGAAGAAAAATTAAACTAGACTTTATTAGCTGGGGGAAATACCGATATTTTTCTGTGCAGCCACGCACTTCATCAGCACCCATGTCTATCTACTGGGGTAGAGATTATTATTAACATCAGCTATTTAACTTAAATTTCTATGAAATGGAATATGAGAATTGATTGTGTATACAATTATTGATTTACCTTTGGCAAACACATTTGTAAGTATCACTATTCATTTTCCAGCTAATAAAATCTAGTTTAATTTTTCTTCTCTTCTTTAGATACTCACATTAATTAATAAAAATATTTCATTCAATAAGAATTGAAATTACTGAACTCAAGCCTGATTAAGAAATTATTTCTGATTAAAATCTAAAAGTTTCAAATCGCCCATTTCCAAATTGTTTTCTTCTAAACTCAGATGCTAGAACACATATAAGACAAAATGTGAAAGCGATGTGGAAGCCAGAACATAATAGAATATAATAAAATGCTAGATCTTAAATTTATTTTAATGTTTTTTTTTTCGAAAACTTTTATGTTTTTCTAAAAATAATATGCCAAAACCAACAGTGCAAATACTAAAATGGCAGCAATGGGTTTCCCTATTCATTTATTTCTCTTCTCTCTCTCTCTCTTTACCATAAACTTAAACTTTGCTCAACAAAAATTGATGTGCTTGCTTGTATCAGCTTTAAAGCAAAAGCTAAATTTTACTTGAAAATAATCTAAGCTTTAATTTTTTTCGCAAAAGTATGCCACAAATTAGTTCAATTGAGAATTTAAAGTTTTTTATGCTGCTTTTCAAAAAGCATTAACACGATGCCGGCAGAAAACGTTCGATCACTTACTTTTATTGAAAACAAAAACAAATTTTCTTATTTTATTGTTGATTTCAATACCAAATGCCTGATCAATGTTTTGTGCCGATATCGTGGTTCAGGCTGCATTTTTTTTTATTTAAATATAAAAAATTGTTCTTAAAACAAATCAATATCTTTGGCAAGACAATATTTAATTGAGGTAAAATCAGATAAAGCAAATATTTGAGGAAAAAAGGGTGACCCTAGTATGTCTATTTCTGTTGCGCCTGAACCATTATTTCATCAAATCTTTGCTTCATCGGAAAGCAAATTCAATAAATGCTTTTTATCTTAGCTTGAAAAGCAATTTTGTCTTATTTTATAACATGTTATTACAATATGTATCAAAGTAATCCTTTTTTCCTTTGGTAAAAAAAAAGGATTTACATAAAAAAATATATATATTTTGTCTTACAATTTAATTCTCAATAATCTCAAATTAATCATAGCAGTTCGTTGGGTGCAAAAAAACTCTCCCATAACATTAATTTTTTTATTTCTGGCACATCGATAACCTTCAATTCATCCGTTATATTAAGGCACTTCAATTGTCTTCTGTCCAAGGCCTCCGCTGTTATCGGCTGCCACAAGTCTGCGTTTTCCGGTTCATAATTCGGTTGGCCACAGGCAGCAAAATGTGTCCACAGTCCAACTAATCGTTCTATGCATTTATATTCTTTTGTATGTATCTTTAGTTTGCGGGCCACAGAGTTGTAAAATAAATAGGAAAGATCGTCACCGTGACAGGTGCCGCGTACTTTTTTGCCGCAACTAAAAATGCGCAAGTGATTGAAATGCTTTGAGTCAAAGTCAAAACGATATAAATAAGTGGGCGCCTTCGAGGCATATTTCATGCGTGATAATACTGTGCGGTAAATGGGAAACCAGAAATATTCATGAGAAACCATCTGAAAGGAAGTAAGAATAAAGAATTATTTAAGGTTAAGCTTTTCATATTAAAATGAAAAAAAAAATTAAAAATCAATAGGGCATTTATACCTGCACGAAATCTAACATATTTCAATTAAAATCTTTTTCAAAATCTATACCGTTTACACCAAGTTTTCTTGACCTATTTCAAGCTTTCTCATCCAAAACAAAAACCACTACCTGAAGATTTGCCTAAGCCAAGATCGAACAACCGCGATGTAGCTAATTCACACACCTTTTTAACTACAGAAGCTTATTTTTTTTTGTATCACTAAGTCCCGGCCCACACTTGCAATTTTTGTTGCAGCAATTCTTGAATATGTGTGAGAGTGTTGAAATAGAAATATATACATTTTGTATTCCTCTCTCGCTCTTTTGCACTAAAAAATAAAAAGTTCAAGAATTGCTGCAACAAAAATTGCAAGTCAGGACCGAGACTAAGTTCTACTAGTTTTTTAGTAGATTTATACAAAATCTAGTAGATTTTATTTTGCATGGAAAGTCTACCAGATTTTGAACGAAATCTCGTAATTAGTAGTTTTTGCTCAAAAGTAACGCACTTGAAAGCAAAAAAAACCATATGTATATTATTGCTTAAACGTACACTATAAACCTACGTCCAATCCATATGCACACTGCGCAAACTTTTTCAAAAGAGCTTTTGTGCTTTCACACCGACGATAGTACAACATCCACAACAACAACACAACAGACAACCATGCTTGCTCTTACTTTGCAAAGAAACAAGAACAAATTTAAGAGCTCTCAGAGCTGTTTACCTCAAAATAAATATCACTGCATGTGTGATATTTATTTTGACGTAGCTGCTATAAAGCGTAAAATCATGTGTAGGTTATTCAAGCTTTTCGAGTTTAAGATTCAGCTCAAAGCTCTTTTATCTTCAAAATTGAAACAAATTTTTACTATAATTTTTTTATTTACCAATAGATACTCATGTAAAGTTTCAAGATTGGGCTCTCTATCGTCGTAGTAAGTTGTCTTCAACAGATTTCCATATTCCTTACACAATTCACTATCACGGTCCATATTTAATTCCAGGGGCACCACATAGCGGCAGTCACCAAGTTCATTTAATATCTTGGGCTTGTTTTTGGTTTCTTTAAGAAAAATCAATACAGATTTATATAATAATATAAAATAAAATATTATTATAATTTTTATAATAATCACCTGTATACAGCAGTAAGCCCTCGTTTGAAACCCCGCCTATTATCATGGGTATACTATTACTCCAAGCACTTCTCATCATTTCTATCGGCTTAGTTGGCACCACACAATGCTCCGTTATATAAGGCTCTATGACGGGCCCAAAAGAAAACCCTATACGTTCTCGTTTCTCCTCATCGGTGCATAAATCTTCATTAGCCTTAACAATATCAGCTCCCCTGGCATTTTTCAGAAACTCAAACACCTCCTTTTCATTGTCATCACCTGTATAACCAGAAGCCACTGCCAGACGATAAGGCCAATTGCGTTGCGGCGTTACAGCCCAGGGTGATAGAACACAGCCAGACATACAAATTGCCTTGTGAAAGAGATCTCTACATTGTTCAGTCAACATCATATAATGAACCGAAGCCCCACCCGCACTGTCACCAAATAAGGTAATATTATTTGGATCACCGCCAAAACTGGCACAATTGGCCTTAATCCAACGTAAGGCCATCACCTGATCCTTGAGACCAGCATTGCCAGGCACATCAAACTCGGGTTCTTGTAAACATAAAAAGCCAAAAGGACCCACTCTATAGGTTATAGTAATTACCACCACATCTTCTCTCAGCAAATAATCGGGACTGTAGCAATCACGAGAGGCCTCTCCAAACTGGAAACCACCACCATAAATCCAAACCATAACGGGCAGAGGTTTTATAGGATCAAGCTAAATATAAGAAAAGCATTTTGCCAATATATTTCAATTCTACAATCCTTAAGGTTACATATAAAGGGTGTTTTTTTTTGTATAGAGTGACACAAGTTTAAATCATAATAAAACAAGGAAATATATTTTTAATATCAATGAAACGGGCTTTATTGGAAAGAAAATTTTATGAAATTAATGTTTAAATATGATTTTTGACTTTGGCCGCCACGGCTGGCGCGTAGAAGGCGCAATCTGGAACACCGATTTTCAACAACTTTTAGCAGCATTTGCGGCCGTATTTCGCCGATAACTCTTCCAATGTTGATTTTCAGGTATTCAATTGTTTAAGTTTTATCGGCGTAGACAAGGGACTTAACATATTCTCAGAGAAAATAATCCAAGGGGGTTAAATTAAATGATCTTGGTGGCCAATTAATTGGGCCATTACGTTCAATTATTTTTTCATCAAAAGTTTCTTTGATTAAATCAATTGCTGTGTGGCATGTGGCTCCGTCCTGTTGGAACCACATATCATACAAAAAAATTTCGAATCATATTCATATACCGTTCACCATTAACAGTAACATTCGGACCATCATCGTTTTTGAAGACATATGGGCCACTGACTCCACCAGCCTATAAAGCACACCAAACAGTGACTTTCTGTGGATGTAATGGTGTTTCAACAAAAGCTGGTGAATTCTCCTCACTCCAAATGGGACAATTCGGTTCATTTAGGTACCCATTCAATCAGAAATGGGCTTCATTGGAAAAAGAAAGAAGTGCACGATGACGAATAGAACTATTATTTTGATTAAAAATTTCACTAATGTGCACGCGTTGCTCTGTTATAAGTCGATTCATAAAGAAGTTTCAAAGCAAACTAAAAAAAAGCAACTATCAGCTGTTAAATGAGTGCTCAAATAAAGCAGTAATGACACCTCAAAGTTGTGACACTCTAAAAAAACACCCTTTAAATATTTTTATATGTAATACTCACATATTTTGTATACACATTGAGGTATAAACAGTCCTCGGAGCCATCAGTCATTTGAAAGACAAAATGCTTTTGCAACGGTTTCGGTCCAGCCGAAGTACAACTGCGCACTTCTGTCCATGGTTCTGGTGGCTGGGGTGCTTTATATCTCAGCTCGCCAATGGGTGGCTTGGCGAAGGGTATTTTCTCGAAGGAAAAGAAAACATCACCGTATATGGATTTGCGTTTTACACCCTTGACGGGTCCATATATGGTTGATACAATGGTTTTTTCTTTGCTGCGATAACGCCGTTGTTGCACTTTAAAATCAACCATTCTGCAAATAAATAAAAATAATTTTCATAAGTTGGAAATTATATTAGCAAAAATTCACAATCTTATGCAAATGATCTTGCATCGTAGCATATTATATTGATATTCACCACTTAACAGTTCTTAGTGGTGAATATCAATTTACTAAACCATTTTGTACGTGCAACAAGATTGTGAATTGGGAGAAGTGAAAATATATGTAACTCAGTTCAAAAATCGAAAAAACCCCTGTAGGAAGCTTGAGATTATATTTCACCTGGTTCCAAAATATACTTATAACTATAAAATAATTGCTCTATTCTACTCCAGTGACTTCGAATTGATATCAAATGCAAATGAGCAAGCAATAGGGGAAAAAACAATAATTGTGTCTTAATTATCGAGATTGGACTGTATGATTGTGGTTAATCACCAGCACCAGCGCCAATGACGTACACGCTTACATATGTGTATATTCATATGTTTGTAAAACGAAGCTTATTCTGCTTGGATATGCCAGTGTCAGCTATTTTAATAACTATATCAATTACATTTTATCGATTGTATTAAATAATTTTTAAATAAACAAATGTTTTATTTAAATTTTAATTTAAATGAACTATGTACGTCCGTACATATGCATATAAATATTCAAAAAGAACTTTCAATTAAGCATATTAAGGCTTCATCAAGATAGTGAAATTAAAATCAGAGCTATATTCTCAAAACAAAAATTATATTGTTTCAGTTATTTTTTGTTATAATTAAAATTATTTTAATTGCAATGTGTCAATTGCTATGACTGAGTTAATAAACTGAGTTAATAAGTATGAGTATAATCAATGCTTTGGGCAATTGTAGTCATTCATGCTTTAAAATAAAGCTCAATCACATGGAATGATTACATTTAAATGTCAAAAAAAACAACTTGCTAAACACTTTTTTAGCAAAAAGTTGGGGGAAATAAATGTTAAATAAAGTTAGAAGTGGTCGACTTTTAATTACCTTGTAAACACGTTCAGAGCTGAAATTTGCAATTCGTCAATATACTCATAATCAAGGCAACCGCAGATATGCAATTGCATGATTTTTCTTGTACAACGTATTAATGCAGGGACAAAATATTTATCCTTTTCAGAACTTTTTATGAATTTTGGCATCGATTTGTTAATGCATATTTTTGCATATTTTTCCCTTTAAAGCATATTTTTACATATATCAGTCTTACACGCATATCTTTAACATATTTCCTAATTTTTAGGGCACATTTTAATGCTTTATAGATTATTTTTATTTTAATATGCTTACAAGCAGAGCTGTTAAATTTCGATTACGATTAGTAATCAATTAGATTACATTTTAAAAAGAATTGGAATGATTATATAGTTAACTTCAAAAGAATTGCTGATAAATAATTGATTACGATTACTAATAATCGAAAAGTAATCTGAATTACTTAAAATTACTAAAAATAATCAAGAAGAATCAAAAGTAATCAAAAAGTAATCTGACTACTTTCAAAGATTACTTTTGATTCTTAATAAATAATCGAAAAGAGTCAAAAGTAAACCTTTGAAGTAATAGGATTATTTTTTGATTACTTTTGATTCTTTTTGATTATATTTAGTAATTTTAAGTAATTCAGATTACTTTTCCATTATTAGTAATCGTAATCAATTAGTAATCATGCGAAACTGAATATAATCGTAATTTAATCATTACATTACCTTTAAACAAAAAGTTATCAAATTAGTAATCATTACGATTAGTTATCATTACTTAATAGCTATGCTTACAATCTTATATGTTCTACATTTTGATATTTATTTTTCGCCATATACATACATAAATCTCATTTCCAATGTTCCACGTCAAAGGAACATTGTCAATGTATAAAAGTTTACTAATATGTAACAGGCAACGGTTTTTATTTAAAAATCTAGGTAAATTTATTGCAATAAAATTATAAACAAAAAAAGAAGAGAGGTGTCTTTGAACACCCGGTTATAGCTACGCTTCTTAGTTATATAAAACAAATTTGATTTATAATAACAATACAATAAAATTATATTATATCAAATTCTCTGCAAATATATCAAAACGTTTCTATTTATTTCGCACTATTTTCTTTTCTGGGTGCCTCGGTAGGCTAGGGAGTAGTGTGCTAGCCTGGAGATTGTGGGTTCGACTACCATCATAGACCCTGGTTGTTTCACTACAACGAGTGAAGGTCTTTGTTACTATTCTCATTTAAATTTAGTTATAATATAATTTGTAATTGTATTTATAACATTTAATAAATAAATAAATAAATATTTTATTTTCTAATATATTGTTTGTGGCCAGTGGCGGCTGTTAGCCGAGTTACAGTCAATCCGCTGTGTTCTCTGGCTTGTGCTCATGTGCAAAAACAAATTGAGCAAGCGTTCTCATTGTATTTGTTTTGCTTTTGTTTTACTCACCTCAAAGAACGAAACAAAACAAAATCAAACAATTTGTTTATTCATTTATTTTCGTACTCTGCTTTTAAAAGCAAAGAAATCAAAACAAATATAAATTTATATGTGTAATAGTGTCGATTTTTTTTGGTACGAATATCACATCCTAACTCCTGCATCGCGCAATAAATAGCATAGCTATAAAATCTTGTCTTATTTATCCAAAATACAGTTCCAAGGCTTATATCGCAATCTCTTTTGAAATTGAAGTTAAATTTTTACGAGTATCGAAAAAAATTCAATTGTATTATTTGCTTTAGTTAAAATTTGTATAGCCATTTTGTTTTAACGTGCACTTCAAACCAAAATTGTTCTTTATTTTTTTTTTATTGTTTCCTTTTATTTGTTTATTTTATTTTTATCTGATTTTATATGAAAATGTTGTTGAATCTTTGAATTAAAAATATATTTTCATTTACAAATAAACAAATTTATTTTATTTTTAAGGGCATATTTTTTTAAGTTTTAAGTGCATATTTTCAAGTTTTTAGTGCATATTGAATGCGCATAAAACACTATTTTTAAGAGCATATTTCTGGTTTCCCTGCTATGGTCATGTTTCAGTTTGGGAAAGGAAAATGTGCAAAATCTAATTTAAAGCAACAGCTAAAGGCGAGCAAACATCATAAGATATTGCACTCTTACATTAAATGAGCTTTCCACGAAACACCAAACTCAAAACTTTACTTTTTTTTCCAAGCCAACCATTTCATTTGATGGAATTTTTAAATTACATATATATATGTATATGTATATACATATGTTTACATATATAAACGACATATTCTTATTCAATAACTTATATTCTATGGGCATTTTATAGCTCAAATTCTAATTCTTTTTTTTTCATATTATTTCTTCTTGCACAATAGGCAAACGACGACAGTTCAAGGTCAATTATAAAATATACTGTATAGCAATTTATGTGCGTTTTCTTATCACTGAATTGTTTGCTGAAATATAGTTCAATTAGATTGTTAATAGGGCAATAATGGTGTGATGCTGGCTGGCTGTGTGATAGCATCTGCGGCATTAAATTTTTCCACCATGATTATCACATGCTGCATCTATGAATTTATGATTTTTCTTATTGCTTCCAATGGCAGTTTTGAAAGTTTAATTTATTGTACATATGTATGTATGTTTGTATGTATGTGTTTTAACGTTAGGTGGAATTTAAAGTACACTGAAAAAAACAATTGTGTTGTAGGTTAATTTAACCTATTTAAATTGTAAAATTTATGGTAAACATAAATGTTTGTTTCAATTTCAATTAAACTAAATTTTGTAAATGTCTCCTTACTATAACCATTAAGATGCTGTTTATTAAGCGATTCGTTAGTTAATTGGATTTCACAAAAGTGGATTGCTAGCCCTCCTTTCTTAGATTGGTGATAGGGGTGCTATATTTGTGTTCAATCCCACTGTGCAGTCATGCTACAGCAAATATGCAAGCAAATTTACCTACTTACCTAGGACGTTACGATATCCTGTAACCGATCAGGCTATAAGACTGGTCGTCTTCTCATTCCAGCTAGCTTTCAGAGGAATCTGAAAAGCCATTGCTCAGAAAATACTTGGTCTAGAACCGAAAGTACAGAGCTACTTGGACAGTCAAAGAGAGGAATAGTTTCTGGTCACTCCCAAATGAATGACAATCAGAAAACTTTTCGCATTACCTGCACCTTTTTTGACAATCCCAATTCCCTATGCTCCAGTGGTAGTTAGAGGAATGTATACATATATAACCATTAAGGATTTTACAGATTTAGTAGAAAATTGTTATTTGTGGTTGCATTAACACTTCCTATGAATCAGACCAGTCACTTTCACATGAGGATGGCCTAGGAGGATACTTCGTATGCAGATTTTAATAATTGAAATAATAACTTTTCTCTGTGTACAGCTTATCTTAAAATAATAGTTTTCTTTTCGGACATTAAAGTCTAGACGATAGTATATATAGATAATTTTGGAATAACACAAACAATTTCAGAAAAAAATATGTTTACATTAATTAAAACATTTTTTTTTTTGGTAAACAAAACAAAATCTCTATTTTAGAATCAACTTTGATGATTAAAATAAAAATAAACAGCTAAAAAAATTAAAATAATGTAAGATATATTATAAAAAGAAACTATGATAAGGTTCTGCCAAGAGAGTAAAATAACTCTGGATAACATATTTAATAATGTTTTATTTAACTGCCTGTAAATTATTTTTAAGTTTTTAGTGGCTGTGGTTACAGTTGGGTTATTAATCATTTGTAATTATATTTTTATTTTAGAAATACTTATTAAACACAATTTCTTTTTCAGCATATTTTATATACAAAATTTTTTTTCTAAGCTTTAATAGAATATTATTATTGACCAAAAAATGTATTTGGCACGGCTGAAGATTTTGGCAATAGCTGTTAATAATGCATACCAGAGAATGACAATGAGTTAAAAAAAATATATAGTACATACATATTTAAATATTAATAATATTATTATAATTGTAGAGCAACCAGTTCGTACGCTCACATATTTTCTCTCTCATCTCTACTTCGGTTATGCGAAAAACTAAAATACGCTAAAACTAAAAATAAAAAAGCGCATGCATATCAAGTGTATTAACTCCCTGTCATACTTATAGTTGGAGTATACTTATACTCAGACTATGGATATTTAGTCGGACAAAAAAATTTGAACATGATACTAAAGATATTTATTTGTCATAAGCCATCGTATACACACATTGGTGTATATATAATAAAAATTAAAAATTGTAAAACAATTTTGGTCGGGGGTTATAAATTAAGTGTAAAATGTGTTCGGGTTGTTTTAAAACATGCTTTATGTATTAGAATAAAAAAAAGAGTTCTGTGTGTACGCATGTGTAGCCAATTAGTATTCAGAGTATTTTCATACTTATGCGCATGATTGTAGCTCATACAGTCTATAAATTTTATTTATAGTTGTGCTGCGTAATTTAAAAAAGTTTTTATAAACATAGTTGTTGGATGTTTATAGTTATACGTATTTGGTTTAAAATTAATGAGTATGTTTGCATATATGCATGTTTATAGAGCTATGCTCTTTATGCCACAACGCAGGAGGTAGGACGTGATTTTCTTAACAAAAATAATCCACAATATAAAAGTTATAAATTTTTTTTGTTTTGATTTCTTTGCCAGAGTACGAAAATAAATGAAACAAAATGTTTGATTTTTGTTGTGTTATATAACTCAGCTATTAGGCTTTTGATTTTTGTTCTGTTTCGTTTCGTTTTTTGAAGTGCGTGGAATAAAAGCAAAATGAGCACAAACAATACATTAATTTAATCGTACGCAGTTAGAATAGAAAATAGTGAGAAATAAACTGAAACGTTTTGAAGTATTTGTGGCGAATTCGATATTATTATATATTATATATTTTTATTTCATTGTTACTTAACACATAAAATTTGTTTTATATAGCTAAACAGCATAGCGCTAACAGGGTGTCCTAAGTCTCTTCTTTTTTTATTTTTAGCTGTACGCATTCATAGCTGTTTGACGGCCAATACTCAAAGAGTACTTTGTACGATACTTATGTCATTCTCACAATATTCTATCATAGGAAAAGCTGAATATAAGAAAAAAATTTTTATGAATCGATTGCAACAACAAAAACATGACATATTATGTTGAATTTTCCCATTCACTTTTTTAGCGCGAGATTTCGTAAGTCGCGGCAATGATGTGTGACTGTTAAGTGCCCCGCCCACTTTTTTAAACGTAACAAAGATTAAATATTAAACTAATTTGTAATGATACTGTGTCGTTGAAAGGTTTGGTAACAAACAATGTGGAACAAATCGATACGAAAAGAAGATAAGCTATAGTATTAAATTTTTCAAACAGGTGATCATTTTATTATAGAGGTTTGGCAGTAATCGGTTGACTAGAAGCAACCGGGCATGGCCACACCCTTATTTTTGTTAACGGGATCAAACTGCATATATATACAATTTTCGATAAAAAATAATAATAATTTTTCTATGGTTTAATACATGAAGGATTTTTACAGCAACAAACATATAAACGCAAACTAATTGTTGGAAAATACAAAGCTTCTTCATAAGCTTTTTCTACATAAGCTTTAAACATTTTTATTGAAAATCTGCAATAAAAAATTATTTCAAATGATATTTAATTTAATAACACTTAAATGCATATGGGCATTTCCACAGCAATTTCAACGAAATTTTCTTTTACTTATTAAATATATTTGTGTAGGCCGTCAGTAGCTCCAGGTTAGGTAAAATTTTAAGAAAAATCGTGTCACGTTGTTCAAAAATACAAGGTGAGTTGCTTGCTGTCGCACGCGACAAGAAAAGTGGAATTTCTCGGAGAAATGACGACATGTCGAAGTTTGTCATTTCTGAATTAGGTGCATCGCAATAATGAACCTAAAATTTTTTAATGATGAGTCTTATACAAAAATTTTTTAACTAACAAAAATGTTACTTTCAACAATTCAAACAGTTGTTTTCTTCGTTTTTTTTTTCTTTACAAAAAAAAATTCCTTTCATATAAATTCATTACATCCACAACTTGCATGTTCGATTGAATAGAAAACATGTTGATAATTTGGCATACGAATATATCTAATGCCTTCTATAAATGAACTATGACGACGCCTTGAAGGCTGCAGTTATCGGGTAAATGAAAGCCAAACCAAATTATTCCCTATCAAAATTAATAGACACATGTTTTATATCGCCGCTCTCAAATGACTAATAATATAAATAAATAAATCGGCAAGTAAGCATTTTTCCTTATAATTGTTTATCTAAGAACAATTCAATTGAATACAATTTTGTTTTATAAGCTTTTAAAGGGAATTTGATTCTTTTCGTTTTGCGAAAAAGAAAATAAGATGTTTTCAAAAGTCTTTAAGTAGTCTCGATAGAGCTTAATTATGTCTAAAAGAAAATTACAAATAATTAGCAAATTTTCGGTTCAATTTCAGTTTTATGTGTTTCTAATTTTGTTTGAGCATTTGATATTTATGTGCTCACGTGTACAAATTAATTCAAATGGCTTTTGTATGTCTGTCTCTATGTTCATCATGCTGTGAAAATAAATGTTAAATAAAATACATTTACTTCAATAGTGTCGGAACTCAACAAAAAAACTTCTTTCAATGAAGATATGAAAATATATTCTTCTCCCACGAGGTGTTAGTAAAAGCTATTTATATGAAATTTTTACACAAGATAAAATACAAAATGCCGAATTATTTTGCATTATTAACTGAAAAATGCATTTTTTGAGTTATGACACTGTTGAAGTAAATGAGCGATATATTTTTTGTACATATATGTATATATATTTTGTACAGATTTGCTTAAACGTATGTATTTTATTTATGGGCACTTTAGTTTTATTTGAATTCCTACACTGCTGATGCGCTATACTACAACATGTATAGCCTTTACAGCAAGAGAGTCTTAACTCAAAATATAGTTTTTTTGCTTATGTTGCAGTATTAGTCAGCATATCATTGTTCCTATCGTGCAAAAGACTTCATACATATATTTTATATACTCAAGTCTTGGGAGGAAAATTAGTCTTCATTCTACCAATAAGTTTTTAATAAATTCAATTAAACTGATTTTTACCTAAACTTTTTATTTGCGTTATGACTATTTTGCAGCAAGGGCTCAATATGTCCATTGTGTAATTTTCACATAGATTTCTTTTCTTTTTATTTTTATTTTTGGCTAAATTGCATTTCATTTTGACTAAGATGATTTCGATATTTTTATGGCCTATTATTATTATTTTAAAAATCTTTTCTCTGACGATGCCCTGACCGGTTGTTTATGTTTTCGTCACATTTTTGGCATTGGTTCAAGTATTATCATACATATACATACATACATACATACACACACACATATTTGTTGTGTATTTATTTATTTATTTTTATATCGATAACTAGTGGGAGTAGTGACATTGTTGCTTCATTTGTAAGACAATATTACGTTTATATACATACATATTTAATCGTGTACTATACAAAAAAGACTCAGTCTGTCCCATTAATAACAATACTAACATAATTCTCAATAACATTTTAAAAATTTTTATATACACATACATACATATGTATGTGTCTATAAACTATATTAAATTAACTCAAACCTTTTCTGGTCGAAGTCTTTTGATGAATTTTTTACGCTGAAACGATTCAGTACAGTACGACTTGGACTCGAACATGAGCGGTTCCGTACGGACACTACATACTGCATACTACATACTACATACTACATACTACATACTACATACTACATACTACATACTACATACTACATACTACATACTACATACTACATACTACATACTACATACTACATACTACATACTACATACTACATACTACATACTACATACTACATACTACATACTACATACTACATACTACATACTACATACTACATACTACATACTACATACTACATACTACATACTACATACTACATACTACATACTACATACTACATACTACATACTACATACTACATACTACATACTACATACTACATACTACATACTACATACTACATACTACATACTACATACTACATACTACATACTACATACTACATACTACATACTACATACTACATACTACATACTACATACTACATACTACATACTACATACTACATACTACATACTACATACTACATACTACATACTACATACTACATACTACATACTACATACTACATACTACATACTACATACTACATACTACATACTACATACTACATACTACATACTACATACTACATACTACATACTACATACTACATACTACATACTACATACTACATACTACATACTACATACTACATACTACATACTACATACTACATACTACATACTACATACTACATACTACATACTACATACTACATACTACATACTACATACTACATACTACATACTACATACTACATACTACATACTACATACTACATACTACATACTACATACTACATACTACATACTACATACTACATACTACATACTACATACTACATACTACATACTACATACTACATACTACATACTACATACTACATACTACATACTACATACTACATACTACATACTACATACTACATACTACATACTACATACTACATACTACATACTACATACTACATACTACATACTACATACTACATACTACATACTACATACTACATACTACATACTACATACTACATACTACATACTACATACTACATACTACATACTACATACTACATACTACATACTACATACTACATACTACATACTACATACTACATACTACATACTACATACTACATACTACATACTACATACTACATACTACATACTACATACTACATACTACATACTACATACTACATACTACATACTACATACTACATACTACATACTACATACTACATACTACATACTACATACTACATACTACATACTACATACTACATACTACATACTACATACTACATACTACATACTACATACTACATACTACATACTACATACTACATACTACATACTACATACTACATACTACATACTACATACTACATACTACATACTACATACTACATACTACATACTACATACTACATACTACATACTACATACTACATACTACATACTACATACTACATACTACATACTACATACTACATACTACATACTACATACTACATACTACATACTACATACTACATACTACATACTACATACTACATACTACATACTACATACTACATACTACATACTACATACTACATACTACATACTACATACTACATACTACATACTACATACTACATACTACATACTACATACTACATACTACATACTACATACTACATACTACATACTACATACTACATACTACATACTACATACTACATACTACATACTACATACTACATACTAAATACTACATACTACATACTACATACTACATAGTTTGTAGACCAAAGTTTTACATAATCTGTGAAAATTTCAGCTACTTAGCTCCTACGGTTCCCGAGAAAACAGCCTGTGACAGACAGACAGACAGACGGACATCATTTCACCTTTGGAATTCAAAAAATTAAATATTGAGCGGAATCATGAATAAAATTCCAAGAAAAGTTTCCCCGGTGGACAATTTCAAACAATAGCAAGTAATAGGGAAAACAAAAAAATTATAATTGAAAAAGGGAGAAATTTCTCGCCCAATTTTATTCATGATTGCCCTGATTAAAATAAATATATATCGTTCTTAAGGTGTGCTAATTTAACATACATACATGTATGTATATTAATGTAATTTTTGCTGTAAAGTATGTAAAATATGTAGACATTGAATTCAAATAAATTGTTTACTATTTTTCTTGATGTCATCTCTTTTATTTTCCGTTATGTTTATAAGAAAAGAGTCACAGAATTATAAAACTGCTGCGTACAAGCGCTTTTAAAGTATATATTTATAAGTTTTACTCTGCTGCTATACAATCAGTTCAGCATTTTTATATAAAATGGTACGAGAAACTTTTACATAGAACATTTCTTCTCGATAAAAATATTTTTCCATTCTGTCAAAAAAATTGGTGAAAACGTTAGGTCAGGTTAATCTGGGTGGTCAAGGACCTCGCATAGACCAGAATTGATCCTTAGCGATACCAGCAGATGATAAGAAACCTGTAAGTATGGCAGCCTAGTTCGTGATGCCTGTACCGAATGACTCCCACACAGATTTAACAAACTTTATTAATCTACACAGTTCTATGCCCGATACAAGTTCAAGACTCTGAAAACTGTGATCATGAAGATAGTCATATCTAGTGCGGCTTAGAGCCGGACAGTGGCACAGTAGATGTTCTACCGGTTTCCTTACATTTCCTGCAGGTACCAATACGAAGTTTTCCTATTTTGACGAAGGCGTCTGGCAGTGTCCAGTTAATACCCCCACTAGAAGTCTACAGTTGCTTCTGGTTAATTATAAAAGGAATTTATCATAGGAGCTCCACATGATTTTAGAAGTTTTGCAAGTTTTTTTTAAGTGGTTAAAAATACAAGTTATTTTAGGTATAATAATGTAACTTTTTTGCAGAGTTCTTATCGGTAAAAGAATGATTGCAACCTTGGTATTGGGTTAAGGAATAACTTTAGCTTTTTAGTCGCTTAGATTTTAAGTCTGTTTGACTTTAAAAATCTAACATGAATCTGAGTAGGTTTCTATCTTTAAAACATCAAAATGTTTCAATACAAAAGGACAAAAGTAAATTATTAAAATTTCTAAAATTTAATTAAATTAATATATTCGTAAATTTGTATCAAAATGCCGCCTATGAATTGTAGTATCAGTCTCTATATACACAAAGTCGTGAAATTCAGCTCAAGCCGTTATCATCAAAATCATCACAATTAAAATTAGAATAAAGAAACTTTATTTCATTCAGTTGCTGAAATAGTTTTATTTTTAGTTTATTCTCTCTCACATAAAATTTATAAAAATTGTAGTTACCCGATTTTGCATTTCAGCTAACGATAAATGTAAAAAATATTTATATTATTATATTATATTAGAATTCAAGATATTATCGTTGTGGATATAATTTTATGAGGCGACATACAAGAGCTAGATGTAAAGTATAACTAAAAAGTGTTACCAACGTACGTACATATATATAGTATACAGACACATACATACATATTTGTTTTGTAAAAAAATTTATAAATTTCTTCATTTTGGAGATTTTTCCCATTTTGACGATTTTTTTTCATTTTGGCGATTTTTTTTTGTTTTTGGGCTTATTTTTATTTAGGCGCTTTTTTCCCTTTTGGCGATTTTTTTGGGGTTTTTTTCGTTTTGGGGTTTTTTTCATTTTGGCGAATTTTTTCATTTTGGCGATATTTTTTTTAATTTTGGCGATTTTCTTACATTTTGGCGATTTTTTTTATTATTATTTAGGCGATTTTTTTTTCTTTTTTTTTGTTTTTTTTTTTCATTTTGGCGATTTTTTTTTCATTTTGGCGATTTTTGTCTGTTTTTTAGGTTTTTTTTTCGTTTTGGCGATTTTTTTCATTTTGGCGATTTTTTTTTCGTTTTGGCAATTTTTTTCCTGTTTTGGGTTTTTTTAGTTTTGTCGCTTTTTTCTCGTTTTGGCGATTTTTTTCTGTTTTTGGAGGTTTTTTTCATTTTGGCGATATTTTTCTGTTTTTTGGGCTTTTCTTCATTTTGGAGATTTTTCCCATTTTGACGATTTTTTTTTCATTTTGGCGATTTTTGTTTTGTTTTTGGGTTTATTTTTATTTAGGCAATTTTTTTTTGTTTTTTTTCATTTTGGCGATTTTTTTGGGGTTTTTTTTCGTTTTGGCGATTTTTTTCATTTTGGCGATTTTTTTTCATATTGGCGATTTTTGTCTGTTTTTAGGTTATTTTTTTCGTCTGGCGATTTTTTTCATTTTGGCGATTTTTTTTCATTTTGGCGATTTTCTTTCATTTTGGCGATTTTTTTTTGTTTTTGGGTTTATTTTTATTTAGGCAATTTTTTTCTTTTTTTTGTTTTTTTTTCATTTTGGCGATTTTTTTTTCATTTTGGCGATTTTTGTCTGTTGCTTAGGTTTTTTTTCGTTATGGCGATTTTTTTCATTTTGGCGATTTTTTTTTCGTTTTGGCAATTTTTGTTTTGTTTTTGGCGATTTTTTTCTTTTTTTTTTTGGTTTTTTTCGTTTTGGCGATTTTTTTATTTTGGCGATTTTTTTCATTTTAGCGATTTTCTTTCATTTTGGAGATTTTTTTTTCATTTTAGCAATTCTTCCGTTTTATGCGATTTATTTTAGCTTTAGAAATTTTTTTTTAATTTGGTGCTTTTTTTCGTTTTGGCGATTTTTTTTTGTTTTTGGCGATTTTTTTCGGTTTGGCGACTTTATAATTTTTTGTTTTTTTTAGTTTTACCGTTTTTGAAAATTTCAAGAGTTTTGCTCTTACGGTTTCCAAGATACAGCAAGTTGTCAAAATTGCATTAACTGATGGAACACCCTTTAATTAAAATTGTTGGAAATTTTAGTGTTAATTTTTGTAGTCTGTATAAAAATTCAATAAACTTACAAATTATACAATACAAATACAATTGTATGTATATTACATGGGATTTTAAAATTTTTCGTTGCTCGTTTTGTAACACCCTTTAATTTCCAATTCTGATGTATTTGTTGTTGTAACGGCCAAAGGTCTACACACTGTGTCCAAATTTCAGGTCTGTAGCTCTTACGGTTCTCGAGAAAATACTAATATAGTTTTAGACATAGTTAATTTTACATAACACAAAAAGTTAAAGTTTTCCAACCCTGGAAACGTCTTTTTAATTTTTTTCATATTTTTTTAATTTTAAATACCAATTTTAGTCGTACTGAAGTGTAAAATAAGTTTATTTATTAAAAAAAAATAAAAATTTGTTTTCGGTAGTTACTTTTATATGGCAAAATAAAGTTTAAGTTTTCCAGCTCTGCAATGGTCTGCTCGATTTTGCTGAATTTCAATACCAATCTATTTTGGAAAATTTCTGACACACCAGTCCAAGAACGAAGTCTCTAGCTTTTCTGGGAGCTTCGGAAAACCGATTTCACGTACAGACAGACGGACAGACGGACAGACGGACATCGCTTATTCGTCTTCCATATGCATAGCGATCCAGAATATATATATTTTATGGGTCGCTTATTGATATTATAGAAATTACAAACGGAATGACAAACCTATATATACCCTTTTACCATTTTTGTTGGTAAGGGGTATAATAAAAATTAAATGTATACACAAACATTGAAGGCCGGTTTTTAAGCAAGAATGCATACATACAAATATATTCATACATATGTATGTATGTATGCATGTTAAATTTATGGCATTATTCTTTTCTCCTCTGGCAATCTTCTGATTAAAAAGGATAATTATACTTATACATATATACACACAAACACATTGCCTTTGTTTATGTAGGCACTGAATAAGAAAAAAATATTGCAAAGCTTTTGCTTAACTCAGTCTGGCAGCTTTGTGAAAAAGTTTTTCGAATAAAGCTCAAGACTAAAATATTCTGCAAACCGGCATTTTGCAGGACAAAATACAAAGCTTTTGCCACAATTGAATGTATTGGTGCAGCATGCAGCTGTACTTAATTCACGAGTAAAAAAATTTGTGAATGAAAAAAGCTTATTTTTTCTACGTGCAGGATAATATTAAACGAATATGTATCTCTAAAAGATACATAAGTACAAAATCACATACATACAGTTTGCCAATACAAAGTGTACACAGAAAATTACAACATTAATTACATAATGATAGTTCATCATTGATGGATTATCAAAACAAACAAAAAATAAAGCAAGGTGATAAAATATTTTTTTTTTATAAAAAACACAACAAATCATAATTTATTTTGTCACTTTTATTATACATTTTCACAACAACAACCAACGTACAGCGTAGTTAATAATTTAGAACAAAGCTGCCCAAAGAGCACCAGAGTGCCGAACATCAATCGGCTTTTTATACAAATGAATACACATAAGCGAATACATTTCTCTCGGTGACCAGCTCTGATTTAGAATATCGAGCCATAACTGCTAAAATAGCTTAAGCGACACAATTTTTGGACTTTGTTTTTTTACAAAAATCGACTATTAACGATCGTAAATAATCGGTGAAAAAATTAAGTTCTAAAATTATGTCGTTTAAGCTTTTTTGGCGGTTGTGTCAGGATATGAAACCCATTATTTGACTTACGGTTCCCCTAAAAAAAACTCGTGGAAAATACAACACACTCTGGCTGAAGAAGTGTTTCGCAATATTTTATGAATATTTTTAGTTATACCATTTATTTAGTTTTCTTTATATTAATGGTAAATAATAAATAAATAATAATAAATAATAAAATAATGAATAAATAAATATATACATATCGTCACCTTAAATGCAAACGGACGTACCTACACTTTTATATTTTTTACAGTAGAAACGAAAAACGTTTCACAATCAATAATAATAATAATAAAGTGTTGTTGAAAAATTTCTTAGAAATTTACTTGGATACTTATATGTTTTTAACCATTTATTTCCTTTTTTTAAATATTTAAGCTTTTATGTTAGTTACGTTCTTTGCAATAAAAAAATAGTTACATTCGTAACTACGTTCGTTTGAATTTCTTTAATAAAGTCGTCATTTTTTATCGCAGAGGTCTAAATTTTTGCGTGAACATGTAGTTTGATAAAATGGACCATAATCAATCAAAAACTCGATTTAAAATTTTTGTGTAGTTACGTCCGTTTGCATTTAAGATGACGATATGTATGTATCATCATCATCATGCCTTTCATAAAGTATTTTAGTTTTGCCATAAATATATAAAAAAAAAAATTTAACGGATTGATGTCACTCTGTTCGTCAGTTTGATCAGGTTATTATTATTATTTTTTTTTTCCTCAACAATAACAACAACAGCAGCTTCCCACACTACTACTACTACTATTGAATTTATGTATCTATGTGCATTTTTTTATATAAATTAATACGATATGAATGTGAAATATAATCAAATTTGTTTTGCTTGTACCTAAAGAATTTAGTTTCACCAGATATAAATGAAAAATATTTATAAATCACGACTTTGTATGTACAGTGCCCGCTTAAAGCTTTTGGATAGATATTATCAATACTTTCAAATGACTGTAAGTTTTTTTAGACAAAAGACTTTTAGACAATAAAAATATCTTACATTCAATTGTTAGATAAAATACTATATATTGCATCGCTCGTTATAGCGAGGCTTCACTGTATATACTTCTGAATTTTTGTTATTATTTTAACTATTTAAATAAAACTTAGGGCGACTTTTTGGGTAGTTCAAGATTAGAGATTAAATTAATCTTAATCTTCATTTGCGATTTTTGAGTAGTCGATTATATGCTTTTATTTGCTAGTTCAAGCGGTCTTTTAATAAAATATCAATATTGACTTTTCGTAAAAATTATATGTTAAAGTAATTTAAAAACACATAAATATATATATGTATATATTTTATATTATTTATCTATTTCCTTTAACATGCGCAATACTTTACTTGCAAACAATAAAATATGACAGTTTCTTCTTCTTCCCACGAAAAATCAATGTGTGTTGATAACATGTATGACTTTTGCACAGAAAATGTTGCCAGTATTTTATTCCTCAATATGGTAATACTACATGCAAAAAAAAGTTTAAACTACCACTCAAAAACATTAAACACAATTAATGTAAAATTAAGTTAATTTTCGGTTTAACTAATTAACCGGGTGCCCCGATGGCAGAGTGGTAGTGCTGCTAGCCTCTCAGTACCGAGGTCGTGAGTTCAATTTCCGCCATAGACACTGGCTGTTTTCCGCTGACAAGCTAATCGCTTCGCGGGTTTTGTTTTATTTGTTAAAAAAAAAAATAAGCTAATCTTAATCTCGAACCCAAAAACTCGCCCTTAATTTCTATATTTGAAACTGTTTAGTTTGGTAAGGGCCCATATCGGGAAATAGCCAATTATGCGTATGATGATTTTTTTATTTAACAAATCTATGAAGAAATATTTAATTATTATTAATTCAGTATCCTACACAATTGTACGAGTTTTGAAAAACTGCAACCCTGGTATGATGGAGTTGATAAAAATGCTTAAAATACAATAACAATTCATCAAGTCAGGGTTGTATTTTTTTGTAAATCATGCATTTGGGTAAGACAGTGAATCCCAGTCGTTAATGATCAGCACTTGTAGGTTTAGTGTCCACTAGGAATTTTTCGTATGGCTAAAAATTTCAGTTTTATATACAAAAATTTCAATGTAAAAAGAATATGAGATTTTTTTGTTATTAAAGTTGATTTAAATAATGCAGAATGTTGGAAAAAATTTTCACCGTATAATGAGATAGTTCAGTGTTTATTTTTTAACTGACTTTAAAAAAAGGAGGAGGTTATTTATTGTTTTTTTTAGGTGTGTTACTTCATAACTCGGTGTACTTTAGACCTATTGTAAACTTTTTTTTTTGTTTTCTGAGAGGGTATAGCTTCTGATTGTAAAAAACAGTGGGCGGGGACACGCCCACAGTTTTTTTAAAATAATTTTATGATATTCTACTTATTTGATTGCTGCGAAACCTTTAAAAAACCTTTGGTTCTTCTATTTACACAATTTCAAAATTAGAAAAATGGGCGGAGTTACGCCCATTAAAATTTAATACTACATTTGACAAGCTTTTATTTCACCGCTTTTTATGAAACTTGGCACACACCCTTAGCTTAAATAAAGGCACAATGTTGCGCTTAAAAAAGTGGGCGGGCCACGTCTATTAAATTTAAGCATAATATTTCACATGCTTGTACTTAACCAATATTTACGAAACTTGGCACACACCTTAAACTCCTTCAAATTCACAATCCTGTTTTTAAAAAAAGTGGGCGTAGCCACGCCCCATTAAATTAAATACTATATTTCACGTGATTTTACTTAATCGATCTTTACGAAACTTGGCACACACCTTAAACTCCTTCAAATTCACAATCCTGTTTTTTAAAAAAGTGGGCATAGCCACGCCCCATTAAATTTAATACTATATTTCACGTGATTTTACTTAATCGTTCTTTACAAAAGCTTGGCATACAGCCTGACCTTTAAAAAATACTCAAGCATATGTTAAAAAAAGTAGGCGGGGCTAGGCCCGTGTAAGCTTAGTATTATTGAAAGTATGCACAAAAAAGGTAAAAATAAAACTTAAAAAAAATTAAACCGACTGCAAAAATAAGTACTAAAAAGTTAAAAATAATATAGATAATGGTAAGACTGTTGTAATATATATGGAAGATGGTAAATTTTGAGCCTTCATTACCAAACATATATATGAGCAAATTGAAAAATGCAATGAATCAAACCAATTCACATATTCCATTTGCAATAAAGTTTCGTATATAAGGCAGACATCTACATCAACTGACACCACACACAGTGGATCAAAACACAGAAGAACGCTGATGAGGAAGGTTTAGTGGCCTTCGAAAACGGCTGGCTGTTCCGTTCAACTATGTGTTGTTGTCAGAATATTTACAACTAACTTGATGTTATTTGTTCATTAATAATTATCACATGTAATTTGGCTTAAAAAGCGTTACGAACAGTAGCCTAATTCAATTAATAAGAATTTTAGAAACAAAATACAGTTCGAAAAATAATAATTAACTAATATAGATCTAGTTAAACAAAATATTTTTCTATATGTTACATTTTTTTTTTTTTTTTGGTTGGGTGTGTGGGGCGGGGGGAATTATTAGACTAAGGCAAAATCTTTTTATGGTTTTTTTCTTAAACTTAATATTTTACTTGTTCAGTAAACTATTGATTGCTTCTTTAACATTGAAATTGATAATTGTGTCTTAAGTTGGGAAGTAGCAAAACTTTTCACCACCACTGTACCCACGTCTATAGGTGTATGTATGTATGTATCATGTATTATAGTATACATTAAATAACCAAATTAATACAAGATTTATTTAGTTTAAATAAATAAAAGCAATTTTTAATCTTTTGTGATTACCTTGCACACATTTTTTTCACAAAATTTGGTACGTCTACACACGACAGTTGTGTGTGTTGTAATCGTATACAAAAGATTAGAGGTCTGCATCCCAGTCTAAGCAAGACTGCTCTATTTTATTATGAAGTATTTACATCACATACATCTATTGAAATTAAACATAAGCGATAATAGAAGCAAGGTTAACCTAATTAAAACTGCAAGTAATTCAGATAGTTACAGTTAGTATGATTCAATAAATTTTTTTTAGCTGATTGACTGACCCCTGTTAAGCAGATAAATAGAACTAAATTAAAGCAGCTATAACAAGTAAGAGTGCTATATTCGGCTGTGCCGAATCTTATATACCCTTTACCAACGTACGTACATATATATGGTATACAGACACATACATACATATTTGTTTTGTGAAAAAATTTATCATTTTTTTAAAGTTTCCATCTTTGGAGCTGTAATTTTCATTTTTCAAATTTTATACGCAAAACTTTTCTTTCAGAAGCATAAATATGTATATTCAATTTATAAAGAAAAAGAAAAAAATTTTTAGACCTATTTAATTTTACATAACACAAAAAGTGTAAGTTTTCCAACCCTGGAATCATAATTTAGGATTTTTCTAATTCCTTGTACCAATCTAGTTCTTTAAAAAATACATAAAATATGTTAAGTGAACGAAGCAAAAACGAAATAAGAAAAAACTTAGTTTCATTTAATTCCTTTAATATTAAAAAATTTAGTAAAGTGCGACTTTGACTCGCACACGAAGGGTTCCGTACATTCGGTTCTGAGCACTTTTTAATGTGGCTTTTTTGCTTTTTTTAAGTTTTTTTCAGTTTAAACGATTTTTTCAGTTTTGTCGCTTTTTTCTCATTTTGGCGATTTTTTCTGTTTTTCTCGGTTTTTTTCATTTTGGCGATTTTTTCTGTTTTTGGGGCTTATTTTCATTTTGAAGATTTTTTTCATTTTGGCGATTCTTTTTCCATTTTGGCGATTTTTTCCTATTTTGGGGGTTTTTTCATTTTGGCGATTTTTTTTTCATTTTGGCGAATTTTTTCCTGTTTTTGGGCTTTTTTTCATTTTGGCGATTTTTTTCTGTTTTTTGGGGTTTTTTTCGTTTTGGCGATTTTTTTTCCATTCTGGCGATTTTTTTTTCATCTTGGCGATTTTTTTCTGTTTTGGGGTTTTTTTTTATTTTAGAGATTTTTTTTCTGTTTTTTAAGGTTTTTTTTCGTTTTGGCGATTTTTTTTCATTTTGGCGATTTTTTTTTTCATTTTGGCGTTTTTTTTCATTTTGGCGATTTTTTCCTGTTTTGGGCTTTTTTTTCATTTTGGCGATTTTTTTCTGTTTTTCTCGGTTTTTTTCATTTTGGCGATTTTTTTTATTTTGGCGATTTTTTCTGTTTTTGGGGCTTTTTTTCATTTTGGAGATTTTTTTCATTTTGGCGATTTTTTTCATTTTGGCGATTTTTGCCTGTTTTGGGGTTTTTTTCATTTTGGCTTTTTTTCTGTTTTTGGCGCTTTTTTTCATTTTGGAGACTTTTTTTCATTTTGGCGATTTTTTTTCATTTTGGCAATTTTTTCCTGTTTTGGGGTTTTTTTTCATTTTGGCGATTTTTTTCTGTTTTTGGTGCTTTTTTTCATTTTGGATTTTTTTCTGTTTTTGTGGGGTTTTTTTCGTTTTGGCGATTTTTTTTCATTTTGGCGATTTTTTTTCATTTTAGCAATTTTTCCGGTTATTCGCCATTTATTTTAGTCTTAGACATTTTTTTTTGTAATTTGGTGCTTTTTTTCGCTTTGGCAATTTTTTTTGTTTTTGGCGATTTTTTTCGGTTTGGCGATTTTATAATTTTTTGATTTTTTAGTTTTACCGTTTTTGAAAATTTCAAGAGTTTTGCTCTTACGGTTTCCAAGATACAGCAAGTTGTCAAAATTGCATAGTCAAAATTGTATTAACTGATGGAACACCCTTTAATTTAAATTTTTTGAAATTTTAGTGTTAATTTTTGTAGTCTGTATAAAAATACACTAACCTTACAAATTTCAAGTGTATATACATACAATTGTATGTATATTACATGGAATTTTAACATTTTTCGTTGCTCGTTTTGGAACACCCTTTAGTTTCCAATTCTCATGTATTTGTTGTTGTAGCGGCCAAAGGTCTACACACTGTGTCCAAATTTCAGGTCTGTAGCTCTTACGGTTCTCGAGAAAATACTAATATAGTTTTAGACATAGTTAATTTTACATAACACAAAACGTTACAGTTTTCCAACCCTGGAAACGACTTTTTAATTTTTTTATATTTTTTTAATTTAAAATTCCAATTTTAGTCGCACTGAAGTGTAAAATATGTTCATTTATTAAAAAAAATAAAAATTTGTTTTTGGTAGTTACTTTTATATGGCAAAATGAAGTTTAAGTTTTCCAGCTCTGCAATCGTCTGCCCGATTTTGCTGAATTTCAATACCAATCTATTTTGGAAAATTTCTGACACACCAGTCCAAGAACGAAGTCTCTAGCTCTTCTGGGAGCTTCGGAAAACCGATTTCACGTACAGACAGACGGACAGACGGACAGACGGACAGACGGACAGACGGACAGACGGACAGACGGACAGACGGACAGACGGACAGACGGACATCGCTTATTCGTCTTCCCTATGCATAAGGATCCAGAATATATATATTTTATGGGTCGCTTATTGATATTATAGAAATTACAAACGGAATGACAAACCTATATATACCCTTTTACCATTTTTGTTGGTAAAGGGTATAAAAAGCTTAAGGTATTTATGACGTATGTAGTATGTAGCTGTCTGCTCTTAGCACAATTATGTTTGTGACGTTTTTAATAAAACAAAACCCTATAAATAGTTTTATAAGACCCAAACTACCGGCTATTTTGAGGGCATTAATTAATGTTTTCAATCTTTGTGGAAAACTGCTGTTTATTTCCCCTTTAGTTGTAATGCTAAATGGAAATTAAGCTTTTCTACAAAACTTTCAGAATATTATTGAACAAGTATTTTAATGCACAGATAGCTGTCAAGCAACATGAGACTTCTAAGAGCCCCATTTTCAATCAAGACATGGAAGACCTATTAGAATGACAGCTAGCCGGTACTCCTCAATTTCCTATCACAACTTGAGAAATGTGAAAGCATAAGGAAGTGATAATATATAAAGAATTTATTAAATTATTATACTGGAGGTATAACCAACTTTCAATGGAATTTTTGTCGCCATGTTGTGTGTGGGCTACCTGTTTTTCTATAGTTTAAGGAATCTGTTCTATTAGCAAATATTTTTTTTTTATTATTTAAGTTTCTATTTTTGTAATGACCACCTGCTTGCTATTAACTAAGTAATGAAATAAATAGGAGCTTTGAATGCATTTAAAAAATTACTTTTATTCAATCAAATGATACATATTTTTACTTAACTAATTAAAATATTTTTGTTTGTTTGTTTTACAAAATCTTTGCTTATATTATCTTTCGCCCCTGAAAAAATTATAATAAAAATATATTTACAAGCATTTTGCACAAACACCTGTTGGAAATTGTCATGAAATTCGTGTGTGAATTTGAATTGTGAATGTAAACGGCAATTAAAAAGAAATATTTCTAGGCCTTTTCCTTACTAACTATGACGCTTGACACAGTGGGATTGTTAATAAATTTGTGGCAATGCGGAATTATCGCTTAAGACGGATTAAGCCAAACGGATTAAAAAGCTCTAACGTATGTGTTTTACTGTTACGTCTGCAACTTGCAACTCGATGTAATAAATTTCTGAAAATCGACTTGAAAGTTAAAAAAAAGCTCTCCTACAAAACTGTAAAATATGACTTAAGCACTTTTTCCTTACTGCCGCAAAATTATGCTAAATTTTTGGTTACACATAAATGTTACTTTATTTCTATTTTTTTAAACTAAAGCTTGTAGATAACAACTAGACAGCGTAATCAGCAAACTTACTTTAACTAAAAATTATGACTAAAAATTATGGAAAATTTTTAGTGTTCGCTTGTGTAATTTATTTGCTTCAAATCAAACGTAAAACCCAAGCAATATTATAAATATTATCTTCTATCAGTTAATCATAATCATAATTTTAACATGTGAACGATTATAATCAACTAATAAATAAATTAAATATATTATTTAACAAAAGTTATATTTTTCGGCTGTCAATAATTTCTCTCATGTCGTGTTTATAAAACAAATTATGGAAGACAAGCTTATGGAAAACACGTTGAAAAATTCTCATCTTTCGATTTATATTAAAAACAAACAAAAAATTTGAGTGCTTCGTGAGATGAGAATTTTTACTTGTCTTTTATAAACTGGCAGTAACTTTTTAGTAATATTCCTTATATTTAACTCGTAGTAAGCTAAATTGATAGAAAAATGACTCATATCACATGAACCAATAACACTCATATACTACGAGTAAACTGATAATATGTACTTTTTTTTCAATGAGGTAATACAATTTTAAAAGTTTGTAAATGGTAAATTACGTAATTGAAAATTAAAGATAATATTCTACGCACATATTATTGAAATCAAACAATTATTTATGTATTTGTATATATATATTTGGAAATGCAAAATAAACAAAATTAGCAAACATAGATGGAGAAGCAGGTCTACGCATCAGAAAGCTGGAAATGTTAACGAACCGGACTAGTGTACACTGAAAGGAAACCCTATATTCAAACAGATAAATTTTTCATTGTATCAATGAAATTTTTCCTGAAACTTTTCTATTAAAAACATGAAATCATATTCCTTCCAAGCGACGCACTTAATAATAAATAGATTGATTATTTTATTTTATTTAATTAGTATATATGAGGAGCCGCACAACAAAAGGTGATTTTTTGCTCATTTCAAATTTTTGGGAAATCGAGATTTATTTTTTTCGCCCCTTTAAAAAAACTGCAAGAACCTGGAAATGCTAACAAGTTTTTTACTTATCTACAGATGCATCTAACTGTCATAAGTCATAACTATGAGAACAAATGAAGAGCAGAGATTGAAAGATTTTATGTATAGAATGTAATTGGTCATTGTATAAATGAAAAGTTTCATTAATATAATGCAGAACATTTGATGAAACTGTTTCATTCGCCGAATGAATGATTTTCCTTTCAATGTAATTAATATTTGTTTATAAAAATAAACAAATATTATTAATAGTAAATTTTGATGCGCTAAATTAAAATAGTTCACGTATTTTTTTTTTTGCTAATGAAAAAGATTAAATCCTGCAATAGACTACTCTTATTTAGAAAAAGAATTAAGGTAAATTATTTGTATCTTTTTAGTGACCTAGGAAGTCGGTTGAATTTTTTAACATTATACTAATTGACGATTGCGTTTAGTAAAAAGAAGAAATTGACGGTAATAAATGGTTTTGTTTCCCTTCACAGATTGCAGATATCTTTGTTTTAAAACAAGTCATTGGGGATCTAACAATAAGCGTTTATGACCTGGACCGTAAGTTTTTTTTAATAAAAGTAACACTTAGGCAAGTAATGCCTACTACTATTACTAGGTGCAACCTTCTTTAAGAAAGGGTTAGTGATAGCGAAGATAGGTGGTTAAGGAAGAGATAGAGGAAAGCTTCATTCTTTTACAAGTCTGCTTTTTGCACGTTTGTGTTGCAGCGCCTCTGGTGTCAATGAGGCGTATTAAATTTTCAAAGCTTTGCTTAGTAGCTATTTTATTAGTTATTTGACTTCAACGATGATTCTGCTACACAATAACCATGACGAATTAGCAGCTGCTGAAGTCGGTATAGTTCAGTGACACGTGACTATGCCTTCATCACTTGAACTTTCCTACAACAACTGATAGAAAGGGACATTAATGCATATCAGAAAAATGCATGCTGTTGTTATTTAATGACTGTCTGAACCGTGCTCGATCCCAGGACCTTCGGTTTTGCAGTCAAAAGTGTTAACTACTTCAGCACTTCTTGGCATTTTTTTATTTTGTTGCAAGACAAAAAAAAATACATTATTTGAAACACAGGCTGCGTTCATCTTAATACAAGATAATGTCTAACGATGAGTTTCAAATATCAGTATGTAAGCATTTTTTCATGGAATTTCATGAATTTTATTCCACAAAAAGTAAATTGAAAAATTATTGAGTCATTGCTGTAGACATTACAGATGAAAATCACTTTCAATACAGACCAACACTGAATAGGAACATAGAGAATTAATGAACTTTTAATTCTATGGAGCGTCTGGTTAAAATATTCTTGTGCGTGATTATTTGAAGAACAATACATATTATTTTTTGCCAAATAGACAATAAAATATTACAAATACAAATATAAATAATTTCGCTTTTATAAATATGCATGTGGAAAAACAAAAAAAAGAATGAGAATTTCCTCATTAAACTAACAGGGTGATTTTTTAATTGTTTTACTATGTTTGAAACACAAATTGTTTATAGTCTAAATTGACACCCGGCATTACATAAGTGACCAATATGACGTTTCTTCAGTCACTTTTACTCACTCATTCTAATGAACACAGCAAAAAAAAATTCCAAAAAATTTTTATGGAAGTTCATCCCTACTGGATTAGCAGGTTAATGATTTTAACAAGGCATTAAGCTAAAATAAAATATATTTGAGAATTATTTATTTGTTAAGAAACGTAATCTGTTAAGACTAAAGCTATGTACAGACGATTGTCAGATCTAACAATATTGTCAGATCTGGCAATATATTGGCAATCCAAAATTGCCAGCACAAGGTAGATTGCCAGTTCACAGGGTTGTATCAAATTTGTCAGAAAATTTATTGCCAGATGGTTGTGTGACAATAAATTCATCTGATAAAATTTTGAATAATAACCAAAATAATCAAAAATAATTTTATTTTCAGTTAAACAAATTTCATATAATGTTGTTTATTAGGTTCTCAGCACAGTTATGTTTCAAATCGACGACAACTTGTAACGAGTTCTTATTAATGTTAAGTAAATGGAGATAAAAATAAAATTTATGGCTAAAGAACAGTCCTAGCTATAAAACAAATTAAGGATATGTTCCATTTCATGTCCCTGAAGCAATTCTTTTCTGCTGAACAAAATCGAAAAATTTCTTAAGGAATAAACCGTTTATATAACACTGCGATATATATCATTTGCAATGGGATGTTCATTGCACTTTCTCTAGTGAAAAAATATGACTAGTGTTCACAGTTTTACACTAGTGTTGACGGTAGGTCAAAATAATTTATACTCATCGTTTGCGCACGCACAAATCAACAAGTGAACACTGAAATAGGTGATCACTTCAAAATTCATCGTTGCGGAATCCGGCCCCCGATAGGAAAGCGATGCTGAGGGATATTTAGAATTTGAGGCGCTTTAAAAAGCATCTACGGGGTGAATAATATGATGAGGGAGCTGCTATATTCAGTTTTAATTTAAATATATTTTATGAAAATAAATCTTTCCCGTAAACAATTTATTATTTTGGGCATGATCAATTTCAAAATTAGTTTATTTAGCAAAATTTATTGTGCATTTAGGTACAATATGTATATAAATTTAAAAAACTATCACCTTATTTTGATTATTCAAAACGGAAATGTTTTTAAACTATAAAAAAAACACTCTTCATTTCCCACATTCACAAATGAAAACAAAAACATTTTTCTATTTAGTTTCTCAAATAAAACTGTCAACCATGGAAGATGAATAATTATGACAATGCATGGCTAAAAGTTTATTATTTAGAAAATTTTTATAAATAAAAAAATAGAATATTACTTACTTTAAGCCCAATCTAATTTGTTCCAGTGTAGGCATGGTACCCATATTGTATAAAAATGTTTATTATAGTCTATTTATTATATGAAAAATTTATTTATTTATTTATATACATACATATGTATGTATGTATATTTTTTATACTATACTATAGGTAGTTTATTTAATTAATTCGGCTTAATAAATCACACGCGAAAATATCAGTTACTTTTTATTTTGATTCTTATCACTGGTATCTTTTTTTTTTACTTGAAAAAAAAAATAAACAAGCTTTAAGCTTAATTTTTATGCAGCCCGAAAATCCTTCTGCAAAGCTTTTCAGTGTCCTTTAACAGGTACATAAACAAATGAAATACACAAGCTTACACATACAAACACAGTCGCTTTTCTATTGACAATCTGGTAAAAAAGTCACTTCTTTTTTCATCCTTTAAGTTGCAGAAAAGAAATTCCTCTGCTTGATTAATTTTATTTATTCTACAAATATATAAATTTATGTATGTAAATAAGTATGTATATATTTTTTTTTGTTAATCACAATTAATATCTTTTAATTTTTTCAATTTCAGTTTTCTCTTTTAATTTATAAAAAGTTTTTTTTCTATAACTTTAATATACACTATGTGCCTTTAGCGAAGGCAATTCGTCAACTGTTTGTCTGTTTTTTTTTTTGCTATTGTCAAACTAATGTTCACTGATTTACTTTCATATGTTTCACTTTTCGGTGTAAATTTCTTATGTATGCATACTTCGTTGGGTGGTTATTGGTTTGCTGCAATAGTAATGTACTTTTAATAGACTGTGCGGCAAACCAATAACCAAGCGACGACTTGTCTTCAATTTCTGCTCGTTTTTATTATTGTGTGTGTGCACTATTCGTGCGAAAACAAACCGCAAAAGTTCTATGCTTTCAAAATCGTATGGGAGTGTTGACAATTTAGAGCTTTTTAAATTTACTTATTTATATTTAACAAGCAACCACTAAAAAGTCTTTTAAGATTTTTTTCTTAAGCCTGGTACTCTGTTCAAAATTTCATGCGAAATGTTGACATATTCCATACAAAAAAAGTTTACGTGAAACTTTCATGAAATAATGTTGCAAAACTTGTACTCTGTTCAACTCGTGGAAAAGTTATTAAATGTATCTGGCAACATGTTCTTGCTATCTGTGAAATAATGAGACTGGCATTTATTTCGTGCGAAATATTGACAGCTGTTGTTTTTGTTAAGCCATGTTTTACACTCGGCAGTTTAACTTGAAGCAAGTCTGAGTTTATAGGAGAGAAAGGAAAGAAGAAAGAAGAGGGGTACTGACTTGCCTGTACAGAAAAGTTACTTCAATTCTGTTTTGTTATTTCATTCGCTGCATTAAAACAATACGAAAATTGAACAAGAAACTGTCTGAGTGTAAACAAATGGGCAGTTTTAAAAGAGAATTGAAGAGAACTGCTTCAAGAAAAACTGCCAAGTGTAAAACATGACTAACAAAAGTTGATCAGTGTTGCCTACTTCAAACCAATAAATACGAAAATTTTTTTCCGAAAAAGTGAAATGGGCATCACTTGTTACGTGTCAAATTTTTCACGCGAAATAATCAATGTTGCTGAAAAATTTTCACAACTTCGAACAGAGTACCAAGCCTTATTTATAAAATTTTTAGCAACTAATCTTTTGATCGTTTGAGCGATTGAAAAATAGATTTTATTTTGCTGAGCTTGTTTTTTCAATTCAGTGATTTTGTGGTTTTGGCAAATTGTCATCACTGCCCCCTTTTTCTGTATATGCTTGAATGTATTGTTGAAAAAAAGCTTTTGCTGTCATTTATGAAAGAATTTTCTGTAGGTGTTATAGAATATACTAGTTTTTGTTTTTGTATGTTGGCGGCAAAATTTCAAAGTCAAGTTTGTGTGTTGTTGTTTCATGATTGTGTTTTTTTTTTTATTTTTTTATTTTTGTTTTTTTGTAGATACTCGTAATAATTGCTTTTATTTCTGTGTGCACAGTTTTGGATTTTGTGTTTGTTTTTATTTTGACTTTCGTGTAAAATATAGAAATCTTATTTTTGAGTCAGACATTGTTTAATAAAAATGTATGAGGTAAGCACATTTTTTACTCCCAGTATATGGATGTGTTGTGTTAATAAAAAAAAACCGACATTTAGTCATCTGGTGTATGTATGCTGATAATGTATTCCGGTTTGTTTGGGTACTTATGCCCAATAATTGTTTGTTTACAATTTGAAAAACATTGTACATAAATACTTATGTATGTATATACATATATACATATGTACATATGTATATGAAAATATGTTGGTAAATAAGACCATTACGTAAAAATCTATGTGAATATGTAAATATTCCTGCAGAAAATGCGAATAGTGAAATTGTAGTGATTTACTAGTGACATTGTCAGTAGTACTACTGACCACGTGTACCCCAGCCAATGTAATCATCTATTGACATTTAACATTAGCTTGTCATTGAAAATCCACCACTAGACTGTAGCACTACTGACCGAGTAGTTCTTTTGGGACCACATGGAGACATTGACACCAAAGATTCACTAGTCTACAATATCGATATTTCCTCGCTAGATGTCAATAGTAAAATTGTAGTGATTTACTAGTGACATTGTCAATAGTACTACTGACTCCGTGTACCCCAGCCAATGTAATCGCCTATTGACATATAACATTGTTGTCATTGAAAATCTACCAGTAGACTTTAGCACTATTCTTTTACGACCTTATGGAGACATTTGAACTAAAAATTCACTAGTAAATTTTAGTGACCCTAGTCTACAATTTTATAACGGTTGGGGCAACAAACTTAAATACACAGATACATACATATGTACGTAAGTTTTTAACATTATTTTTAACTATTGTCTCTAACGATCTCTACTCGTGCATAAAAGGAAAGTTGTCGCATTTCAACTAGTGCAATTGTCGCTAGAGAAAAGAGTGTTGACATAGAGACATATGGTTCTAGGCTGACTAGAGGGTATGTACATATGTATGTATGTATGTATATACGACTGAACTGCCATTATTTTCTTTTCATTAATCACTATGGCTTACATAGAAGCTTTTATATTTTTATAAATTTTACCTAAGTGTTTATATTTCTCGTGGCAAAAGGAAAAGAGTACCTACATAAGTCGGCTTAAGCTAAGATCTACGCAACAAGAAAATTATAAATTTCTAAGTATTCGTGGGCGAGAAGTTTCATTTTATTTGCACTTTTTTTCATGCAGTTAAAGCAAAAATAAAAACGAAACTATCAAATAAGTCACAAATTAAGGCTTACGAAATATAAGAAAAACAATTTCCAGGAAATTAAAAAAAAATAGTGCAAGCGCAGAAAATCGCCAAGAAATCGCAATTTTTTCATCAGCTGCTTTCTATGCTAAAGCAAATTTGACAAAATTTTACATTGTCAAAAAAGATATCATTTGGCACAGGAGAAAAATAAAACAAGTAAGAGTGCTATATTCGGCTGTGCCGAATCTTATATACCCTTTACCAACGTACGTACATATATATAGTATACAGACACATACATACATATATGTTTTGTGAAAAAATTTATAATTTTTTTAAAGTTTCCATCTTTGGAGCTGCAATTTTCTTTTTTCAAATTTCATACGCCGAACTTTTCTTTCAGAAGCATAAAATATATTCAATTTATAAAGAAAAAGAAAAAATGTTTAGACCTATTTAATTTTACATAACACAAAAAGTGTGAGTTTTCCAACCCTGGAGTCATAATTTTGGATTTTTCTGATTATTAATACCAATCTAGTTCTTTAAAAAATACATAAAATATGTTAAGTGAACAAAGCAAAAACGAAATAAGGAAAAACTTTTTTTCATTTTGGCGATTTTTTTCTGTTTTTGGGCTTTTCTTCATTTTGGCGATTTTTCCCATTTTGACGATTTTTTTTTCATTTTGGCGACTTTTTTCTGTTTTTGGGTTTTTTTATTCAGGCGATTTTTTTTTCATTTTGGCGATTTTTTTTCAGTTTTTTAGGTTTTTTTTCGTTTTGGCGACTTTTTTCATTTTGGCGATTTTTTTCTTTTAGGCGATTTTCTTTCATTTTGTCGATTTTTTTTTCATTATAGCAATTTTTCCGTTTTATGCGATTTATTTTAATCTTAGAATTTTTTTTAATTTGGTGCTTCTTTTTGTTTTGGCGTTTTTTTTTTGTTTTTGGCGATTTTTTCCGGTTTAGCGATTTTATATATTTTTTTGCTTTTTTGAAGTTTTTTTCAGTTTAAACGATTTTTTCAGTTTTGTCGCTTTTTTCTCGTTTGGCGATTTTATCTGTTTTGGGAGGTTTTTTTCATTTTGGCGATTTTTTTCTGTTTTTGGGCTTTTCTTCATTTTTGCGATTTTTCTCATTTTGACGATTTTTTCATTTTGGCGATTTTTTTCTGTTTTTGGGTTTTTTTTTTATTTAGGCGATTTTTTTCATTTTGGCGATTTTTTTTTCATTTTGGTGATTTTTTTTCTGTTTTTTAGTTTTTCTTTTCGTTTTCACAATTTTTTTCATTTTGGTGTTTTTTTCATTTTGGCGATTTTCTTTCATTTTGGCGATTTTTTTCTGTTGTTGGGATTTTCTTCATTTTGGAGATTTTTCTCATTTTGACGATTTTTTCTGTTTATTTAGGTTTTTTTCGTTCTGGTGATTTTTACATTTTGGCGATTTTTTTTTTCGTTTTGGCGATTTTTTTTCTTTATTTTGCGATTTTTTTTTTCATTTTGGAATTTTTTAGGTTTTTTTTTCGTTTTGGCGATATTTTTCATTTTGGCGATTTTTTTTTCATTTTAGCAATTTTCCCGTTTTTTGCGACTTATTTTAGTCTTAGAATTTTTTTTTGTGCTTTTTTTCGTTTTGGCGATTTTTTTCTGTGTTTGGTTTTTTTCGTTTTTTCGATTTTTTTTTTTTCATTTTGGCGATTTTTTTCAGTTTCTTAGGTTTTTTTTCGTTTTGGTGATTTTTTCATTTTGGCGATTTTTTTTCATTTTGGCGATTTTTGTTTTCATTTTAGCAATTTTTCCGTTTTATGCGATTTATTTTAGTCTTAGAAATTTTTTTTTATTTTGGTGATTTTTTTTCGTTTTGGCGATTTTTTTTTTGTTTTTGGCGATTTTTTTCGGTTTGGCGATTTTATAATTTTTTGTTTTTTTAGTTTTACCGTTTTTGAAAATTTCAAGAGTTTTTCTCTTACGGTTTCCAAGATACAGCAAGTTGTCAAAATTGCATAGTCAAAATTGCATTAACTGATGGCACACCCTTTAATTTAAATTTGTGGACATTTTAGTGTTAATTTTTGTAGTCTGTATAAAAATACACTAACCTTACAAATTTCAAGTGTATATACATACATACATACAACTGTATGTACATTACATGGGATTGTAAAATTTTTCGTTGCTCGTTTTGGAACACCCTTTAATTTCCAATTCTCGTGTATTTGTTGTTGTAGCGGCCAAAGGTCTACAGACTGTGTCCAAATTTCAGGTCTCTAGCTCTTACGGTTCTCGAGAAAATACCCTGCATAGTGTTAGACATAGTTAATTTTACATAACACAAAAAGTTAAAGTTTTCCAACCCTGGAATCCTATTTTTAATTTTTTTATATTTTTTTAATTTAAAATACCAATTTTAGTCGTACTGAAGTGTAAAATAAGTTTTTTATTAAAAACAAATAAAAATTTGTTTTCGGTAGTTACTTTTATATGGCAAAATAAAGTTTAAGTTTTCCAGCTCTGCAATGGTCTGCTCGATTATGCTGAATTTCAATACCAATCTATTTTGGAAAATTTCTGACACACCAGTCCAAGAACGAAGTCTCTAGCTCTTCTGGGAGCTTCGGAAAACCAATTTCACGTACAGACAGACGGACAGACGGACATCGCTTATTCGTCTTTCCTATGCATAAGGATCCAGAATATATATATTTTATGGGTCGCTTATTGATATTATAGAAATTACAAACGGAATGACTAACCTATATATACCCTTTTACCATTTTTGTTGGTAAAGGGTATAAAAAAAATTCCCCACAGGCAAATATTTTTTACCATAGTACGTCTCTACGGTTTGACACACGTTCTAAATAGGAAGAAAAAAAAATCACCTGAATAAAAATATAATTAAAATTCAACTTTTGTTGATCAACTCGCACAGAGAAGGAAATACAAATAACGCTTTGTTTCTACCAGCTGAATTAAAAGTTGACGGGTGTAAACCGTGACAGCCCAAAGTGTGCTGATATTTTGTATTTTCAAAGAAAAAGTTATTGCAAAATATTTTATACAGAAAAGAACGACACAGAACGGCTACGAAAAGTAAAAACTAATGACAAACTGTACATACATATGTATGTAAAACACTGTTGCCAGTTTAGGGGATTTGCCCCAAATTGGGAATTTTTTCGCGATTGGGGATGAAAATTTCGTATTGGGGATCTGGGCATTTGTTGGGGATGATAACCAAATTTTATGGGATTTTTTGGGGATTTCATTTTTATAACTGATGGTAACATGAATGAATTTTGAACTAAGAAATAGTCGTCTGGCAAGTTTAAAAATGTGTATTACTATTCATAGTGAATGGTTTCTCATAAAGAAGAAGTATCAAGGCAGATTAATCAATAATGAACACCACCAATATGACTTGTTGGAGGCACACTTTAAAAATAATTCAATTTGTTGTGACAAATTTAAGCCTTCTGCTGAAATGCTGAAGCTTTTTAATACAACTACTATGTACAACAGAGTTTCTGAGGCTAATGAATTAGAAGATTTCGATTCTGAAGTTCTTGAACTGGTAAACTTTGGTTAAAAATTTTTTCACACTTGTGCAAATGTGTAATTTTTTCCTTACAAGTTTTATAAATACAAATTAAATTAATACGAATTTAAACATTTCTATCGATATAAATTCATTAATTATTTTTTAAATAAAGTTTAAAAATAAATCTATTTTTTCACAAAAGAAAAAATTTTAATAAAAAAAAAACTCAATTTGGGGATTTTTGGGGATGACAAATCAAAAATTGGGGATAAGCTCTAGAAAAAAGCAACGGGTAACACTAATGTACAAACATATTTGTATGTTTGCTTATAATAAAATTTTATCAATTTAAATCGGCAATAAACGACTACAAGTGTGACTGACGCAAATACTCTTAACCTATTTTGCTCTATTTTGATTTTGCTTTCGTTTGAGTATCGTTTACGAATGAGATTTAAAAGATGTATAATGGAAGAGCTTTATTCATGAGAGTACATTTGTAGCCACGTAAGAAAGTTTTGTATATATTTAATGCATGCTAGTCGTAAAATAGAAGCCTTTGGAGCTTTTAAAAGCCCTGCTTTTTCCTTAGATAAAATTAAAATGCCTTCGTGCCACCATTTGTTATTGATATAATTGAAATCTGCTGCCATCACCCTGAAAACAATTGAAAAGTTGTGCTTTAATTTGTTGGGATCATTGTGCATACAATACAATACAAAAGATACTGCTTTCATTTATGTTTTAACGGAGTACAAAGAAATTATTTGTGCAGTGGAGAAGTTGTACTCCAATATATAGTCAGCTCAAGAGGCAGGCTACTGCTGAAGGAAGAGCTAATGAATATTCTTTAAATCTATAGCTGACAGAGTTGAGATGCAACTGAAATACCACATGTCTACCAGGTTAAAGGTGGCCAGTGATAACGAATACTTATACATACAAACGTAGCTGCGGAACATGAGTTATATGGAAGGGACCTACAACTTTCCTACTGGTTGTTATCGTATAACTAATTCTGGTGGATATAGATTTAACAACAAAAAAAATGGAAAATTGGAGGTAATTGAGTGCGACTGATGTAAATAATAAATAAAAATACATACAATGCCGGCAAAGCCAAACAAACAACTTAAGAGGCCACATTAACAATTTGTCTTAATTTTAATTACCATTTAACATCTTTAAGCATTATTGAAGTACAATGCTCAAATACATAATCTCTAAATGCTTAATGTATTTACAGAATATTAATTATAATAAAACAAATACTTATAAATATTCTAACAACTTGTGATTAAATTTCAAACATCTTATCTATGCCTTCATTTTTCTTGTGTATTTTATTTACATTTTCGAAAGCGCGTGTATTTCATATACATAATTAAATTTTATAATATGAATTTATAAAACGAGTACGTAGGTATGTATGTATGTATGTATATAATCCAGGCACAAGTACAATTAATTAATTTGCATTATAGTACAAAATTTATGTACATACAAAATACATCCTTTATGATTTTTTAATTAAACCATTTCGTTGTAGTATGTTTTTCAGAATTTATATTGTTTTCATATACAGGGTGCTTTTTCAAATGTAGAACTTTGAGTTAAATTAATATCATGAACTTATAGTATTTCAAAGATATAATTGTTTTCATTAGAGAGATAAATTTACGTATATGATTTTTGGCTGGTAAATGCCTTGAAACGCAAATATATTCTTTTGTAGCGGGAAAAGTTTTTATAAAAGCAAAATTGTTCACAAATAGCTCGACTACTAGTCTGTTGTTGAAGCACAGAGAAAGACAAAGATAGAAGGAAATGACTCACTAACTGGGTAAGTTCAGTTTGATGCTACGCAGAAAAGAATCAATAAATGATTTCAATCGTCGAATTGTTCAAATCAAAAAATAAAAAAGCATTATACATTCCAATTAATATTTGTTTAAGCCCTTCACAACATGAATCCCATAAAGTGTATTTGTATGTTCTGCGTCCTTATGAATAGAGAAGTCAAAGAACCGATCTATGTCCTTCTGTGTGTACGTGAAAAAGCTATTGAAAAAGCTAGAGACTTAAGTTTTGAGCTGGTCTCACATAAAGAGGTACTTAGAATCAGCAAAATCAAAATATAAGGTTCCAGAGTTGGAAAACTTAAACTTTCTTTTTATCTATATATACTCGTATATATAAAAGTAACTAAGGAAAACTCTTTTTTCTTTTCTTTAATAGTTAAACATATTTTCTATTTAAAAGATAAAAAGCTTCTTATTGAAAATCAGCGAAATCAAACAGATTGCTACAGGGCTGGAAAACTTTATTTTATATAAAAACTTTTTTTTTAGTTTATAAAAGTAACTAAATAAATCTAGCTTTTTTGTCTTTATTAATTCAACATATATTTTATCTTCGAAAGATCTTTACTCAAAACTTTTTTTTTTTAAATAACCAATTTTTATATGAAAATCTATTTAAATTCTACAATCATTAGCTTTTGTCATTGATATTATAGACCTGCACAAGACTATTTATAAGACCTTTCAAGACATGCGACATTTTTTAAACGCTTTACAACAGCGAAATATTCTAAAACAAACGCTAAAAAACACTGTTGGCAAGAATTATTTTTGAGTTATTTGTCTTGCCAACAGTGTTTTTTAGCGTTTGTTTTAGAATATTTCGCTGTAGTAAAGCGTTTAAAAATGTCGCATGTCTTGAAAGGTCTTATAAATAGTCTTGTGCAGGTCTATAATTGATATACAAAACATGGGCAGTGCCATTAGTTTTACAAAGTACGAGTATGGCACTCTTATTTATTTAGCTTAAATAAATTTAGTAAAGTGCGACTTTCACTCGCACACCAAGGGTTCCGTACGGATGCTACATATGTAACATAGTGCAACATGAAAAAATATAACCATACACGGACACCACTACATGATAAAAGACCAACAAAAAAATACCCCTGTCTCTAAGTTTTGCCCCAAATTATGCACTTTTTTTTATGAGCCCCCAAAGATTTTGGGCCTTGCTGTCATTTTTACATTTTCTCAGGCTCATATCTTGCAAACCAATAATAATTTTGATTTACTCTCTGAGGCAAAGTTATAGCTCTTGTTATAAAGAACAAAACTTGTGAATATATAAAATCAAGAAAACTTCATCTTCAAGATTAAAATCGCAAAAAATTTTACAAAATTCGATTTTTTTACCTTTTTGCCCATAGGTAGCAAATCGTTCAAAATTTAAAGAAACAATACAATACAAAAATGTACCTAAGATTTCAGTAAACAACTTTCTAGATTATATAAACTTCCTAGGAATGATTCTTTAGGTAGCGCTTAGGTAGCCGCAAAAGTGAAAACTTTCCGGAAAATTTTTTTATTTCATTTGTTTGGAAATTTTTAACTTTTGCGGCTACCTAAACGGTATTAAGAATTATTCTTAGGAAGTTCATATTTTCTTAAAAGTTGTTTATTAAGATGTTAGGTACATTTTTGTAGTTGATTGTTTCCTTGAATTTTGAACGGACCTGAACAAGGGAAAAGAGGTACACAAAATCTAATTTTTTAAAACTTGTTTTTAGATTTTGATCTTGAAGATGAAGTTTTTTTGATTTTAAGTGTTTATTTTTTTTTTTTTTTTGTTCTTTATGACAAGAGTTACAACTTTGCCCCAGAGACTAAATCAAAATTCCGAACGGTTTCCAAGATATGAGCCTGATAAAATGCATAAATGACACCAAGGCCCCAAATCTTTGGGGCTTATAAAAAAAGTGCATGACTTGGGGCAAAAGTGGGAGACACTGGTCTTTTTTGTTTCCTGGTCTTTTATCACGTAATGGTGTCCCTATATGGTTATATTTTCATGACTTAAAAAATTACACACAGTGTACTGCTAAACGAACTTGAGCCTATATAATCGAATATCTTCCCTAAAATAAAATTTTTTTAAAATAAATTTTTTTTAAAAGTTTATGTAACCGGTAGACTTTTTTCCGTTTTTTTTTTTTTTGGATTTTTTTTAATTTCGGCTTTTTTTTTGTTAGTTTTGGATTTTTTCTGTTTTTAGCATTTTTTTCATTTTGGCCAGTTTTTTTCGGTTTTGTGATTCTTTTCGTTTTAGCAATTGTTGTAATTTTAGCTCTTTTTTAGTTTTAGGGTTTTTTCGGTTTTTGGCGTTTTTTAATTTTTTTGCATTTTATAATTTTTTTCGTTTTTGCCCTCCAAGCAATCAGGACCTCATAAATCAACTAGAGTTCAATTCTTAATATTTCCCAGAAAATAATTCCCAAGAAATTAATTTTTTTCCAAAACAAAATACTGCTATTCTAAACAGAAGGCGAGATAAATAAAAATTGAGATAGAACTTCGAATTTTCGAAGTCAGCTATTGTGTTTCCAGTTATTTTATTTAACCTGAAAATTTGCAAATGCTTTTTTTTTTTAATAGAGAAGAAGGAATAGGGGAATAACTCCCCAGAATTTAACTGCTAGAGAAGAGTTTTAACTGTCCATGGAATATAAACTTTTATCTGAAGATACTTTCAGCCATTGCTGCTACTTTTTTGTCTTCACAAAACTCTTGCATGTTTTCATTTTAGTGAACTTATAAATTTCGCCATCGTTGAATAAAATACGCGTGAACACACACATACAAGCGCAAATGTAATCTTTCTTCCTGAAGTAATAATTATGTTAAGTCGGTAATGTTTAATTAGTAAATGTTGCGAGTGCTTTTGCTAAGTTCTCCTTGAAAATTCTTTGGCCTTTTTTCCTTGGCACACTCCTTACTTTACATGTATATTTTGGGTGTGTTTTAGCCTTGAGCTTGTGGCGTAATAATAAATTTTTTTCTTGCCAAGATTTTATTTAAATAGTTGTATTGTACCTACAACTGAACCCCAAAAGTATAATTTGTATGAATTATTTTAATTTTAACATCCTACTTTTTGTTTTGTTTTTTTTTGCTTGCAGCGTTAAAATTTTTATTAAGAATACACCAATTTCTATTGTTTCATTTAAGTGTAGGTGTGTGTATGTGTGTATGTGTGTGTGCGTAAGTGTTTTAAATAAATAATTGTGTGAACAAGTGTAGGGGAATTTTTTGGCTAAGCCATTAGTAATTTGTGGATTGCAGAGTATTTTAATAATAATGTAGTACTTCTTTATTATATCTGTGGCGAAAAGGAAAAAGTGCTTAAGTCGAGATAAGCTAATTTTGAGTTAATGGTAGATCCGTAATCTGCATATTTAAAAGTATCCCTGTTCAAAATCTGAATTAATTTGTGCAATTTTTCAAGAAGTTATAGCAAAATGAATTGCGGCTTATCTTTTTAAGACTTCTAATCTCATTTGGAATAATAGCTTAATTTAGCTTATACTTTGGTATATTTCAACTTAAATGTATTATCTAAAGTGTGTAGAACGATGTTTGTATAAAAAAATAAAGATTAACAGAGAATTTTCCAATTTACATGTAAAAGAAATAAATTTCTGAAAATCGACTTGAACGCTTAAAAGTGCTCTCCTGCAAAACAGTCAAATATGACTTAAGCACTTTTTCCTTATTGCCACAGATATATGTACTTAGACAAGACATCAAACAAATTTATCAAAACTGTTGGGCAAAACTAGTAAAAGATTAAAGAAAATATTTATTCGTTTTGATTTTTTAATGCCGTACTTCGAGTGTCGGTTGTTTAGCCATTAGTTAGTTGTATTTATAATTTCGCTTGCCTGAAAGTATGCTATGGCTTCCAAAAATATTCTCATTGTTTCGAAATGTTTTTATATTGTATAACTGCAGGCTGCTGTACGGAATTAAAAACAATATAATAATCAAATTATTTATTATGTACATTATACATATGTGACGCGCAAAATAAAAAGGGACCTAAGGGTAAAAACCGGTTTTGTTCAGGAGAGCCATTTTAAAGATTTAAATACATGTATCTTTGGTGTACCATCACTGAGCGTGTTGGTATTGAAAGCGACACATCTCTTGACGTCAGGGACATGTTGGTCAACCTTGAAAACGCGCGTAGTTCGTCCCCACCTCTTGTTGTGTGTAGTTGGTTTTTACTGTTTTCTACCTAGCGCGCTATTTCCATGAGTTTGATATCAATTTTGCTCGCGTTTTTTCGAATCCAGGTTTATTTTCTGATATTATTAACTGTGAATTATAATAAATAATCATTTATAATTCTTTTAAATCGTGAAAATCACTCTGGTAGTACGAAAATTTTTTCACATAACCTTAGAATCGTCGACTTCAATTTCATAAAACGCGCATATCTCTGGGAGGGAACAGTTTTGGGGCATGGAATCGGTCTCATTCGATGCTCAGATGTTGTCCACATCAAAAAAAAAGTGAAAATTTATTTTTTTTTTACCCTTAGGTCCCTTTCTCTATGCGCTGTCACATATTTATAATTATTTTTCATAACATTATGGTTTCACAATTTTTAAAATTATTATAAAAAACAAAAATATGTTTTGAAGAAGGTACAAGGTGTAATAGAGTTAATTCATATTCTCTTTCGCATTTTTCTTTTAGAATAAATATGAGCCATCATTATTAAAGTAAAGCAAACAACCTAAGATTTGTTTCCCAAAATTCTTTGTTTTTGTGCAAAATGAAATTTTTTATGACGTTTTTTTTCATTTATGAGGTGCTAAAGTGTGGCCGCTTCTGAAAAAAAAATTAACAATTGTATCCAATTAAAAAAGAGATTTAGATAAATGATTCTGATAGAAAATCGCCTGATCTTTTAAAATAAATTTAGTTTCCAAAAATGCATGTGAAAAACCGGACGTGGCTAATTTACATTTAAATTTTTCTCATTTTAACCCGTTTTTAGGGTTCCGTACATCAAAGGTGAAAAGGAACCCTATTGCTTTCGCTACGATGTCCAGGTTATTTTCTCGAGACCCGTAAGAGCTACGGACTAGAAATTTTGACAGAATATGTTGAACTCTGGTCGCTACAACAATAAACAAATGCCAATTAAAGGGAGTTCCAAAACGAGCAACGAAAAATTTTAAAACCCCATGTAATATACATACAATTGTATTTGTATTGTATAATTTGTAAGTTTAGTGAATTTTTATACAGACTACAAAAATTAACACTAAAATTTCCAAAAATTTAAATTAAAGGGTGTTCCATCAGTTAATGCAATTTTGACTATGCAATTTTGACAACTTGCTGTATCTTGGAAACCGTAAGAGCAAAACTCTTGAAATTTTCAAAAACGGTAAAACTAAAAAAACAAAAAATTATAAAATCGCCAAACCGAAAAAAATCGCCAAAAACAAAAAAAAAATCGCCAAAACGAAAAAAAGCACCAAATTAAAAAAAGAAATTCTAAAGCTAAAATAAATCGCAAAAAACGGAAGAATTGCTAAAATGAAAAAAAAATCGCCAAAATGAAAGAAAATCGCTAAAATGAAAAAAATCGCCAAAATAAAAAAGTCGCCAAAACGAAAAAAACCCAAAAAAACAGAAAAAATCGCCAAAATGAAAAAAAACCACAAAACAGGAAAAAATCTCCAAAAACAAAACAAAAATTGCCAAAACGAAAAAAAAAATCGCCAAAATGAAAAAAATCGCCAAAATGAAAAAAATCGCCTAAGTAAAAATAAACCCAAAAACAAAAAAAAATCGCCAAAATGAAAGAAAATCGCCAAAATGAAAAAAAATCCCCAAAATGAAAGAAAATCGCCAGACGAAAAAAAACCTAAAAACAGACAAAAATCGCCAAAATGAAAAATAATCGCCAAAATGAAAAAAATCGTCAAAACGAAAAAAACCCCAAAAAATCGCCAAAATGAAAAAAAAAAACAAAAAAAGAAAAAAATCGCCTAAATAAAAATAAACCCAAAAACAAAACAAAAATCGCCGAAAATGAAAAAAAAATCGTCAAAATGGGAAAAATCTGCAAAATGAAGAAAAGCCCAAAAACAGAAAAATATCGCCAAACTGAAAAAAAACCTCCAAAAACAGAAAAAAATCGCCAAAACGAGAAAAAAGCGACAAAACTGAAAAAACCCCAAACAGGAAAAAATCGCCAAAAACAAAAAAAAAATTGCCAAAACGAAAAAAAATCGCCAAAATGAAAAAAATCGCCAAAACGAAAAAAACAGACAAAAATCGCCAAAATGAAAAAAAAAATCGCCTAAATAGAAATAAAAAAAAATCGCCAAAATGAAAGAAAATCGCCAAAATGAAAAAAAAATCGCCAAAATGAAAAAATTCGCCAAAATGAAAAAACCCCAAAACGAAAAAAATTGCCTAAATAAAAATAAACCCAAAAACAAAAAAAATTGCCAAAATGAAAAAAAAATCGTCAAAATGGGAAAAATCTCCAAAATGAAGAAATTTATAATTTTTTTTACAAAACAAATATGTATGTATGTGTCTGTATACTATATATGTATATGTACGTACGTTGGTAAAGGGTATATAAGATTCGGCACAGCCGAATATAGCACTCTTACTTGTTTTTACTAGAATTACTAGAATTACACCGGTAAGGATTTGAAAAGGAATTTCCAAAAGTTTCACAGTTATGCAAATTTCCTTACACTTGTAACGCACTTCAAGGCCGGATGTGAACATTTTGAATTCCAATTTTTCGAACTTTACTTTTACCAATTTTTTTTAACTTTTTTGAACAACCGTTGATAGATTGGTTGCTACTGAATGAAGTGCTAAGCCAACAAAAACAATTTTTTACTTCGTATTGCTTTTACAAATATTATGTATATTTATTTTTTACATGAAACCAGTAAAGTAAAAAAAATAATGTATTTGTTTTAAACATAATGTATTTATTGAATTATAAAAATTATCTCTTAGGTACTAAAACTATTCCTTAATATTCCTAAACTACAGATTTTGTATAAAAACAAAGACACAAGCCACAGCAATCAATAGTGAACGAAATTTTATTAACTTTTAACGTATCTCGTTTTATTTCGATTGTTATAACTTGCACTCAGTTATTTCACAGAACAATTATTACTTTAAACCATCAACACTGAAATATTTTCAGGAACTCAAGGCCTTATTTAAAAGATCTAACATCTAAAAGATGTAACTATGTATGTATGTATGTATGTATGTATGTATGTATTATATCTAAGTTAATATCGACAATATTGGTATAAATTTCTTTCTGGTTTTTAGCTTAAAATTGTATCTATATAAAATACGTTCGAGTGGACCTTGAGTATACATATGTATGTATATAATTCTAAGTCTATACAATACATAATTTGTATGTGTACACACATCTCTCATATATTTAATTAAACCCTGCGTTTAGGTTCCTCAAATCATTTGCAAAATATATATTAATATTCTAAGTGGTAATTGGTTCTACAATATTATTGAATAGATTTTAGCGTTGAAACATAATTTTTTGCAGATATCTTGTAAATCCTTGCAATCAGTAGACTTAGTCCCAGTCCAGACTTGCAATTTTCGTTGCAGCAGCTTTTTATTTTTTAGTGCAAAAGAGCGAGAGAGGGATACAAAAAGTATATATTTCTATTTCAACACTCTCACACATATTCAAGAATTGCTGCAACAAAAATTGCATGTCTGAATCGGCACTTAGCAGAAGGCAGAAGATATTCAAAATAGTTTTAAAAAAAATTTCTTAGAAATATAACCGAAAATTTAATTTAAATTCAACAACACGTTAGCACGAATAAAATTAATAATAAATGAAGACTTAAGACTTCTAAAGTTTAAAATTTATAACTAAAATCATAATTTAAAACAAATCGCTAAAAAAATTTCATTTTCGAAAAAAAAATATGTTTCGAAATTAAAAAAATCACTAATGTGCAGTTTCTACAAGTCAGGCAGACGACTCGTCTAGAAAATTTGTATGAAAATAACTCAAAAATATCATGAGTCAAGTCGACCGTCTAGGTTGTAGAAACAGGGGGTAAATCTGATATAAAAGCAAAATTTAAATTCTTTAATAATAGAAACAATTATCAAAATATCACAAAATTTTAAATTTAATAACAATTAAAAATTTAGTAGTAATAAAAACTTTAGCGAAATATCGAAATTTCGAAAAAAAAAACAAATTCACTTTTGTTGTATACTTAAAGCAAACGCCTTGAAGGCCCAACATTTAAAAATTCACTCAAAAATTTTAATTTCGAAAAAATTATATAATTTCGAAAATCAAAAACTGGCTGAGTGGTAGCGATGCTAGCCTCTCAGTCCAGAGGTCGTAGGTTCGATTCCAGCCATAGACGCTGGGTGTTTTTAGCAGACAAGCTAATCGCTTCGCGGGTTGTGTTGTGTTAAAAAAAAAAAATTCGTCGAAATCATAAATTCCACAGAAAAAACAAACTTTCGATTCGAAAATCTAAAAAATTTAAAACTAACAAAAATCAGAAAAATTGTTTCAGAAAACAGAACTATTTCTTAAGAAATTCACTTAAAAATTTTTGAATTTCAAAAAAATTATATAATTTCGAAAATCAAAAACACATTTGAAATTTAGTCGAAATCATAAATTCCACAGAAAAAACAAATTTTAGATTAAGATTAAATTTCAAATACAATACAATGCCACAAAAAAATTAATTGATATTTGAGGTTAGATAAAAAATTTATTTCGAAAATCAAAAAAAAAATTCATTAATATTTGAAGTTCGAAAAAAATTTATTTCGAAAATTGGAAAAAATTAAAACTAACAAAAATCAGAAAAATCCTTTTAGAAAACAGAAGCCTTCAAAACCCACCTATTAGGAAATTCACTCAAAAATTTTAATTTCGAAAATATTATATATTTTCGAAAATCAACAACACATTTGAAATTTAGTCGAAATCATAAACTCCGCAAATACAAAATAAATTCGGAAGAAATTAATTTCGAAAATCTTGAAAAAAATTAAAATTAACAAAATTTAAATGCATCGTTTCAGAAAAACTTTTGCACAAAATTGTTATAACATGTTTGGGATGCCGTGCCTCAGAATTAAATAATTTGATGCTGCAATTACAAAAGGGCACAAAAAAAATTGTACGAACGATGTTTTTAAATTGAATTCAAAAATTCGTTTTAAAAATTGTATGTGTGTTTTATAAAACTTTCCACTGATTCTTTTTATTTAAAATAAAATTTTAACGAAAATTGGTTTTTTTTACCATCAAAATTGTATGTATGTTTGCAGTATTTCTTACAAAAAAAGTGTTTTCCATTCGAAATTAAGATTGATTTCGAATGTTTGCGCTCTATATTTCTATACTGCAACAAAGTCAGAACAAACAAAAAATGTTAAAATATTAACTGAAAATTTGGAAGTTCGAAGAAAAAAATTTCGAAAATCGAAAATTATGAAAATTTGAATTTTATGCAATATCAAGTGCTCAGAATATTTATTTAAAAAAATTGCTTTGCAAAGAATATAAAATTTATTACAAAAATGTATAAAATTTTGAAAAATTCGCTGAAAATATTTTGTTTTGAAAAAAAAAATATTTTCGAAACCTTATCAAACCATGTATGTACTTAAAAATCTACCGAAGAATGTATATGATTTTATACAATTTTTTCGAAAACGAACAATCTTAAATAAAAATCACTAAAAATTTGAATTTCGAAAAAAAAGCTTATATATAATTTAAGAAAATTGTATAAATAAAAAAATTGGGCAGCCAACAGGATGTACTTTTTATACTCGTACCTTTAGCATAAATTCAATTAATACCAAAAATGCAAAATTTTCGAAAATGAACTGATCATTTAAAAATTTCGAAAAAAAAACTTTATATCGAAAAACGAAAAAATGCAAAATTCAAAACAAAAATACAAATCAAATGTTCAAAATTTTTTTTTAGCTTTAGCATAAGTTTAATTATTACAAAAATTCGAAAATTTTCGAAAATTAAGTGAAAATTTAAAAATTTCAAATAAAAAAAATTCAAAATTAAAAAAAAAATACAACTCAAATATTCACAATTTTTATCTCAAAAACTCAAGTTGACAGTTCAATTTTGAATTATTGAAAAAATCTTATATTTATTGTAAAAAAAAAAATTTTTATATTTATAAAAAAATAAAATTTGCAAACTATGTATACTGAAATTAGAAAAATTTTTTAGAAATCTAAATAATAGAATTAAGAAAAAAAGTTACTAAAATCACAAAAAAAAAATTTCAAAAAAAAGTTTTATGAGAAATAATTCGATTCGATTTATACAAAATTTGATTTCTTAAACTATTAAAGCTATTGCATGGTGTAGGGTATATGTATCTGATTCCGCACAGCCGAATATGGTACCTATTATTGCTTTATATACTCACAAGGCTTAAGCTAATATAATAAAGATTTGTCTTCGTATATGCTATCCCAGATTTTTAGTTTTTCAGTTTCTGGCAAATCAATCACTTCCAATTCATCAGATATATTTAAGCATTTGAATGTTGTTGTGGTATCATCGCTACATGAAATTGGTGGCCAATATTGATGTTGCACCTGATGATGATTATTTTTCAATTGCTGCTGCTTCTGCTGTTTCTTTTGTTTCTCCTTTTGCATTAACAAATTTCTATTGCTATCATTATGTGTATCATTGCTAGCAATGTCGCCATCAGTATCACTGCAACTATGGAAATCATCAGCATTTTCGCTTTCATCATCATCATCATCAACATCATTATCGGTTTCATATTGCTGCTGTTTATCATGATGCATATTAGGAGTGCAATCGCCATTGCTTATGCTGCCATTTAACGATGGCCAGCACACCGCATCCATTAGCGGTATATTGGGATTACCACATTCAGCAAATTTAACTAATATTGATACCATTCGACGTATCGTTCTATATTCAGCGCTGCGACATTTCAGCTTCTTTGAAATCGCATTATAAAAAAGATAAAATAAGTCGTCTGCATGACAGGTGCCACGTACCTTGCGACCACACGTGATGATACGCATAAGATTGAAGTGTTTGGAATCAAAATCGAAACGATACAAATAAGTGGGCGCTGTAGCATATTTACGTCGGGCCAATAGAGTGCGATGTATGCCATGCCAAAAGTATTTATAGGAAATAAGCTGAAATATAAAAGAAAATTATATGTATATTATATCACACAACTCACTCTTGGATTGCTTTCCTACTCCCGCTCATACTTACGTCACTGTATTGCAGTATGGTTTCCCAGCTGGGTTGTTTATCACCAAAATATGTGTGTTTAAGCAAGCGTCCATATTCGAGACGCTTTTCTGGTGCCAGGTTGGCATCAAGCGGCGTCAAACTTGCTCCTTCGTCTAAATTATTTAACAAATATGGAAACTTTTTAACCTCTGGAAATGATAAAAGGCCTTCAAATGAATTGCCGCCTATTAACAAAGGTATATTATTGCCCCAATTGTTGCGTAACATTTCCAAGGGCTCTCTATCAATAACACAATGCTCTGCCTTATATGGCTCCACGCAGGGTCCGAAACCAAAACTTAATCTACTATTTAGCCTCTCATCCTTGGTCAGTATTTCGTGAGACATTTTTAGCATTACACCCGGCCTCAGTTGCTTTAGATACCTCAATACCTCCTTGTCGTTATTTTCTCCTTTGTAACCCGTTGCCCGGGCCAAACGATGTGCCCAATCTAGACGTGGTATAATGGCCCAAGGTGATAAGGCACAGCCGGACATGGCTATGGCTTTGTGAAATAAATTTTTAGTTTGTTCTGTCAGTGTTAAAAAGTGAGCAGATGCGCCACCAGCACTTTCACCAAAAACGGTTATATTTTCACAATCTCCTCCAAAGAAATGGCAATTATTTTTTACCCATTTCAAGGCCAAGATTTGATCCTTTAAGCCCGCATTGCCGGGTATTGCACATTCTTCATCGTCAAGGCTTAGAAAACCTGCAAAGAGTTTCGAGTTTTACATCTACATAATGCTATAAACACAATTGGGACGAACGACGAATTTCGTTCACGTTGACGAATTCGTCGATAAGAATTCGCTGAGTAAATTCGTCGTATGAAGCACAATAAAGACGAATTTACTCACCGAATTCTGCTGTCATAATTGTTAGAGTTGGTTATTGTGTATGCAAAGAGAGAGAGAGAGAGAAAATTGTTTTTTCGTCGTTCGTCGGCGTACAAAATAGAAATAAACCTATCTCAGAGTTCGCACACACACGTCAATTTCGTTCTACGGCGGTGTTGTGTTCATTTTCATATGCGCAAATGTGTTTTATTTTTTATGACGAAAGTTCGCACCGAAATATTCGCAGTGCGTCCCAGTTGTGTTTCTAGCATAAGTCAATTGTTATTTTACATGCTTAGAGATTAAAAACCAAAAAGTTTTAATACATTAACTAACTACTATATGTGACCTTCTCCGAGAAAAAGGACCTAGTGTGTGAAAATAAAGTTTTGAGATAAACGCATTTAAACAATAAAATTTTAATGTTTTTCTCATTTTTATCGATTTTAACACACACGCGTTGTTATACACACTAGGTCCCTTTTCTCGGAGAAGATCACATATAAGAAATTTTGATTTCCCTTGAGGCTTTTTTAAGCCTTCGTACACCAAAAGTGTTTACGCTACAATGTCCGTCTATCTGTCTGTCTGTCTGTTACGGGCTGTTTCCTCGAGAACCTGAAAATTTAATAGAATACGTAAAACTTTGACCGCTAAAGCAGCAAATATATGACAGTTAAAATTAAAGGGTGTTCTAAAGCGAGCAACGAAACATGTTGAAATCCTCATGCAATAAACAAACAATTATATATAGAAGCTTGAAATTTTCAAAGTTAGTGTATTTTTACACCAATTAACACTGAAAATTAAAAAAAATAAAGGGTATTCTATCAGTTAATGTAATTTGGAGAACTTGCTGTATTTTGGAAATCGTAAGAGGCAAACTCCAAAGTAAAAAAAACGAAAAATCGCCAAAGTGAAAAGGCGCTCAATTGAAGATTATCATCAAAATTAAAATTAATCGCTAAAATGCAAAAAAAAACACCAAAAATAAAAACGCCAAAAAAGTAAAAAATTTTCGAAAATTTAAAAAAAATTTAAAAAAAATCGCTAAAACGAAAAAAGCAGCAATCGCTAGAACTAAAAAAACCCATAAAAATTAAAAAAAATCGGCAAAGCCAAAAAAAAGCTGCTAAAAATATAAAAAAGCATTCCAAAATTAAATATATGCCGAAACGAAAAATCGCCAAAACTAAAAATACGCTTAAGTGAAAAATATCATCAAAAATAATATAAACCGCTAAAATGCAAAAAACAAAATTCATCAAAAGCAAAAAGGTCACCAAGAATCTAAAATAATCGCCAAATATTAAAAAAAACATGCCAGAACGAAAAAACGCGGCAAAATTAAAAAATTGCTGAAACTCAAAATAAGACACCAAAAACGAAAATATTTTTTTTACTAAAAAAAAACACCAAAATTAAAAAATGCACCGAAATGCATATTTTGTTGTTGCACTTCATGTAATATTAAAAATTAAAAAACAACTGAAATTTTTATTGAATTTTGTTTTTATTTTATAGGGTGTTATTACGAGTGTCATATTTCCGATTTGACTTCGACTACGATTTTGTAGTAGATTAAAGAAAAAATTTTGCAATATTCTTTTGTCTAGTACAAAATTGTCGTAGTCGAAGCCGTAATACGACACTCGTAATAAGGCGCAATGGTTTTTTTTTTTCTTTAGTATTTTTACGCTCGACCAAAAAAAAAGGAGGGTTATAAGTTTGTAGTGTGTGTCTGTATATCTGTGTATATGTACGAGTCCACGTACATACTAAATGGACCGATTTGAATGTACTTTTATTTTTTTTTTAGTTTGAAAGGCGGCATGATAGAGAGTGTTCATAGCTATGCTTGAAACAAATCGGTTCAGTCGCTTAGAAGATTTGAAAAGTGACTTGATTTATTATCTTCTCACTTATGATTAAAGAAACTTGGTCCAGCTGATTAGTCTGTACGTTGGCGGTTCTTAAAATTTTTAGTTTTGTTATTATATAAAAAATATTAAAACATTTTTATTTTCTTACCCAGTGGCCCCAATCTGTATGCGATTGTTACTAGAACAACATTTTCCATCATTATATAGTCCGGACTGTATAAATCCCTCGACGCTTCACCCATTTGAAAACCACCACCATAAATCCACACCAGTACGGGCACTGGTTGGGCAGGCTTAAGCTTTAAAGGTAAAAATAAATAATATAAATAAACAAACAAGTACATTCAATAAAATATTTCTTGGAATAAAGAAAAAATAAACTTATCACACCACTTACATCTTTTGTATAGACATTTAAATACAAGCAATCTTCGCGTCCTTGACTTAGTTTCAGAACTATATTGTATTGGCAGGGCTTGGCACGCAGGCGTGTACAGCGCTTAACACCCGTCCAAGGCTCTGGCTCGACGGGCGCTTTGAAACGCAACTCCCTCAGGGGAGGCTTGGCAAATGGTATACCCTCAAAGCTATAGTATGTATCGGTTCCATAGAGAGAACGCCATTTCACACCCCTGACCTTGCCATATGTGGTATCTGCAATGACTTTTTCATCTGTACGTAGACGTTTTTGTTTAGTTTTGAACTTAACGAAACTGGAAATAAACGAAACGAGCGGGAGATGTTTAAATTATTTTTATAGTCTTTGATGAAGATACACATATGTATGTACATATACATATACAGTCGAACTTCCATAACTCGAATCACCATTATCCCAAAAAAAAAATTTGACTTACGGAGACTTCGAGTTACAGAATTGCATGTGATTTGTTCTTTCAACGCTACTGCCAACCAAACTAGTTCGATTTGGAGAAGATTCGAGTTAGAGAAGTTCGAGTTATGGAAGTTCGACTGTATATAGATACATATGTATGTAGTTAGTATATAAATTTGTATATGGCTACGAATCAATACACAATGTTTGTGTTTGATGTTTATTTTCTTCTCAATATAACGATACGTTTATTGAACTGACTGACCTTTAAAAATAAATGACTACAAAAATGCACTAAATAAGTCAACTGGGGGAAAAAAATATAACACATGTTTTTTTTTAAGTTTTTCCATATTTTTTTTAATTGATAAATTTCTAACTACGAATTTCTAACAATACTAGAGATTAATTAAATGACTACAAACAAAACAAAAATACTTTTTGGAATTTGTACTGTCTAATTATTGATAATCTCTATCAAATACGTCATATGAAAATTGATATTTTAATTTGATGTACATGTGTAAATGTGTACATACATACATACATACATACATATGGGCATTTCTCCGAGAAATTACACTTTTTTGTCGCGTGCGACAGCCATTAACTTTGTATTTCTGAACAACGTGACTAGATTTCTCTTAAAATTTTACCTAACGTACAGCTGCTGACGGCCTACACAAATATGTAAAAAAGTCAAAAAAAAGTTTAGTTTTCTTTGAAAAAAACAAGCATATTTGCTTGGTGTCGCACGCTACAAAAAGTTGATATTCCTGTGGAAATGCCCATATGTATGTACATATATAAATATGTACGTCGTGGCTACTGATGATAAGCATCCACAACAAACTTAAGAAGAAAGAAAAAAACATAAAAACTAAAATTTTAATTAATAAAATACTTAACAACGAAGTTCTAATAAAGGCCTTTTTTATGTGCGGAAATTAACAGTTTTTTTGGAATATATTTAATTTATTTTTATTCACAAATAGTTTTTGCCTATTATTATTAGTTGAATGATTTTTTTATAGACTTAATAATAGCAAACAAAAAAAAAACTAAGATTCTATATAAGTTTTACACAAACAAGTGTTTATTTTATGGATCATTTGCATATAAATGTTATTCTTTCTTTATTATAATTTTATTTAATATTCCCATTAATACGGTATATTCTATACAAAGAAAATGATGCTGAATGACAATCTAAGACAGAAATACAAAGGAATTATAAATACAGTAAAATGCAATTATAACGAATTCCTTGGGGTCATACTTTTTTTAATATATTTTCATTTCATAGTCCACAAATATTAGCATATAACAAAATGAAGTTTTTTTTTTCAAAATAACGAGGCAATTATGAATGATTATGGCAGAAGATACATATGGGTATTTTTCCAGGAAAGTCTACTTTTTGTCGCGTTCGACACCAAGCAAATATGCTTGTTTTTTTTTAAAGAAAAGGAAACTTTTTTTTACTTCTTTATACATTTGTGTAGGGCGTCAGCAACTCTACGTTAGGTAAAATTTTATGAAAAATTTAGTCACATTGTTCAGAAATACAAAGTTATTTGCTTGCGGTCGAACGTGACAAAAAATTTTAATTTTTCGGAGAAATTACCATATGTTTATAAAAAATTACTTTATAAGTATATCGCTTGTTGAAAGTTTGTGGCTGAATCTATGTTAACACTAGAGCTTAAGTCTACCTCCACCTTAACTAATATGCCTGCAAAAGTATATGTATATGCATGTGCGTTACCTTCTTTGGGCATGAGGTAGTGGATACAGGGCAGTTGATAAAGTATTAAGTCGTTAAAATTAACCCGTTTTGCATCTCTGCTATTATGCATTTTGTTAATTTTTATATCAACGTTTGCCGCGGCTCTGGTGTTAAGTAGACGCATTAATTTAAGCTTAAATGATGAAACAGAATAACGTCTGCAACTTCAAGAAAATCGTTCTCAAATTAACAAAGCTTATTTTTTCCTTATAGTTTTATTACTTTACATTACAGTCGGGTAACGGAAGCTTAAAGGTGACTCGCCATAACCATAACCATAGAAACCAACTGAATTGTGGTTTTTCGCTGTAACCAAAAACAGCTGTTTGCTGCAGAGACATATTAGGTGTGTTCCACAAGAATTTGTTAAAGTTCAGACTAATGAGAATAAAAAGAAAATTACTCTCTGAATCTGCAAAAGTTATCCAAAATTGCTGGAACGCAAAAAAACCATAATTTACCATCTTGAAATACTTGTGCTGTTTACTTTTTAAATTAAATTTTATTTTAGTGATTTTAGTCGCTTGAAACGCATAACATTATAAAAACATAAAATTTGCATCATTGGCAACAGCTGTAAAAAGTAAATGAAAAAAATTTCCAAAAAGTTGAAGTTACGTAAATTATTTAAAAAGTCATAAAAATCATTTTTTTTTTATATTAATGAAATTGAAAAAAAGCACAAATGTACTTACAACTTAAGCTTTATTTCAAAAACCTTCCATTTTGCTTTTTAATAAATCTGTGTGTAAAAACTTTTTTTCTATATTTGCAAATTTTCTGATTAATATTTCAGTTTCATATGTAAACAAAAAACAGCTGATTATTCAATTCTTGTCCGAACTTACCCAGAAGAAAAAGTTCGTACTAGTTTGTACAGGAAATGAAAAAAATTACTCTCTCATTCGCTCTCAAAATTGCTATCTGGAACGCTTTTGGATTACTTTGTACAAGTTCGGACTGTTTTGTTATGCATCTGGAACAGACCTATTTATTGTTGCACTTTCGAAATTAATAAACAAATGAAAGCATAAACAGCTGTTTATGGTTATGGCAGCACTGATAGGAGAAGCAAATATATTTATGGTTATGGCGATGGTTATCGCTATGGCATTATGAGCCTTGAACAAAATCTGTGCATCCCTTTAAGAGTAATTCAATTTATATACTTCATAAAAAATAAAGAAACCTAAAAATCTACTCCTTTTCAGCTCTGCTTTTGTAAATCCATCTTTCTCATCATCATCATCGCATCAGCACAATTTCAATGCATGTGAAAGGAGAGAAGAAAAAGAAAATGACAACACAATGACTGCAACTAAATGTTCTGTATTGTATATTAATTTAATTTAAGTACTTTATACTTTACACTATTCATATACATTTTATATTATATACTAACAAGATCATTCAAGCTTATCATAACAAATGGAATACTAATTTCATTTAATAAATATAATATAATAGAAATATTAAATCCGGTTCATTAATAACAGATAGACAAGCAGCCATACAGACATTTTAATTTTCTTTATACTCAACCAGTCCAGGAATCGTTAAAGTCATATAAAAACAAAAAATAAAATATAGACAGCCGGTCTTTATAATGAGATGCATTTAAAATTAATGAATCTTTATTGAATCATTATTGGATTGGAATGTTTGATGCACACAAAATACTAACGTTCAAGTGGCGAGTTTATCAACAACTGTGTCTGTCGTTGGTTGAGGGTTTCAATTATCAGCAAATTAAAGCTGAGTCTCTTTCTGAGTGTGCAGTGCAGTGCAGGTTGGCGTAGACCAGAGACCAGCAATGAGTAGTGAATAGTGAGTTGAATTATGACTTATAATTTCCTGTACTTATGTGCATTCATACTTATTTTGCAATGTTGTCTATGAATCATATGCACTCGAAAGTTTGAAGTGGACATCGAACTCATACTTAGCAACATTTATAACGTTGTTGATTTTGACTCTCCTTAATTCAATTAGAGCTGGATCCAACTCGTTCATTCATTCATTTTTGCTACAAACTTATAATCAAACCTATGTAATTTAAATGGGTTTGACCATAGGTTTGTGGCAAAAATTAATGAATGAACGAGTTGGACCCAGCTCTAAACTCAATGCCCATGGACGATGCAAAATAATTATGATTCGCAATGTGAACTTTGCATACGAAGATTGAAGTTCTTATTATGAGGTTATATATTGGAAAACAACTATATTTAATACTATTGTACACTACTTGCAAACTAGTTGACGACTAAACAATTACATGCATGAGTTGAGTGAGCTGAATCAATGTGAGTAGTATAAGTATTTTCCTGAAATTAGAAATCAAACTGAGGTGATTTATGAGTGTGAGTGTGGTATCAGTATAATGTTGACGTCTTATTCATATTTATTTCAAACTGTACTTACCTATAAATCAATATCATCGTGAGTATGCATAAATGAGAGTAGTTGAGTTTAAATAATGTCTACTCACTTATATTTAACTATTCATGAGTCAGTATGGAAAAAACCGATTCATTGCCGATCACTGACATAGACATTCGAAACAACACTTATTGAATGCATTTGTTTTCAAATATATTTGTAATATTTGGGTTTCAACATATTTGCAAAAGCTTAACTTTTATCAAAGCTTTTGGCATTTTTACAAACACCATGTAAAGTTTTAAGTTATTTTTATATATGCATATATCTGTAGTTTTCATGAATCAAATTTTTCAGAAGAAGCAAACGGAATTCTTTTGGAGAATAAATACCTTTCAAAAACGTAAGAGCTGTGTTGTTGTTTCAGAAAAAGTTATATTGGTCCATATTTTACAAAAAAAAATTTGGAGCTTTTTCAAAAAACATAAAATTTATAACAATTTGACATCATAAGCATAGATATTCTGAAGCTTAGTTTACTGACTAGACTTGAAAATGTTTTATTTTGAATATAAAGCCCCAGTCCGGACTTTGCAATTTTTGTTGCAGACACTTTTTAAGTGAAAAAGAGCGAGAGTGATACTTAATATATACATATATATATATATATATATATATACAGTGAGACCTCTCATATATATATTTATATATATATATATATGCAGTGAAACCTCTCATAAGCGGACACTCACCGTCACCATATTTTTCTCCGGTTATTAGAGGTGTCCGCTTATGAGAGTGGTACACATTCTTTTATTTTAATTTTGGTTCTACAAAACTTGTCCGAATATTAGAGGTGTCCGCTTAGGAGAGGTTTAACTGTATTTCAGCCCTCTCCCTCATAATCGAGAATTGCTGCAACAAAAATTGCAAGCGAGATGTGTCTTAGGACATCCTGTTATAGCTATGCTGCTTAGCTATATAAAACAAATTTTATGTGTTAAATCACAATGCAATAAAATTATATTATATGATATCAAATTCACCGCAAATATTTTAAAAAGTTTCAATTTAGTTCCCACTGTTTTCTTTTCTAGCTGCGTATGATTAAATTAATATATTTTTTGTGCTCATGTGCAAAAACAATACAAAAACAAATTGAGCAAATTGAAATCAAAAATTTTCTTTTAAAACAAAAATAAATTTATAACTCTAGTAGTGACGTCTTACCTCCTGTGTCCGACACAAAGAGCATAGCTCCAAAAAAAATTTTAACACTGATGCTAGATATGTTCATTGTTGTCTAGCACATCCCCAAATGTTTGTTTAATAACAAAAGTTTTTGGTAGATACGAAGATTCTCCTGCTTAAGGGAACGTCAAAATTCAAGCAAAGCTCAGTACAGCCACCTTTATATTTATCGGTCCACTTCAGACTATTATTTATTTAAAAGAAACCTTACTGCATATTTCTATAAAATAAAAACTATTTATTTATTTTATTCTTGTTCCCTTCACCCTTATCGGGAATAAAAGGCGAACAGTATGTTCTCGTAAAATATTTCCCGTGAACAAAAAAAAAACGGTGAACAAAATTAGAAAATAATATACGGACACAACAACAACGCAAACATTGGCGAACACAATTTTAGGGAAAGGGAACACTTTTCACGTGAAGTTTTATTTCCGTTAAGGGTAATTATAGATTTCATTAACAAGAATAGACAATCAATATTTTCTGAAACAAAAAATCATGTAAAACTTTCTCTTGGAAAAATCACAAGAAGATTTTAAAATCTGAACTGAAGGAAAAGCATTTAAAAGTCACTGCAGCGGCATAAAATGCTTTCATGTAGATAAGTAACTACATGATTTTTATTTATAGCTTGTTTACAAGCGTTAAGTGCGCAATCTGTAAAACGAGCTTATTTATAGCTTTAGATAATGATTTGCATGAGCTTAAAAAAAACATCTTTACTTCTAAGTTGTTACAAGTATGTATGGATATTTCAACTTGTTTTGTTTTAAACAAGCTAATAAAATCAATAATATAATAAAAAAATTATCTAGCTTAATTACGCAATAGTATTTATGGCCTCAGCTCATTAACAATTTACGACTTACTTATAAATTTTGCAATAATCTTTTTTGAGAATTCCCCCAAACAATACAAAAATAACAACAATAAAATTGGGTAAAAAAAATTTTATTTGAAACTAATTTTCCACTCATTGGGCTTAACTCAACTACATTTTTAAGCCCACTGTGCCACATGAGATCTTCAAGATGTAACAAGTTGAACGCATAAATTTATTCATATGTAAATATTTTGAATTTCATTTTTATTGTGCCTTACAACTAGTCTAGATACCTGTTAAAGTAAATTATAAATTTTCCACAAGTTTACAAGGTTCAATTAATTTTTAAGCTTACACTATTGATAATGGAGCTTATTCTCGTTGTAGTATCGTTTTAAAACGACAAACAGAAACGACAATTTTACATTGGAAAAGTACCGAATTATCATTTACTCAAAAAAAAATATGAATTTCATATATCTTCAATAGGTCCAAGTAAAGGGTGAAGAAAGGGTAAAACAAGGAAATATATTTTTAATATCAATGAAACGTGCTTTATGGGAAAGAAAATGTCATGAAATTAATGTTTAAATATGATTTCTGCCATGTGGCCGCTACGGCTGGAGCGCAGAAGGCGCAATCTGGAACACCAATTTTCAACGACTTTTCTCAGCATTTGCGGCCGTGATTCGCCGATAACTCTTCGAATTTTGATTTTCAGGCATTCAATTGCTTATGGTTTATCGACGTAGACAAGTGACTTAACATAACTCCAAAGAAAATGGTCCAATGGGCTTAAATCACACGATCTTGGTGGCCAATTAATTGGGCCATTACGTCAAATTATTTTTTCATCAAAAGTTTCTTTGAGTAAATCAATTGTGGCACCCGCTACTCCCACCAGTTGGAACCACATATCAGCAAGATTATTGCCACGTAATTGTGGTACGCAAAAAAATTCAAATCATCTTCCTATACCGTTCACCATTGACAGTAACATTCTGACCATCATAGTTCTTGAGGGCAATGGCTCCGCCAGCCCATAAAGCTGGTGTTTCAACAAAAGTTTGAAGATTCTCCTCACTCCTCCATTCAACCCAGAAATGGGCTTCATCGGAAATTAAAATTTCTAAATTTTTTTAAAATTTTCAAAAATTTCAACAATTTGCACGCGTTGCTCTGGCGTAAGTCGATTCATAATGGAATTTTCAAAGCAAACTAAACAAAAATAACTATCAGCTGTTAAATGGGTGCTCAAATAAAGCAGTGATGCCAACTCAAAGTTGTGACACTCTAAAAAAAACACGCTTTACAACTACATTAAATAATAGAAATTTTTGCTTGTTTTTTAGGGTTCCATACACCAAAAGTGAAAAGGAACCCTATTGTTTCGCTACGATATCCTTCTGTCCGTCTGGCTGACTGTCACATGTTGTTTTCTCATGAACCGTAAGCGCTACGGGCCTGAAATTTTCACAGAATATGAACAAATTTGGGCGCTACAGCAGCATATATATGACAGTTAAAAAATCAAAAGGCGTTCTAAAGCGACCAATGAATCATGTTGAAATCCTAATTAAATATACAGACAATTATATATAGACACTTGACTTGGACACACTTCTCAAAGTTAGTGTATTTTTAGGCAGACTACACCAATTAATACTGAATTTTAAAAATAAACCAAGACTAAAGGGTATTCTATCAGTTAATGTATTCGTAATTTTGACAACTTGCTATATCTTGGAAATCGCAAGAGGCAAAAGCTGAAACTTAAAAATCCCCAAATTAACAAATAAAATGCCGAAACTAAAAATCGCCAAACTGAAAAAGACGCTTTAATGAAAAATATCACCAAAAATAAAATATATCGCTGAAATGCAAAAAAAATCTCCAAAAGAAAAAATCGCCATAAATATAAAAAAACGGCAAAACTAAAAAATCGCTTAAACTAGCAACCAAAAAAAATCGGCAAAATGAAAAAAGCGCTTAAATGAAAAATATCACCAAAAATAAAATAAATCGCTGAAATTAAAACAAAAACAACAAAAGTAACAAAAAGTTCGCCAAAAAGCAAAAAAAAATGCCAAAATTTAAAAAAAAAATCGCCAAAACTAAAAAAACGACAAAACTAAAAAAATCGCTTAAACTAAAGCAACCAAAAGAAAAATGGCAATATTTGTCATTTAAAATAAATCGCTGAAATGCAAAAAATAACCAAAAGTAAAAAGTCGCCAAAGAGCTTAAAAAAATAGCCAAAACCCGAAAAAAACACCAAAACTAAAAAACGGCAGATATAAAAAATCACTAAAACTAAAAAACAAAAACAAAAAAAATTAAAAAGCACCAAAACTAAAATAAATCGCTGAAATGCCAAGAAACCGAAAAAAAATCACCAAAATGAAAAGCGCAAAAAACCTAAAAAACGGCAAAACTAAAAAATCGCTTAAAGTAGTAAACCAATAAAAAACGGCAGACATAAAAAATCGCTAAACTAAAAAACAAACAAAAAAAATAAAAATAACACCAAAACTAAAATAAATCGCTGAAATGCCAGAAATCACAAAAAGTAAAAAGATCGCCAAAAAAAATTTTCTAGAAACCGAAAAAATCACCAAAATGAAAAAGCGCAAAAAACTAAATAAAAATGGTCAAAACTAAACAAACGGCATAACTAAAAAAATCGCTTAAACTAGTAAATCAAAAAAAAAAAAAAAATCGGCAAAATGAAGAAGGCGCTGAAATTCCAAAAAACCACAAAAAGAAAAAAGTTCACCAAAAAAATCGCCAAAAACCGAAAAAAATCACTAAAACGAAAAAAACGTCAAAACTAAAAAAAAAACGAAAGAACGAAAAAAGCGCTAAAACTAAAAAAAAAAGTTTTTAAATAATGCGTAAAGAATTTTTTTTTTTTTGTATAGCATCGTCTATATCGTCAGCCCATTATTGGTTTGACCCTCCGACCATTTTTTAAACAAATGAGTTAAGTATGGGGTATATATATTTTGAGTATCCCCTTTCTGAATACAAAACAGGTTTTGCGAAATTAATTATGGTTTCCGAGATATTAAGCATTAATTTTGCTCCATATCAACTATTTTAAGGTTTAATAAATATTGTTTTGTCGTTTTTCTCCATTCTGACTTTTTGGCGTATGCTCCAAACCAATAATGGGCTGACGATATGCATTTGGGTAGTGCCTATGGAACTCATCAGTAGACTTCAAGCCAAACGTTTTTGAAATAAGCTAAAAAAAAACTTTCTAACAAACTTATAAGGTTTCCGAGGCTGATTTCTATTTGATAAATAGACTGCGACGGCACAATAATAAAAAGTTATGAGCACGGCTGCCAGATTTGACGATTTATCGTCATTTTGACGATTTTTGGTGCCGAAAATAGAAAAATGATGGTTTAATGATTTTTTTCTTAAAATTTTTTATGAAAAATTGACTTTTACAAATTATGTATTACTTACTTACTAAAAGATGTTGGTGTAATTTTGCCCACTCTTCATTTTATATTGACATCTGTGTAAATTGATATTCTCAAAAAAAAAACATAAATGTATAAAAAATAATTCGCCCATCAAAAGTACTGAGACCAAAACTTGGACATAACTTGGCAATATTTTTCATAATTTTACCACTGTGGGTTAAAGGAGGACAATGGTTTCAATTGCCCAATAAGCATATAAGATCAATCATATGTATGCAGTGTACTACAGTGGTTCGAAAAAAAAGTTGTGCCAGTCACAGCCCTAGGATTAAAGATAATGTAAAAACAATGCCAATAATATATTTTTTATTCTTTTGCCACCGTACAAATACCGCCCTTTTAGTATTTTGCTCACTGTGTCACCATTTTTAGTCCGATCATTGTTTACCTTTCTTCGACTAATTAATAATTATGTTAAAAAACATAAATTTACATGGCACTAAGTTTTTGTTGCAAGTAATTCAATAATTTATTACAATATTTGTTTATTATTGTTTTATTGAAACATTTCACAGTTCTGTATTAAATTAAATACTGAAAAACCCTGATAAAACAATGTTTAAATTTAAAATTAAACAACTAAAATGAAATTTATTTTTAAGCAAAACAATTGCGTAACAATGTAAATACTGGAATTTTATTTGATTTGGGCAATAATTTTTTTTATTGCTATTTTGGACTTAGAGTTATAAACTGATAGAAGAAAACATTTGTTATTATGTGTTGCAATAACTTGCCCTCTAACATGGCGCTCGTTTATTATTGATTTCGAAATTATTATTCTTATCAAGGGTGAGATGCCAGGTATAATAAAATTTTCTATTTACTTTAGTCATTTATATAAAAATGAGATTTATATGTTCAATGGAACTCTTTTAATTTATAATGCATAAAAGATCGGTATAGGATTAAAATAATAACAGAGAATAACTATTTTTTCAAGAATTCAGATATTTTTGTTGTAGTACCTTAAAACATTTGGCGGTTAAGTATAGAATAATATAGGCATAGTGATCTGCTGCTGCTTAATCCTCTATATAATTATAATCCTGTGGGAATGTTGGTGAAAGTTTTTCATAAAATTTCTCTGCTTACTACTTAGTAAAATTGAAAGTTGTTGAGATTTTGGGTATTCGAGGACTCTCTCCTTGACAATATAAACCTGAAGTCTGTTTAGCGCAACGTTGATTCCGTAACTTCTTTTTAACGATAGTACTCAGCTGATATTTTGTATTGATTTTTGTCGATAAAATTAACAGCACATAAATTATTGTCGCTGACACAGCTGACATTAACCTGCAGTGAATATCGTTAAAAATGTTATTGAATAGCAAATTCGATAAATTTTCTTTATAATTATTTTAACAATGCGATTATCGTTAAAAAAAAGTTAGTGTATCGCGCTACAGCTGCGTACTATCGTTAAAAAAGTTACAGAATCACACAATAGCTATTGCAAACGACAAAGTGTATAGACAACGTTAAAAGTTACTGAATCGCACCACTGTAGTGGGATTCGCTTAATTTTTTAACCATAAATCGTTAAAATAATTATAACGAAAATTTATCGAATTTGCTATTCAGTAACATTCTAAACGATATTCGCTGTAGGTTAAGGTCAGCTGTGTCGTTATTTAAGCGACAATTATTTACAGAATCACGCAATCGTTATTGCAAGCGACAAAATGTATAAACAAAAATTATGATTTGTCGGTTCGTTAAAAGTTACCGAATCGCACTACTGGTTTCTGTAACTTTTTGCAAACCGAAAATCGTAATAGTGATCGAGGTATTTATTCGTTTGCGATAACAATAATGTAATTCCACAATCTCTTTTTTACGTTAGTCTCCAGCTTTAACTTAATCACCAGTTAATTCAATATAATGTGGTATCTCTAAACAGAGAATGTCAAAATAAGCGAAAAGCACAAAGACTAATAAAGAAAAATTCAATGACTTTGAGCTTGTGGTTTTACTTTTTTTTTATTCCAACCGACAACGAATATAGTTAGACGATAAATTTTCGTTATATTTATTATAACGATGCTATTATAGTAATAAAAATTACTGAATCCAGCTACAGGTAAGATATTCGTTATATAGTGTTACATATGTAGCTTCCGTACGGAACCCTCAGAGTGCGAGTCAAAGTTATACTTATGATTTGATTAGGCTAAAGTTTGTAGCGCTTTGTAAGCCAAATTACATGTGATAATTATTAATGAACAAACAACACCAAAGTTAATTGTAAATATTCTGACAAACACATAATAGAACGGAACAACTAGCTGTTTTCGAATCAGTGTTCTTTGTGTTTGATCCACACTGTGTGCGGTGTCAGTTGATGTACATTTCAGCCTTTATTGCAAATGGAATATGTGAATTGTTTTGATTCATCGTATTACAATTTGCTGAAAGCTTTTTTTGTACTGAAAGTTCAATTTTAGCATCTCTAAATTTGCAACAGTCTTGCCATTGTCCTTTGTTATTTACTAATTATGCACATGTAAATTAATTTGCTTATTTTGATACTACTTAAGACAAACTATTAAATATATTTTTATTTAATTTTTGCCACAAGTCCATACACTACTAAATTTATTTAAATAAAAAAAAAACAAGAACAGTAAACATTTTTTAATTTAAATTTCGTCCTTATTTTTTATCACATAACTTTTTTAAATTAAATATACCATTTAAATTTTAAAGCTTCCACAATTTTTAAATTCAAGCATTTTAAAGCAAATAGAAAGCTTCAAAACAAAATTAATGGCGCGCTATATCGAATGACATGCACTTATACTCGGCTTTATTTTCAAAACAACTCATCATTGAAAGCGTTCATTCATACGTGTATTTAAAAGCCCTTTACAACTGATTGATTTTCTTTAACAACTTCAAAGTACTTCTTATATTTACAGCATTAATGGCGCAAACATGAAAATACACGCTGACAGCATAAACCGCAGAAAGCCTTATGTCAAAGTGCTTAAGTCTATAATTATAATTTCCTAGTCACACATATCGCATGACACGTGTGTAAGTATGTATGGATATCCCAGGATGAACTTTTTCTTTAACTGTGTCAAAAAGTGAAAAGTTAAAGCCCAAAATAAAAGCGTAACAATTCCTCTTTTACTACATAAATAAGAATAAAATAAGTTGAATATGATCCACTCAGCCAAAACAGAACTAAGGGTTCTGTTAGCTGAAGTAGTTAGTGTATTGACTAAAAAGTAAATGACAGTTTTCCAGAGCCTGAACCAGACTCAATCATATCAACATCATAAATTTTACTGAATTGCTTTAGTGGCAGTTTTAAAACAAATTTTATTAAAATCATGAAAATTTGGGTTTGTTTTAAGGGCGTAAAGAAGTAAATTACATCGATTTGGTTAAACAAAATTGTTTAAGCTAAGCATATCCTTGATATAAATTAAGCCAAATTTTGTAGAAATATAAGGCTTAATATACATATATCGCACCCTAAATACAAAAGGGGCACAACTCAAAAAATTTCAGATGCTGAGTAGTTGCAAACAACTGTTGATACTGTACAAATGACGCAAGTATGTCACATACGAGTAAAAACAACCATAATGGTATTTTATATTCTTCAAGAAGACTGTATTGCAAAAGAAATTGTTGGGGTCGTTATAAATTTCTTCAATTACCTGTTTTATAAAAAAGGAAAAGCACTTTTATAATTTTGAGTTGTGCCCCTTTTGTATTTAGGGTGCGATATATATAATGCATAGACAAAATCTTAAATCGCTGCACTATAGGAAATTTTCCCCTTTTTTTTGGCCAAAACTAAAAAACTTAACATACTCTTATATAAAAAATTCGCAATTATTTTTATTCTAATAAATCTAAAACATAACAGATTACATGCCTCGGCTGACATCATAAGAGTCTATAAGTTCTAAAATTTATTAAATGGCTGGTAATGTCGAAAGTGAGTGGCTTTTTTGGGTATAACTACTCGTATAACAAAATTTTAGTAAATTTGTGAATCAGGTCCAACAAATCGAAATTATTGAAGTGACCTTAAGTTAAACTAACAGAACTATAAAGTCTTTTTCATTTGAATAAAAAAAAGTATAGCAGATGATAGCAATAACACTATCACAGTTCTCTAAAACAACCGATTATCTTCTAAGCTCCAAATAGTTGCAAATTTTTTGTAGAAAAAAAAAACTAAAACGAAATATTTACTGTACGGGAAAGAAATCGAAAATCAAAATTTGTCTAAAATCCAGTTTAAAATAAAAGTTTAAACAAAATTTAAAGATCTTAAAATTACAGTTTGAATTCTGTCACGCTTAAAAATGCGTGAGTGAACAAACATTATGTTTGTTTTTTTTTTGCTTTAATATCAGTTATGTTAGGAAGGGTGGTAATATATCGCACCTCCACTCGAGGGTCCATTGTGATCCCCTTATGTTGCCCAAAAAAAAGTAGTATTAACGCCCCCTTTGTAGCCAGAAGTGGCCCTATTATCCGTCATGGAGCTACCGAATTCCCATGATGAAGCCCCTTATGTCCTCTAGTTTATGATATCAATAATGCTTTCATGGAAATGTCTGCTCAGTCATCTAAGCCTATGAAGTTGCAGCCTCGGGCAGTGACAGATAATATGTTCAATGTTTTCTGGTTCCTCTTCAACCACTACACAAATCTGGAGTGCCAGTTTCCCAAATGCTGGTTCTAGCTCTGACCGAGCGGTGACCTGTGATCGCGCCCAGCAGCACTTTGGATCTTCCTGAGTCAAGTTTTGGCCACATACCCCTCGAGGTTCTATAATCCTTCCTACTTCGCCATGAACTGTTGGTCATTTAAGATTGATGTGTGACCTGTTATTGCTGCCCTCGCCAAACTTGTTTCTACGAGTCTAAAGAGATTTCTTGTCGCCGTTCCCATATCATATGTGATCTTCTGGTAAAGTTCCATATCAAAGGCTTGTTTGTTCACAAAAGAAAATATGATTATATTTTCATTGATGTGAATGTCAATTGAAAGCTTGAAATTTATTTACTGCAAAACTCGTTTTTTTGAGTTATGGCGCTGTTGAGATAAAGGACAAATATTTATGTTATTATATTAATAGCCTTTCTTTTCTATTTCTTAATGCAAAAAAAAAATTAATAAGATCCATTGATTGGTAGCCTGGAGTACTGGAATTTCTGATCATTTGGAATGATTTTTATATGGAAGGAAGTTGTCACATTTGATGCTTTTTTATCGGATTACAGAGGCTTGTTTTGGTGAAAATATACTTTTTGTTCGTATCTATTTTACTTGTATTACAACACTTGTAAGTTTTAGCTTAAAATCTGGTTGCTATAGCTTATTCATGTATATGCACTAATCATTATATCTCGATGGCTTAATATAATAAGGGCGTATATCAATTTTTTTCAAAATTGCGCTTTTAAAGTTTTCTGGGAGACAACGTAGAATTCCATCCTCCTTGAAGATCTTAGTAAGATACAGTTCAAAATCAAAAAATTATGCCAAGTTAAAAAATTATTTCTACATGTAAATGATTTAGTTTTTCTTCAGTTTTCTGCTTCTCCTATAAAATATCGAAAATTCGAGTTACACCTTTCTTATGTTAAGCCATCGATATGTATGTAATAGTGATGTAACGAATGTCAATTTTTGATATTCGCGAATGCGAATACGAACATTTGAAACAATATTCGCGAATACGAATACGAATACGAATATTGTATGTGAACTTTATTGACATTAAATAAATTTGGGTTGTATTTACGCCTGCAATATTAAAAAATTTTTATGAAAAAGGACTTCATACTGCTGTTGGCGTACCTTACAGTTAATAAAACAACTGCCTAAAATTTTAATGATTAAATAATTAAATAATATTTGAAAATGATGCAAAGAACAAATTTCTATAAAAAAATTTCATGGATTTGGACAAATTAATATTTTTAGCCATTTATTTAAATTTCGTTTAGGATTTATGCATTTTTTTTTATTTAACTTGTTCGCCAAATTCAGGCGAATACGAATATCTAAAAATGGCCGAATATTCGACAATTGGAATACGAATGCGAATATTCGTGCATCACTAGTATGTATGTATAGTATATATTTAGTACTTACATTAATGTACATATATGCTAAGTCTTATAAATAAATAAAAACAAAATAAAACTGGTAAAACAAAATTTTTATAAACACTAGATACAAATTTTCTTGAAGAAAATTTTTACATTGCCTTTGTTTAGTCAAAAGTCGAAGTCAAAGTACTATTTAAGCAAATTACTGCAAAGTAAAAAAAGTTTCATTCTTTCTTAATATATTTGTAGTAATTTTAACACTCATTAAATGGGAGTTTCAAGGTGTAGTACTACATGCAGTGCTTGCAATGAACAAACGGTCACACATACTTCTGATATATTTAGAACAGCTGTCTGACATGTGCTTTTTAGAAACAAAAAAAAAATAAACATTTGGAAACACTTTTCCTCAAAAATATTTCTCACTTTTTTTTTGCTGAAAATATTTTTAATATGCTATTTAACCCACTTGGTGCAACCGTCATTTTTAAAGGACACCCGATTCCGAAAAAATTATATAAAATATTTTTTCTAGAAACTTATTAAAATTTAATTTTTGAAATAAAAATTTGAGTTTAAAAAAAATTTTCAGCGCTATCTGGGTTAACGTCATATATACATAATTTAAAAAATAACATATATTTTTAAAAAATTCTTACCACCATATTCATAAAATTTAAAATCAATTTGAAATGTATTTTATACAAAATTCTTCATAGAAAATTTTCCTAAAATGTATTTCAAATTCATTTTATTTTTTATGAATATCGGGGTTAAAATATAATTTTCTTAGAAGCCCCAAAAATCAATTGATTTTAGTCCTGCTTATTGTATACATAAGAAATTTTAATAGATAATTTATGTTAACGTTCTATTAATACCATAATCATAGTTGTGTAATATTACAAGAATACATACAGCTTGTCGAAACTTTTCCAATAATACCCATCATCAACCACAATTTCATTATAAATTATTTCGAAGGAGGGGTAAGTAAGTAAGTAAGTACTAAATTGGCGGTTAAGTGCCACACGCAAACATTTCACAAATTTTCTCAACAATATCTCACACTAATTCTCTAAAATTGGCGTATTATTACACACTTACCTCAATGCTAAGCGCATTTGTTCAGATATTGGTATATCAAAGGACATGATGACAGCAAAAGAAAAACACTAACACACCCACACACACGCACGCACAAATACAATTTAAGATTTAAGCTTGTCAGTTCAAATAAACATTTAATACACGAGTACGAGTATGAGTACGCACGAGGATAAATATGTTCAACAAAATGTAACTCATACGTCAAGGGTAACTAACCACAATAGAAAATCAATAAATAATTTATAAGCGGTTTTTCCTTCCTTGCTTCACTTTTTCTATGTTTTATTGATTATTTCCTTTTTGTGGAGTATAAAAAATAAAAATAATTTGCAAAAGCTTTAAAAAAAAATCTCACAATTATGTGTGAGAAATTTTCTTATTAAATCACTTGTTGCCTGCCACCACTTGCTGCAGTTTTTGTTTTTTCGTGTCTAAAGAAACTCGAAAGTTTTCACACACGTACGAAGAAATTAGTTTTTAAAACAAAAATATATAAACAATTGAAAATGGTTTCTTTTCTTATTTCTTTTCTTGTTACATATATAAATTAATTTTTTGTGTTTTTTTAAGCGAACGTTTTTCCACAAGGGTTGTTTGACAACTGGCGGCCGTCGTAGACGTTTGCAATATAAAACACATTAATGACCAAAAATTCTCTCTATGTACTATACAGTTGTGTACATCAAGCAAAACAAAACAATAATAACGACAGCAATAGCCAACCGAGCTAACGAACAAGAGCAATATCAACAATAACCTCATAGTGTGTTAGTATTTAACAACAACAAAAAACAACAACAAATATCAAATAGACTAACTTGTAAAGATACACCACCCAGCAAACACATGTATTGTTTGGTATAAGTGACAAAATGGAATTAAGCTTTCTGTTAAACTAAAGATTATGCTTTAAGCTTTTTACACATACTGGCAGCCAAAAGTTGCACAAATTGAAAGTTGTGCCGTAGGCTGCACGCAATTTCAAAGCAATTTTACTTTCCAGATGCCATCGCCTCACATTATTTTACTTATTATTATAGCTATGCTATTTATTGCGCGATACAGGAGTTAGAACGTGATTTTCGTAACATAAATAATCGACACTATTACAGTTATAAATTTATTTTTGTTTTGATTTATTTGTACGTAAAAGCAGAGTACGAAAATAAACGAAACAAATTGCTTGATTTTGTTTTGTTTCGTTCTTTGAAGTGAGTGAAACAAAAACAAAACAAAAAAAAAATGAAGAGTATTGCTCAATTTGCTTTTTGTACTCGTATAATTTTTGCACATGAGCACAAACCAGAGAACACAGCCGTTGGGCTATAAGCCGGCTAAAGAGTGCCGCCGGCCACAAACAATACATTAATTTAATCGCACGTCGCTAGAAAAGAAAATAATGGGAAATGCTCGGAATCGTTTTGAAATATTTGCAGAGAATTTGACATCATCATATAATATATTTTTATTGCATTTTTATTCCACACAAGAAATTTGTTTTATATAACTAATCAGCATGGCTATAACCAGGTGTCCCAAGACTCCTCTCTTTTTTATACCCTTTACCAACAAAAATGGTAAAAGGGTATATATAGGTTTGTCATTCCGTTTGTAATTTCTATAATATCAATAAGCGACCCATAAAATATATATATTCTGGATCCTTATGCATAGGGAAGACGAATAAGCGATGTCCGTCTGTCCGTCTGTCCGTCTGTCCGTCTGTCCGTCTGTCCGTCTGTCCGTCTGTCCGTCTGTCCGTCTGTCCGTCTGTCCGTCTGTCCGTCTGTCTGTACGTGAAATCGGTTTTCCGAAGCTCCCAGAAAAGCTAGAGACTTCGTTCTTGGACTGGTGTGTCAGAAATTTTCCAAAATAGATTGGTATTGAAATTCAGCAAAATCGGGCAGACGATTGCAGAGCTGGAAAACTTAAACTTCATTTTGCCATATAAAAGTAACTACCAAAAACAAATTTTTATTTTTTTTAATAAATGAACTTATTTTACACATCAGTACGATTACAACTGGTATTTTAAATTAAAAAAATATAAAAAAATTAAAAAAACGTTTCCAGGGTTGGAAAACTTTAACTTTTTGTGTTATGTAAAATTAACTATATCTAAAACTATATTAGTATTTTCTCGAGAACCGTAAGAGGTACAGACCTGAAATTTGGACACAGTGTGTAGACCTTTGGCCGCTACAACAACAAATATATGAAAATTGGAAATTAAAGGGTGTTCCAAAACGAGCAACGAAAAATTTTAAAATCCCATGTAATATACATACAATTGTATGTATGTATGTATATACACTTGAAATTTGTAAGGTTAGTGTATTTTTATACAGACTACAAAAATTAACACTAAAATTTCAAAAAATTTAAATTAAAGGGTGTTCCATCAGTTAATGCAATTTTGACTATGCAATTTTGACAACTTGCTGTATCTTGGAAACCGTGAGAGCAAAACTCTTGAAATTTTCAAAAACGGTAAAACTAAAAAATCAAAAAATTATAAAATCGCCAAACCGAAAAAAATCGCCAAAAACAAAAAAAATCGCCAAAGCGAAAAAAAGCACCAAATTACAAAAAAAATGTCTAAGACTAAAATAAATGGCGAATAACCGGAAAAATTGCTAAAATGAAAAAAAATCGTCAAAATGAAAAAAATCGCCAAAACGAAAAAAACCCCACAAAAACAGAAAAAAATCCAAAATGAAAAAAAAACACCAAAAACAGAAAAAAATCGCAAAATGAAAAAAAACCCAAAAAACAGGAAAAAAATCGCCAAAATGAAAAAAAAAAACGCCAAAATGAAAAAAAAGTCGCCAAATTGAAAAAAAAAACTCCAAAATGAAAATAAACCCCCAAAAACAGAAAAAAATCGCCAAAATTAAAAAAAATCGCCAAAACGAAAAAAACCCCACAAAAACAGAAAAAATCCAAAATGAAAAAAAGCCCCAAAATCAGAAAAAAATAGCCAAAATGAAAAAACCCCAAAACAGGCAAAAATCGCCAAAATGAAAAAAATCGCCAAAATGAAAAAAATCTCCAAAATGAAAAAAAAGCCCCAAAAACAGAAAAAAATCGCGAAAATAAAAAAAAATCGCCAAAATAAAAAAAAATCGCCAAAATGAAAAAAAATCGCCAAAATGAAAAAAACCGAGAAAAACAGAAAAAAATCGCCAAAATGAAAAAAAGCCCAGAACAGGAAAAAATCGCCAAAATGAAAAAAAAACGCCAAAATGAAAAAAAAATCGCCAAAATGAAAAAAAATCGCCAAAACGAAAAAAAACCTTAAAAAACAGAAAAAAATCTCCAAAATAAAAAAAACCCCAAAACAGAAAAAAATCGCCAAGATGAAAAAAAATCGCCAGAATGGAAAAAAAATCGCCAAAACGAAAAAAACCCCAAACAACAGAAAAAAATCGCCAAAATGAAAAAAAAAGCCCAAAAACAGGAAAAAAATCGCCAAAATGAAAAAAAAATCGCCAAAATGAAAAAACCCCCAAAATAGGAAAAAATCGCCAAAATGGAAAAAGAATCGCCAAAATGAAAAAAATCTTCAAAATGAAAATAAGCCCCAAAAACAGAAAAAATCGCCAAAATGAAAAAAACCGAGAAAAACAGAAAAAATCGCCAAAATGAGAAAAAAGCGACAAAACTGAAAAAATCTTTTAAACTGAAAAAAACTTCAAAAAAGCAAAAAAGCCACATTAAAAAGTGCTCAGAACCGAATGTACGGAACCCTTCGTGCGCGAGTCAAAGTCGCACTTTACTGAATTTTTTAATATTAAAGGAATTAAATGAAACTAAGTTTTTTCTTATTTCGTTTTTGCTTCGTTCACTTAACATATTTTATGTATTTTTTAAAGAACTAGATTGGTACAAGGAATTAGAAAAATCCTAAATTATGATTCCAGGGTTGGAAAACTTACACTTTTTGTGTTATGTAAAATTAAATAGGTCTAAAAATTTTTTTCTTTTTCTTTATAAATTGAATATATTTATGCTTCTGAAAGAAAAGTTTGGCGTATAAAATTTGAAAAATGAAAATTACAGCTCCAAAGATGGAAACTTTAAAAAAATGATAAATTTTTTCACAAAACAAATATGTATGTATGTGTCTGTATACTATATATATGTACGTACGTTGGTGAAGGGTATATAAGATTCGGCACAGCCGAATATAGCACTCTTACTTGTTTTGTGTTATTTTGCTATTTTTTTACGTAATAGTTATAATATTATTTGTAAAAAAAAGAGCAAAAATATTTTAAAACAAAAAAGAAAAATGTAGTCATTAGAATTGCTGTCAGCTGTTTTTTTGCCTGTAAATTTGTACACAGAATTGGAAAGAAAACTTGAAAGTAAATTCGCAGCAAATTTTAAAAGTATGAATGCATTACTGAAAAAGTGTGAGTGTATTGAAATTTGAATTTTTATTTAATTACTTTATTTACCAATAAAAAGTTTCAAATTTTCCACCCTGAAACCATATGTTAAATTTTTCTGATCTTTAATATTAATTTAGTTCTTACTAAAGCATAAAATATGTTTAGCTAACAAAGAAATAAAAATTGTTTTATTTAGTTAATATTATATACCAAAAGAAAACTTAATTTTCCAGCTCTGGAGATGATTTTTGTATTTTTAAACATTTTTATTACAAAACTATTTCTTTCACTGAGTGGGCTATAAAACACAAAATATATTTAATGTATAAAGGAAAAGAAAACTAGCTTATTTAACCTAACTTTTATATACCAAAAAAGTGTAAACGTTCCAACCCTGGTAGCATGCTTTTACATTTTTCTATTTTTTTAATACCAATTTATTTCTTTTAAAAGTATAAAAAAGTATGTTTAACTTATAGAGAAAAAGAAAAATAATATAAGTTGGTTGGTCTTTTTATATTTTTTTTTATTGATTCTCTCTGCCTTTTGCTCATTTTAAAGCCTGGTTAGTTATTTCAGATAAACAAAAATTTTTGATGAACTTGTTGGAATAGCTGAAAAAAATCTGGCAGCACTGACATTATTCGTAATATCGTAGAGTAATCCCCAATTGTACCTTGCAAGTGGAATTAAAAAAAATCAATAAACTCAATTTTTTTATTAACACAGCTGACACCATTGCCACTTGCGACTCAGCTTGGAAAGAAATTATGAAGCAACTAAATTTTTGACACCTGCAGCAGGTAAAGTGAGAAAACGGAAAACAATGTTGCCGAGTCCACTCAGGTTTTCATTAATTTAGTTAATATAATACCTTATTCTTTGCATAGATGTACATATATTAAAAGGATATTGAGGAATGACAAAAAGGTAATTTTCATGTTTTTATAAAATAATTACATTAACAAGATTTATTTTTTGCCCTCCCCTGTATGTTTGTTAATTCCAAATGTAAGCTCTAAAAGCACAGAAATATATTTACAATGTAATATATATAATTGTGTAATATAGCGTAATTTGCCAAACCATCTTATTATAGAGAGTACAATTTGGTTATGTGACATTTTCAATATTAAATCAAACCAATGTGTTTGCTGGTTAATTGATTTAAATCAAAGGAGCAAAACAAAACAAAAACATTATAACGATAACAACAATGTTGTTCTCTCAATTATTTGAATTTTTTGCTGTAGTCGACAATGTACATTGGTGCAGATTTCGAAATAATAGTCAATAGTTTTACTATTATTTAAAAAAAAAATTTTTTTTTGTTGGTTTTAGAGATATTGTGCAATAAACAAAAATACTTTATGTGTGAAGTTCTTTTCATACGCATGTACATACATACATAAAAATATATATTTTATTAATATTGTGGCAATATGGAATATGGTTAAAATGCTACACATACGGAATGAAAGGATCACAAGAAAGTAAAATCATGCGTTAGAGCCTTTTAATCTCTTACCAGTAACGCCAAAACTTCCGAAACACACTGCCTTGGTTAAATCCACTTAATCTAATATTTCATATTGCCACCTATATTTACATACTGTTACCTTAATATAGAAAGGCGTTAACTCATTATTTTTTGCAAATCGATTTTTTTGTATAGAAAAACATTAATGTGTCGAAAAATGCAAAAATCTCGATTTCAAAAAAAATTAGTTAGGGCCTTTATATATTGAGGTAACGATATGTATTCGTTTAATGCATAGCTCTAAAGTAATGATTAGTAATCGTAATGATTACTAATTTTATTACTTTTTTTTAAGGTGAAGTAATGATTAAATTACGATTATATTCAGTTTCGCACGATTACTAATTGATTACGATTACTAATAATGGAAAAGTAATCTGAATTACTTAAAATTACTAAATATAATCAAAAAGAATCAAAAGTAATCAAAAAATAATCCGATTACTTCAAAGGATTACTTTTGATTATTTTTGATTATTTATTAAGAATCAAAAGTAATCTTTGAAAGTAGTCGGTTTACCTTTTGATTACTTTTGATTCTTTTCGATTATTTTTAGTAATTTTAAGTAATTTAGACTACTTTTCGATTATAAGTAATCGTAATCAACTTTTTATCAGCAATTCTTTTGGAGGCAATTATATAATCATTACAATTCTTTTTAAAATGTAATCTAATTGATTACTAATCGTAATCGAAATTTAACAGCTCTTGTTTAGTGCTAGGATTCACTATCCTACACAATCATGCGACTTAAAGGAGTTTATGAAAATTTTCAAAAGACAATAACAATTCATTAGATCAGGGTTGTATTTTTTCGCAAGCCTTTTTTGTTGTATTCTTCGTAAGCCCATCTAGCTTCTAACTTCTCAATAATCAATTTCAATATTGATGGCTCCATTCTAAAACATGCTAAGTCAAAAAAACTAATTTTGAGATAAACGCTTTAAAATTTTATTGATGATATCTCGGAACAGTTATGAGATAAAAATTTGAGACTTTTTGTAATCATATAATAATTGCAATAGAAATTTTTTAAGTTCATAAATTTGTTGTAGATCATAGTTAAAAGTGACTTAAAATACTTAAGATTGTCCTCTAAGTAGACTTAGCATCGATCTGGTGGTCCTTTCTCGCCTACACTGGTCATCTAAGTACATATAGCATGTTTTAGTTCGGAGAAAAATTTAAATTAATTGTTTTTTGACTACTTAGTTTTAAACTAAATCATGCTAAGTGTACTTAAAACATTTTAAAAGGGAGGTTTTTTAAACTTGACAAATTATGCTAAGTACGTTTTTGCTCACAACTTTTGATAGATTACTATCAAAATTTTACAGAATCTAAGTTCATATATGATGAATTCAGATATGCTATTCCCAGCAAAACATGCTATGTCGACTTAGCATGTTTTGGAAACAATTACTATATTACTAAACAAGTAAAATATTAAATATGCGAAAAAAATATTAAACTTCAACTATTTATTCATTGATATAAAATTAAAAGACACAAAAATTATATCCCATATGATATCGAGCGTTATACTCGATTTAATCTTAAGCGACAAAAATTAAAGTTTTCAGGAGAAGTTTTTTTTTAAATATTCAAATGTGTTTTTGTACGTAAATTGTTGCTTACGATAAAATTGTACTGCCTTAAAAGTTATCAACAATTTTGGCATTTTGGTAATTCTTAACTATGGGTAGGCCCATTAAATTTTAATTGCAATAAAAAAAGTATATTTTCGATAACATGTCGCTTACGATAAAATCGAGAATAAGGCTCGATATCATCTAAGCATTATTTTATGCCACCTATTTAGCGATCAAGTCCACTGTGCAGCAATACAAATGAATAGTCTACTAAAGATTCTTTTTTTTTCTATTAGCACAAATTATTTCCCATTACACACATTTTCCCAATACACGTGCGAACAACGCATACAACTTAAAACCTTCGTAATTGTATTTGCTAAATCCCAGCTAGCATTTTGTATCATAATCCAATCTTTTCCGAATCAGCTTGACGGGAAAAATAACCGTATATGAGCTCATTTTTCGATCATAAATAATACACCCGTTGTGAGAAAATGGTACCCTACAGATGAATCATACCAAAGAATCAGTTCTGATACGATTTGCTGATTATTTTTGAGCAATTTTCATATTAAATCATTTAAATCACCTTTTTGCGGTTTCTTTGCATGTTGTTCCTCTATTTTCAAGAAATCATTATTTGATCATGTAGATGAATCACAATTGAATCCTCTTTCAATCGCCCAAGTGATAAATCACTTTCTAATCATCAAAAGCGATCTGTGGAGAATCATATAAGAGATTTCTGCCAAAAATGATCACCCAAATGCTAGCTGGGATCCCAGCTAGCATTTTGTATCATAATCGAATCTTTTCCGAATCAGCTTGAAGGGAAAAATAACCGCATAAGAGATCATTTTTCGGTCATAAATGATACTCCCGTTGTGAGAAAATGATACCTTACAGATAAATCATACCAAAGAAACAGTTATGATACGATTTGCTGATTAATTTTTGAGCAATTTTTTGGTAGTATTAAATCATTAAATCGCCCTTTTTGCGGTTTCTTTTCGTTTGGTTTCTCTATTTTCAAGAAATCATTGTTTGATCAAAAAAGATGAATCATAAGTGAATCCTTTTTCAATCACCTAAGTGATAAATCAGTTTTTAATCATCAAAAGTGATCTCAGGAGAATCAAAAAGAGATTTATGAAAAAAAAAATGATCAGCCAAATGCTAGCTGGGATTGTATGTGAGCTATATACTCACACCCAGCTAGAATTTGGGTGATAACTTTTTGCAGAAATCTCTTATATGATTATTCTCAAATCACTTTTGAGGATTAAAAACTGATTTATCACTTGAGTGATCAAACAATGATTTCTTGAAAATAGAGGACTAAATGCAAAGAAACCGCAAAATGGTGATTTAATGATTTAATGATTTAATACTAACAGAAAATGATTATTTAGTATGATTCATCTGTAGGGTACCATTTTCTCACAACGGGAGTATCATTTATGATCGAAAAATTAGCTCATATGCGGTTCTTTTTTCCCGTCAAACCGATTCGGAGAAGATTCGATTATGATACAAAATGCTAGCTGGACACACACGTATGAATGGAGTTGTATACGTGTGTAGGTGCTTGCCCTGTATTTGACAAATACCAAAGTACTCCTTATTGCGAATCTAATAAAAGAAAGTTCATTATATTGGTAAATCAAAATATTATTGGTTGCAATAGTAGTTTACTCTTTTTTTTTACCTTTCAACTTAAATTCGTTGTGTTTACAAGGAGAATATCCTGCAGCGTTTTTGTATATTTGTGATGGTTTTTATCTTTTTTCTTTTCTATTTTTTGTGTTTGTATTTTGTTACACACAACAGGTGCAGGAGACATTTGGAGCCATCAAAAATAAACGACCCGAGTGAATTTGTAAGTAAGGAATAAAATGGTCAACGTAATGTAATTCAATAAATACTTTTATTTGAAAACAATATTCAGGCTAAGCTGGATTATAATCTTAAGGAGTCCGACATGAAGTCGACCAATACAAGTTTAGTCTATTTTTATACAGACTACACCAATTAGCACTGAAATAAAAAAAAATCTAAATTAAAGGGCATTCTATCAGTAAATGTAATTTTGAATAAAGTATCAGTTACCCGACTGTAATGTAAAGTAACTGCAACAGTAGGAAACAGCTGATCGATATTGTTAATGTTTTGTTTTGGATAAAATTATATTGATAAATCTTCGGTTGGTTGTTGGTTTGCTGCAGGTATAATGTATTTCGAATATACTGTGCGGCAAACCAGTAACCAACCGACGAAATGTCAAAAAAAAAAGTTGGTGCGCAAACGGTATAGATTTTCATAAAGATTTTCATATAAAATTACTGTCAACATATAATTTTAAAAATTTCTACATCAGGTAATAGTTATATTCGTATGGTATTACATATCATTGGCTTAAAGTGTAAACCTGCTAAATGCACTTTTTATAACATGTGACATTTTAATGCAGTTCGAAAGAGAAAGAGACGCAGCATCTACTGGATGAAATATTTATTTTAATTTTAAACAATATATGGGCATTTCTGCGAGAAATTCCACTTTCTTGTCGCGTGCGACAGCAAGCAATTAACCTTGTTTTTCTGAACAACTTGACTCGATTTTTCTTAAAATTTTACCCAAAAGGGCTTAGACATGTACGATGGCATACTTTGGGTTTTGCTATTACACTATCGAACGCTGACGGTATACTTCATATTAATTGTACGACACACATCAGAAAATCAAAAATTTTTGAAAACCAACATACATGTCTAACGTACTCGTATACATGCTATTAGACAGTGAGACTTGGTATGCCATCGTATATGTCTTAAGACAAGTATGCCTGTCTAATAGCCCCAATTTAATGACGGCCTACACAAAAACATATAAGGAAGTTAAAAAAAATTCGTTTTCTTTGAAAAAAAGCAAGCATATTTGCTTGGTGTCGCACGCTGTAAATTTCCTGTGGAAATGCCCATATGTAGAAAAACTTAGTAAGGGTTTTCATGTGAATGTTCAAAAGTCTCGCAAACTGTGCAATTGTGCATTTTAACACTCTCGTAAATGAAATTTCAAATGTATTTACACAAACCTGTTAAGTTTGCCCAATAATTTTGACTTGTTAACTTAAGCTGTGGACTTGTGCATTTTGTAATTAGCAACTACTTGTTTTTTTTTGGATTTCTTTAGGCACTTTTTTATTTTTATAGAAATATATAAATATGTTTTTAAATTAAAAATCGTTTAAAATTATTATTTTTATTCAATGAACTTTTTGACGTTTGTTTCAAATTTGCATAAACTGTTTGCGCAAAAGTTCAAAAAATAAAAGTTTATGAAACAAGTCTCGCAAGTTTGGCCAATTGCACAAATGGCAATTTTAAGTGTTTTCATGAAAATCCTTAATTTATTCGGCCATGTCACAGAGTTCAATTTCGTTCGGAATCGGAATTCAGTCCTCTCCATTTTTGTAGGAGATGGTGTCTAATAAAGAAAACTAAAATACGGAAATTTGTTAGGTGTGTCCAGACTGTGGGAGGCGGTGGTATACTGGGGTATGGTCCGGCTGGGGCTTGACATTTTGAGGTTTATTCAATTCCGATTTTGAACGGAATTGAACGCTGTGACATGGCCTTTTAGGCTAGTTTCTTAAGCAATGTATAGAATATGTTTATAGTATTTTCTCTCTCCAGTAACATTTAGTTGGTGTGAGTTAGCAGGTGTACAGTCTAAGCCGATGATATGTAGTGCCCGCACGGAGCCCCGCGAGTCAAAGTCGCACTTTACTGAATTTATTTTGTTAAGTACACTGAAAGAATTTTCGGCATAAATTCTATGAATTTCGACATTACTCTAATGGAAAATTCATTAAAATTCAACCAACGTCACGCTTCGTTGGATTAATGAAACCAGTTTATTTAATGGTGTAATTAATGCATGAAAAGAATAAAATAACTTAAATATAAAGGGGTTTCTTAATAATTAGAAAATAGTATTGTTGTCATAAATCCAATAAAATATTCTTACGAAACCAGAATACCAACGAACCAATTCCAATGAAATTCTTTCACAATATTCATGAAATTTTCATTGGACTTGTGAAATTATCATTAGATTTGTGAAAAAATTTTAATGAAATTGTTTCATTGGACTTATGAAGCAAAATTCTTTGGGTGATAGAAACACTAGAAATTTAAAGGTGTTATTTCAATTTGAACTAATCTCAAAATGAATTTACTGAAGTATAAACAAGTTAATAGAAATTAATAAAAATTATTGAAATTTTTAAAAATGTTGTTTTCGTAGATTCCGAAATTTGCAATTATATAAAAGTCGGAAATACAAAACTTTTATCAAATCAGAAACTTTATTTACTCAACACAGAAAGTAAAAGCTTATAAACACACAATGTTAAGTTAATTTATCGCTTTAAGACTACGATGTTAACTTCGCTGTTCTTTACACAATACTGTCTCTCAGTCAGTGAGGCGGTTTACACAACAACAACCGTTTAGCGGATGCATCGTCATGTCAGAAGAATGTAAACAATGTCCAGAAAAGCTTAGCTCAGTAAGCTAAACAAACAGCAACTTTCAGTCCTTTTACACGCGGACAGTTTACTTTGCAAATTGTTAATTTAGCTGGGAGAAAGTCGAAAAAAGAAAGTGTTCCGCTCTCTATCTTTCTTCCAGCTGAGCTAAGACTTTGCAACGTAAACTTTCTGTGTGTTAAAAGTGTGTTTCTTTTGAGACATCTTGTATTAAGAGAGAAAAATTAGAAGCTTAATTTTGCCAGCCTGTATCTTAAGCTTAAGTTTTCTTCTTATGTTTTATTAAACATTATATTTTTTATTTTTTTTATTATCAATTTATTACCAATAGTTAATCCGTTAGAAATATGTATCTTGGCTTCATCTGTTAAAATGAGTCGTTAGAAGTTTAATCTATGGAATCTCGTGACTACTTCAGAACTTATGGCTGACAAGTAAGCAACCACGCAAATCATTCAACCAATAAACATAAATATGCACATACAATGTGTACTTATTTATATATTATAATCGTTAACCATTTGATTCATAATAATTTTTATGATTATGACGTTTATTAGATTGGCACATGATTTTTTGCGTTTTAAAAACAACTGTTTTTGAAACTCTCGATTTGTAGAAAAAGCGACAAAATGTCATGCAGCTGTGAAATGAAATAAAAAAAAGCTAATGCATGTGTATGCATATTTACGTACATATACATATGTATGTATGTATTAAAACTTGCTAATATTTTTAGGAAATTAAATTGTATTTATTATTAAAATTAACAACTTTTAAAAATTTAAATTAAGTAAAAAAACAGGTTATTTTTTAACTGCTGCCTGCAGTTGTTAAACAAGTTTGAATCATATGAATTATAATTTTTTTATGCTTTATTTTAATTGAATAAAAGTTATTTTATTTGTTTTTATTTTATACCTATAAGATTTTTTTTCAAATACAAAATCATTGTCAATAACACAAAGCGTAGCCGGCAAAAGCTTCCCTTCCCACTGACGTTGGAAATATGCAGCTTATTCAGTGTCAAGGTGAATTATACAATTTTTACAACTCGTTTACATTTTAGTTTAAAAAAACTTTAACTACACACTAGTTATAAAAAAATTTTTATGATTTATAAAAAGTTTAGAAAAAAAATTTTTTTATTGAAATTTGTTTTATCAGTCTTTTATGAATAAAAAAAATAATTTGTGTTGAAAAGGCAAATGTATTAATAAATAAGCTTAAGCCATAAAGTGAGAAATTGACAATATTAAAATTTATATATGTATATGAAGCGAGAAAATATTAGTTTTGCCATACCCTGCTTAACAGGGTGTGGATCATCGTTTGTACGGTAACCCTGTTCGATAATAATTTAATGCCAATAATCCACTCAGGCTGAAAATAAATCATTTGCCACATATTTTGTATTTTTCCAAATCAAATAATTTAACTTAATTTCGACCAAATCAACAATTATTCTGCGAAAAAAAAACCGATTTAAATGCAAAAATTTGATAGAACATTTTTGAAAAAAATTTGTGGGATATAAAACTAAATTTTAATGGGCGTGCAGCCGCCCATTTTATAAATGCAAGCTTTCAGAACTCAGGGTGTGTGCTTAAAACACATTTTATTGTTAATGGACGTGATTCCGTCCATTATTTCAGATAGAACATTGTGTAAATTTTTGAGCTCAAGGTGTGTGGTAAGTTTCGTAAAAATCGGTTAAGTTGAACCACGTGAAATATATTAATAGATTTTAATGGGAGTAGCCCCTCCCATTTTTTCAACTTGTGTGTAATTACAAGAACCAAAGGTGTTTGCTAGGTTCGCAGCAATCAAATAAGTAGAATATCATAAAATTTAAATAAAAAATTTGTGGGCGTTTCCCCACCCAATTTTTTTTTTGCAATGGGAAGCCATAAAACAAAATTTACAATCTGTCCAATATGAACCAAGATATGCAGTAACACCGCCAAAAAAAATAGAGACTAATTGAAAAACTCCTTCTTTTTAACCGACTTCAAAAAAGGAGGACGTTAACAATTGAGGAGCCGCAGAACAAAAGGTGCTTTTTTGCTCATTTAAAATTTTTGGGAAATCGAGATTTATTTTTTTCGCCCCTTTAAAAAACTGCAAGAACCTGGAAATGCTAACAAATTTTTTATTTATCTACAGATGCATCTAACTGTCATAAGTCACCCCATTAAATGTTAAGGATGTTTGATATAATTCCATTTTTAATTCGGAAAAAGCAGCTTTTGCAAAAAAGAAAGCAAAAAAGCACCTTTTGTTAAGGGAAATTTAAAAAAAACACCTCTTGTTAAAAAAAAGTAAAAAACAAATACATTGTGTAATGTGAATACACATATATGACGATAAAATTTTGACTGAATGTGGTTAAACCCGATCTAATATATTAAAAAAGCACCTTTTGTTAAGCATAAATTTTTTAGAACCCTTTAATTTGTAAAAAAAATATAATAATAATGCTAACTTGATTGTTTCTACAAGATTTCAAACTAAACATTATAAAAAATACCATCAAAAACCAATTTTTCGAGAAATGCGAAAAAGCACCTATTGTTCTGCAGCTCCTCAATTTGTCTCTATTTTATATTTGGGTGAAACTTCATAACTCGGTAAATTTTAGACCGGTTATAAAAATTATTTTTTTACCTGAGAGTGTACAGCTTCCTATTGGACCCTTTGGAAATAAGTGGGCGGGTACACGCCCACAATTTTTTTTAAATTAATTTTATGATATTCTACTTATTTGATTGCTGCAAAAGCTATAAAACTCCTTTGGTTCTTGCAATTACACAATCCTCCAGTTAAAAAAATGGGCGGAGTCACGCCCATTAGAATTTAATATATTATTTTAAATGGTTCTATTTTACCGATTTTTACAAGACTTACCACGTACCCTGAGCTTTGAAAAACACACAATCTTGCATTTATAAAATGGGCGGAGGCACGCCCATTAAAATTTAGTTTTATATTTCACGTACTTCTTATCTTTTTCTATCAGATCTTTGCATTGAAGTCGGTTTTTTTGGCAGAAAGAATTATTTTTCGGTGGGTTAAAAATTACAATCGACACACAGAAAAAATTATTGCCAAAAAATTTTAAAACATACGTTTGTTTCAAATAAAATTTAGTTCCAATAAATGTTTTTTACTGTTCCAGTAAATACTTTGTTCTAATTTTATTTTAAGCAAAAAAAAAACTATATAGAGTGAAAAGTTCTAATTCATAAAATTATTATAAACTAACATATGTAAAAAAAAATTTTAGAGAAGATTTCTGTTTCCATATGGAAGTTGCATACTGTACAGAATAGTTATTTATTTTAATTGCTTTTTAATTTCAGCAAAAAAGTTTGTTGAATCAGACAATTCAGTTAATTTTAATTTTAGCCTTATTCAAAAAATTTTTAAATTGAAACAGAATACGAGAAGTTTTTAATCAAAAACCTAAAAAAGTGCCAGCAGTCGTCAAACAACACATTATTTTCGGTCTAAAAGCGGTTATCGAAGTGAAATTACTATCTGCTAAAATTTTCGCATGCATTACTTTAAGAAGGAGAAACAAATTTTCTCTCCTAGTGATATAAAAGATAAAAAATGTTTACAATTGATTTTTTTGGTTCGCAATAAGACCAACAGGGCACTAGAACTTTTCTCCTAAAGACCTTAACAAGAATTCTAAATGATAAAAATTTTTACTCATCTTAGATTTTATTTTCCAATGCGGCCCACAGTGCACTCATTGTAAGCATTACAGTTGTTATAACTTTTCCTTGATTCCAAAAATTTACCAATTTATCATATAATACAAATAAATTTATACAAAATAAATTTTTAATTTTCAACAATATTAATTTATTGAAGTAAAACAAAACAATTTTTAATTGCCATGACTCTGGTTATTTAATTCCAATTGTATTTGTTCATATTGGATAATTAAATAAAAGTTGTGAACAACGGAAATGCAATGTGATGTAAAAGTTTATTAGAATAAATTCAAAAATCAACGTTTGTTAAAGGCTTTATAAATATAATTAATAATTAAATTATATGACTTAACAGAACTTAAATCTAATTTAATTTTTTTTATATTTTTATTAAAGAGTTAAGGGACATATCAAATAACAAAGAAAAAAACAAAGTTTGCTTGCTAAATAGATAAAGGAAGGCGGACAAGTTGCGGCATTCGATATAGAATGAAATATGAAAACATTTCAATAAAACTTTAATGGAACTGAATTGAGTTTTCTGTCAGTCTAGTCATAATGAAATGCCCAATGAAATCAAACACAAAATAAGTAACGGCCTTCTAAGTTGGCAGCAACTTATAATCCCCCCCCCCTTAATGTTAATGGCGTCGTCTACATCACATCAAGTCGACAGTAAGTATTGTCACTTGTCTACTCTTTATCGGCAACAATTGGCTCTAATTGACAATCTCTTACTAATCTCTAAGGCTTTGTTAATTAATGGAGCATATTAATAGTAGTCAATTCTTGTCGACAAAGAGTAGATAAGTAAGAATTTTTACTGTCGTCTTTATGTGTCGTCGACGAAGCCATTCAAAATAAGGGAGAATATCTAATACATCTAAAAAAAAGACACCCTGATATCTTGCAGAAAACATGAAAACTGGTTTGCTTCATATTTTCAAAGCTTATCTAACGAATCAAACCAGCTTTTAATTGGAAATGCATTATTATCGAAAGAATTTCAAATGGAAACATAAATAAAATAATAGAAATTATTGAGTAAATTAATTGAAAAGAAAATTACAGTGTAAACAATTAAGCGCACTACCATTTAAAATTATATATACACGTGTAATAATTTATCTAAACTGCATAGTGCAATTTTGAAATAAATAATTACTAGTGTAAATAAGAACAAGTAAGAGTGCTATATTCGGCTGTGCCGAATCTTATATACCCTTTACCAACGTACGTACATACATATATATATAGTATACAGACACATACATACATATTTGTTTCCATCTTGGGAGCTTTAATTTTCATTTTTCAAATTTCATACGCTAAACTTTTCTTTCAGAAGCATAAAATATATTCAATTTATAAAGAAAACGAAAAAAAATTTTAGACCTATTTAATTTTACATAACACAAAAAGTGTGAGTTTTCCAACCCTGGAGTCATAATTTTGGATTTTTCTGATTATTGATACCAATCTAGTTTTTTAAAAAATACATAAAATATGTTAAGTGAACAAAGCAAAAACGAAATAAGGAAAAACTTAGTTTCATTTAATTCCTTTAATATTAAAAAATTCAGTAAAGTGCGACTTTGAATCGCGCACGAAAGGCAGGCTATTTTGCTTTTTCGAAGATTTTTTCAGTTTAAACGATTTTTTCAGTGTTGTCACTTTTTTCTCGTTTCGGCGATTTTTTTCTGTTTTTGGAGGTTTTTTTCTTTTTGGCGATTTTTTTCTGTTTTTGGGCTTTTCTTCATTTTGGAGATTTTTTTTCAGTTTGGAGATTTTTTTTTTCAGTTTGACGATTTTTTTCAGTTTTTGGGTTTCTTTTATATAAGCGATTTTTTTTTTTTTGGTTTTTTTCATTTTGGCGATTTTTTTCTGTTTTTTGGGGTTTTTTTCGTTTTGGCGATTTTTTTTTCATTTTGGCGATTTTTTCTGTTTTTTAGGTTTTTTTTTCGTTTTGGCATTTTTTTTCATTTTGGCGATTTTTTTTCATTTTGGCGATTTTCTTTTCATTTTGGCGATTTTTTTTCATTTTAGCAATTTTTCCGTTTTATGCGATTTATTTTAGTCTTAGAATTTTTTTTAATTTGGTGCTTTTTTTCGTTTTGGCGATTTTTTTTTTTGTTTTTGGCGATTGTTTTCAGTTTGGCGATTTTATAATTTTTTGATTTTTTAGTTTTACCGTTTTTGAAAATTTCAAGAGTTTTGCTCTTATGGTTTCCAAGATACAGCAAGTTGTCAAAATTGCATAGTCAAAAGTGCATTAACTGATGAACACCCTTTAATTTAAATTTTTGGAAATTTTAGTGTTAATTTTTGTAGTCTGTATAAAAAGTGTATATACATATAATTGTATGTACATTACATGGGATTTTAACATTTTTCGTTGCTAGTTTTGGAACACCCTTTAATTTCCAATTCTCATGTATTTGTTGTTGTAGCGGCCAAAGGTCTACAGACTGTGTCCAAATTTCAGGTCTGTAGCTCGTACGGTTCTCGAGAAAATACTAATATAGTTTTAGACATAGTTAATTTTACATAACACAAAAAGTTACAGTTTTCCAACCCTGGAAACGTTTTTTTAATTTTTTTATATTTTTTTAATTTAAAATACCAGTTTTAATCGTACTGATGTGTAAAATAAGTTTATTTATTAAAAAAAAATAAAAATTTGTTTTCGGTAGTTACTTTTATATGGCAAAATGAAGTTTACGTTTTCCAGCTCTGCAATCGTCTGCCCGATTTTGCTGAATTTCAATACCAATCTATTTTGGAAAATTTCTGACACACCAGTCCAAGAACGAAGTCTCTAGCTTTTCTGGGAGCTTCGGGAAACCGATTTCACGTACAGACAGACGGACAGACGGACATCGCTTATTCGTCTTCCCTATGCATAAGGATCCAGAATATATATATTTTATGTGTCGCTTATTGATATTATAGAAATTACAAACGGAATGACAAACCTATATATGTATACCCTTTTACCATTTTTGCTGGTAAAGGGTATAATTATAAAAAAATTTTAATAAGCAGCTCCCCAGAGCTCTGTCGTTTATTTCTAAAGCAACTGACAGTATTGGACGAGCAACAGATTAAATATAAATTAATTAAATCGCAAATTAATTATCAGACTCAGTTTAAGTCGTCAGCAATGCAAAAAGAACATAAGTAACATATATTTTATAAGGTAAATAGAAAAACAACAACTCCCGAATAATTTTTCTTAGTGTCAGAAAGTTAATGTTTTGTTCTCTTGTTCGTCATTTCAACTCTGAAAAAAAGTTTTTGCACTTACATGAACACCAGAGAATGAGTACTTAAAAAAATATACATATAAGTAAATAATATTAATTTTAGTAACTGCGTACTCGTATAATAATAATTGTAGCGCAAACAATTCGTACACTCACATATTATCTTACAAGCAACTATAACTAGAGCCTATTCCATTATACAAGACCATCCCAACTTCGTTTATGCAAACTAAAAATAAAAAGGCACATGCTTATCAAGCGCATTCTCTCTCTCTCTCTCTCTCTCTCATACTTTAACTTTGAGTATGCTTATAATCAGGCTATGGGTATTTAGTCGGACAAAAAATATATGCGCATGATACTCGGGATATTTTTTCATGATTCGCCACCATATACATATGTTTGTTATGTGACGCGCAAAATAGAAAGGGACCTAAGGGTAAAAACCGGTTTTGTTCAGGAGAGCCATTTTAAAGATTTAAATACGTGTACCATCACTGAGCGTGTTGGTATTGGTCTCATTTGAAAGCGACACATCTCTTGACGTCAGGGACATGTTGGTCAACCTTGAAAACGCGCGTAGGTCGTCCCTACCTCTTGTTTTGTGTAGTTGGCTTTTACTGTTTTCTACCTAGCGCGCTGTTTCCATGAGTTTGATATCAATTTTGCTCGCGTTTTTTTGAATCCAGGTTTATTTTCTGAAATTATTAATTGTGAATAATAATAAATACTCATTTATAATGCTTTTAAATCGTGAATATCACTCTGTTAGTACTAACATTTTTTCACATAACCTTAGAATCGTCGACATCTTTGGGAGGGAACACTTTTGGGGCATGGGATAGGTCTCATTCGATGCTCAGATGTTGTCGACATCAAAAAAAGAAGTGAAAATTGATTTTTTACCCTTAGGTCCCTTTCTCTATGCGCTGTCACATATATAAAATGGAAATAGAAAATGTGTGGGTATGCGTGCAAATGTTTGAAAACATAACTTATGTGTGTGTGAGTGTGTAAATTAAATATCCCTGTATACTCGCATGTGTAGTCGATTAATAGACAGAGTATTTTTATAATCGTGCGTAAGATTGTGGCTTATACAGTCTATAAATTTTAGTTATAGCTGTTTGTGCTGCTTATTTTAAGAAATGTTTATAAACATAGTTAGTTGTTGGATGTTTATAGTTATAGGTATTCGATTTAAAATTAATGCGTGTGTTTGGATATGAGCTACGGCCAATACTCAAAGAGTACTTAAAACAATACTTTTGTCATTCTCTGATGCACATATAGAAAAAAAATTCTTTCAAAATATTAAAAAAATTAAAATAAAAACTAGCGATATTATTTAAGGTCAAACCTATGAAACGAATATTTAGACGGCCTTCAGATATGAAAACATTCTTTCTGCTTTCGTTATTACGAAAAATTACTGCCATGAGTCACGCGTGATTAAAAACTTTGTGAAATGATTGAGAATTAAAGAAAACAAGTTCACGAAAAGCTGTTTCGTTCTTTAAAAATATATTTCATATTTCTTAAGAATATTTCTAGTCTAGGCATTCTTAGTTTATCTTAGACGAAAATTGATAGCTATATATACAGTGAAACCTCTCATATCCGGACACTCACCGTCGTGGTATTTTTGTCCGGTTATTAGAGGTGTCCGCTTATGAGACAGGTACACACCCTTTTATTTTAATTTTGGACCAACAAAACTTATCTGATTATGAGAGGGGCCGGTTATGGGAGGGGGTCCGGTTATGAGAGGTTTCACTGTAGACAATTCCCTTGAATTCAGATATGGACACTGCAATAGTTTTCTGCACTCAAATCACAATGACTTAGTTCGCAGCAAAGTAAGTTTACGTTTCCAAAAGTTATAAATGCGAGTAGCTTTCAAAGTCAGAGTGCTTCAAGAATATATCGCTTAGTTACTTAAACAACGTCATAACTCACATAACTCAAAAAAAACAACCAGCTTGCCAGAAAACGAGTTTAAGATTTTCCATTTACACACAACTTAAAGGAAAAAGAAAATTATATTTTTATGAACGATATGAGGATCAATTCTGCATCACTAGCTCGAAAACTAAATTTTTTGGAGTTTTAAAATTCTTTCAGTAAGTGAGCGATATGGTTTCCACTTTTTTATGTAATTTCAAGTTAAAAGATTATTTATTTTTATTTCTTGACTTGATAAAAATAACCGATATATTTCCATAAAAAGCAGAGATGGATATCGCACATGTTGCCATCGTAAATCACTTTATAGCTCACGTGACAACGTTTATTTTTAACATTTCTGCGCGAAAGTTAAACGCTCCCAAGTGTTTTTTTTTTCGTGATATAAGAAGATATTCGGTAATTGTCTTAAATATTTTTAGCTTATAAGCTTTTCAGACTTTCATTTCTTTCAAACCCAGACATGGACAACGCTAAAGTGGCCACATAACTAGCATTAATTAACATGGATGAGCCTTACAGCCGCGTTTATGCGTTTCTTTTGTGTTTTAAGAAAAAATATCTCTTCAGACACAATACCAGTCTTATATATTTGCGACCAGATCACATATAAATACCGATCACCCGACTACCACAAATCACATGCATATATGTACGTTTCAAGCACGTGAGTGAACATTAAGCTAACAAGTGATTTTTTTCCTGATATCAAAAAGTATTTTGCAAGTGCTGTAAATATTTTTGTTTTATAACTTTTTTAGACTTTTATTTCTAACGACTCCAGAGATGGACAACGCTAAAGTGACCACCTAACTAACATTAATTTGCAAGGGTGCGCACTAATACCGGAAAAGTTTTACTTGGCTGAGGATTGACAAGCGTTTATTTCGTGTTTTCAGAAAAAAATATTTTCTCTCACAGACACGATCACATATGATTACCCACACACGTGACTACCACAAATCACGTGCATAAATATATTTTACATAGAAATTTAATGTTTAATTCACATGAGTGCTCCTTAGGCATAATCGACATAAGTAAACGTTCACGTTGGACTGTTACGTGAATTAAAAATATATTTCGGTACTTATCCCAAAATATTTTCTAGTTCAAAGAGTATTTAATATTTCCTTTAGACTGATAGAGAGTATGAGAATATTGAACATTAGCTGAGCAAAAATATATACTCACGTAAATTTATTTCTATTCACGCTAAAGTACACGAATAAATTTATTGTGACTTATAAACTCTTTCCCCAAGTCAGGCAGACGAATCGTCTAGAAAATATTCATGAAAACTACCTAAAAATATGAGTGTTTCTGATATAAATGTTATAGTCAAGTCACACGTCTGGGTTGTAGAAACAGGGAGTTATTTAATATTTCACTCCCTTTTGAACATATTTTTACACATTCACATCTTACGATTCTCATGTCTAATAATGTAAGCAAATGGCTATTTTCAATATTATATCTGCTTTTTTTTCAACTTATTCAAATTACGGCCCTCAATCTATTATGAAACCATTTGGCTTTGTAACAAAAAAAACACATGCAACATCATGCCAATACAATCAACTTGCGTGTTAATTTTTTTCATTATTAATACACGTTTTATACCCGTAATTTATATTCATTTGAGGCAGTATTTTTTTTATTTCTATATATAAGATAAACTCATTTTAATGGATAAATTTCCTCTTAAACACAGAATTTATAGTCCATAAAAACAAGGCAATTAAAATAATATTATTTTAATTTCAACACAAATTACTTTGTGTTATATGTGTAAAAAAGAAAACAATAGTTAGTTTAAGGCATATTGTTATTATCTTTATATGATATTATATTACATGTTAACAAGGATAAAGTTATATATAATTATAAAAAAAAAGATTACATAGTTTTTGTTTTATATTTTAATACGTTACACTTTGGTTGATGGCTTTTAAAATAAGTCTTTCTTGCTCTCAAACAATGACTCCCATATTTTCATCTTTTCCATTTCAGGCAAATCGATAACTTTCAACTCGTCACTGATATTCAGACACTTGTACACTTCATCAGATTTCTTTATGGGATCCCAGACTAAATTTTCCATGCCCTCTATTTCACTACTATACGGTTTGCCGGTGCTGGCGAAATTGGTCCATATGCCAATCGTACGCTCGATTGTTTTATAGTCTTTGGAGTCTTTGGGTAAACGTTTGGCCAAAAGGTTCCAGAAAAGATATGTCAATTCATCTGCATGACTTACACCTTTGACGCCTCGGCCGTAGCGCATTATACGATAGGGATGAATAATTTCTTCGGAATCAAAATCGAAACGATACAAATAGACTGGGGTACCGGATGTGTGATGAAAACGTAATTGCAGTAAACGATGCAAGGGGAACCAGAAGTAGATGTGTGAGCAAAGCTGTAAAAGAATAATAAAAATATATTTAGGAAATTATTACGTACGCAATTACGGTCAAAATTTGCAATCATACTATTTTCAGTTTAAAATAACTTAATCTCTTACCAAATGCTATCAACAGTATTGCAACTACATACTTAAGAAAAATTAAGTTTCTAATAAACGATTCTGGCAAAGAAGATTAAAATAAAGTACAAATATACTTGTTTGTATAAGCGTTTTTGAAATTTTACATCGGAATCTTATTTAAAGCTGGCTTGAGGTTCCTCCCTTGTACCAATTCCAAGGCAAAACATCTTTTTAGATAAAAATAATTTCAGCAAAGTGCACGAAGGGTTCCGTACACACACTACATACATATATGTGACCCGGTCTATGAAAAGGTGGCTTATGTGTTAAAAACAAAATTTCGAGAAATCAGCTGTTAAAGATAAACAATGCATTTCGTCAGTTTCTCGGTAGTTGTTCTCCTTCGTTCTGTTTCTGTTGGTCTTTTCCGTTATAAACTAGTGAAGTTTTGAGCAAAAAAAAACTGTGCACGGTTATTGTTGTTAAAATGTCATTTATTTCCCATGTCTCCTTTTCCACCCTAGGAAAGTTTGACGTGAATACCTATAATGTCTGTCGATGAAGAGTTTTGCGAGGTTTTTAAACTTTCTGCCTTTCACCATGTTAAAGAGCGTCTCAAAAACTATCCGAACCAAAAAATAAATAAAAAAAAAAAAGAAATAAAAAAAATTTTTTTGAGACATAAGCCACCTTTTCATAGACCGGGTCACATATAATAATATACAAAGTTTAGCTTATATATTTGAGTTTTTTACCTGATGACGAAATTTTCTGTAAATTTTTTTTGTTTTGGCGTTTTTTTTTCAGTTTTAGCGCTTTTTTTTTGTTTTGCAGGTTTTTTTAGTTTTATCGCTTTTTTTCGTTTTTGACGTTTTTTTCGCTTGTTTCTAATTTTAGCGACTTTTTTAGTTTTGGCGATTTTTTCGCTTTGGCGATTTTTTCGCCTTGGCGATTTTTTCGCCTTGGCGATTTTTTCACTTTAGCGATTTTTTTGGTTTTTGGCATCGTTTTCACTTCTGGTAATTTTTTTCTTGCATTTTAGCGATTTATTTTGTTTTTGGTAATATTTTTTATTCAAGCGATTTTTTGATTTTGGCGATTTTTCGTTTCGGCATTTCTTTTTAATTTAATTTATTTTCAGCGTTTTTGAAAATTTCAAGAGTTTGCTTCTTAAGGTTTCCAAGATACATCAAGTTGTCAAAATTACATTAACTGATAGAATACCCTTTAATTCTGATTTGTTTTTTTAATTTCAGTGTTAATTGGTGTGGTTGCTCGCTGTAGAAAACCCTGAATATTTAACTGTCATATATTTGTTGTTGTAGAGGTCAAAGTTGTACATATTCTGTGAAAATTTCAGGTTCGTAGCTCTGACGGTTCTCGAGCCAACAGCCTGTGACAGACAGCCAGACAGACGGACATCGTAGCGAAAAAAAAATAGGTGTACGGTTGTACGGAAACCTAAAAATATGTGTTATATATAATGGCTTGGAACAAAAGCGTCAAGCATATCGTTACCTTAATATAGAAAGGCCCTAACTAACCTATTATTTTTTTGAAATCAATTTTTTGTATTTTTCGATAGAAGAACATCTAATGCATCGAAAAATTAAAAAAATCGCGATTTCAAACAAATAATGAGTTAGGGCCTTTTCATATTAAGGTAACGATATCCTAGCATAGACAATAAATAATAATTTCTTGAAGACCTTTCCTTATTATTAAGGTAACCATATACAGAAACCTCTTAGCATAGACAATAAATAACAATTTCCTTAAAGAATTACAACTGCAACTTTTTTCTGTCCATAGACAAGACGACACAATCGTCAAACTGAATCCAAGCATTTTTTTTTTAAAAATGTAATTGAATTTGTAGAACTAAAATTAACCATTCTTCGCTTATTTTCAATTAAAATGACATGTAATTGTAGTTCCGAAAAAATTATTACAATCAGGTTAATTTGTAACTGAAATATACTTTTTAAAGGTTTTAAATTACTATTACATTTTGAAACCGTAATTAAGATTTGTTTAATATGAAAAAATTTCAATTACAATTTCCTATAATTGTAATTGAAGTTAATGTATTTGAAATTGCCTAAATCTAATATTTGCAAATGTTTTCAAAATTATTAAATATTAATGAAATTCAGTGAAAAATAATGTAGACCACAATGACCCAAAAAGTCATATGAAACGAGTTTTTACTTTTTTCAAGTACGAAAAAATTAGTCCAATTTAAGGACCCCTGTATATCCTTATCTATCATCCAAGGGTCAGCGTGAAGAACCGAAAAAACAGTGTTTTTAAAAATAATATACATAAGTTTCTATTTTCATTCTATAAATTATATACTTTTTTGTGTGTCGTCCTATTTAATGCCCTAATTCAGTAAGAAGATTTAGGACGATTTTGTTTGAAAATACTTTTGAGTTCTTGTTTTTTAATTCTCTAAATTATTTTCTTCAAAAATGGTTGTTGTCTTTGATAATAAAAAATATAAATATTATTGTCATGTTCTTAAAATATAAAAATTCAATTAAAGTATTATACAATAGTTTGAAAAATATATGAAAAAATATGTGTGGGATATATTGTTTGTAACAAAATTAAAAAGCAAATACACGAACCTTCTAGCATAGACAATAAATAATAATTGTTTTAAGGAATCACAACTGCGGCTTTTTTTTTTCGTCCATAGACAAGACGATACAATCGTCGAATAGAATTAAGGCATTAGTTTTTAATTTACATACGTACATTAGAGCGTCTCTCCCAACAGGCAACAAAAAAAAGTTCTCCGTACACCAGCGAATATAAAGTATTGTTCCAAGGACATTTCAAAAAAAAAAAAATTTTTTAGTTTTTTTTTGCCTAATGTAGGTGTCGCCTTTTTAGTTTTTTCGTTATATCTTCCATATTTACAGTCCGATCTTAAAGTTTGATACAGCGAATTTTTTTGTCTCAGGGAGGAAAATATTTTTGCTCTTGGGTCCATTGACCTCAAGTGTACCCTTCTAGTACTTACCCCCCCAAATCTCATTTCCTACCACCCTAATGTGACACCCTAATGTTAGAAATTTATAGCTCGCGAAAATAAATAAATAAATAAAAAATCTTTGACCTCAAGTACGTCTATAGTACCAACCCATCATATCTCAACTTATACAAAAAAATTAAAAGTATATGCGCCTTTCTGGTTCCTTGTGAAAAGCAACCCACTGGCAATTCACGGAAGTCGAAACATTTTCCAATACATTGCATGGATTTGTCAGTTGCCGGAAGACGTTCAACAGACCCTCCGTCCTGTTATCTAAAATACATAGTACTTTTTCCACCCTGAGAATGTTTTGTTATCGATGATAACAGACGAAGATGCGATAGTGCGTTCAGATGGCTATACTAAAATTTTATTAGCCCGTAATGATGCAACTCAACTGGATGCATTCGTCAAATGTTCGGTCCACGAGTTGTTAATTTTATAAACTTCGAAAGTGACTCATACTTCGATATGATCAATTGGAATAAATTCGAATTGACAGAGCCGCAATGCTTGCAACTATATCCAAGAGCATCTGGAAGCATTACAATGTTCGTAAAATATAATCGAATTAACAGGTAAGCGCAAGAAAACTATCTTCATTTCATATTTTGCTTTGCTAAACCTAATTATTTTCACAGCTTATCCATCTCATTCTCAAAACACCGAGCGTTTTGTTCATGTAGTAAACTCGAGAGCCGTCAAAAATATAGCCAACTTGAATCACGTCGAGATATGATCGACTAAAATTTCTATTATTTTAATTTGCCTTTTGTTGCTTATTCCTTGTTGTATAATTTGAGGTATGATATAAAGATTACTTGAGGTCAAAGACTTTTGAGGTCAAAGACTTTCGAATTAAAAAAAATTTGTCTGCCACAGACAAACTCATCGATATATTATACTTTAATATCTGAATGTAAATACTGCAGCTATGACAAATTTAAAAAGGTGACCCCTACGGCCTGCAACAATGAATTTATAAAAGCATTTTTAAATAGTTGTGCTGTAATTATCGAAATACTTTCTCTTAGCAAAAGTTTTATAATTTTTTGCGAGCTATAAATTTCTAACATTAGGGTGTCACATTAGGGTGGTAGAAAAGGAGATTTGGGGGGTAAGTACTAGAACGGTACACTTGAGGACAATGAACCTCAGAGCAAAAATATTGGCCTCCCTGAGACAAAAAAATTCGTTACATCAAACTTTACAATCGGACTGTAAATATGGAAGATATAAGGAAAAAACTAAAAAGGCGACCCCTACCTTCGGCAAAAAAAAATAAAAAAATTTTTTTTTTGAAATGTCCTTGGAACAATACTTTATATTCGCTGGTGTACGGAGAATTTTTTTTTTTTTTTTGTGATACGGTCTAATGTACATACATATCGTCACCTAAAATCCAAAAGGACGTAACTACCAAAATATTCAATACATACTTTTTGATTGATTATGACGTGATTTTGGTTAATTACATAATAATCAATGAAAAAGTTTTAGTCAATCACATCATAATCAATGAAAATATATATTTTGAATTATTTGGTTGTTACAACCTTTTGGATTTTAGGCGACAATATGAGTGTATGTATAAACATTTGCAAAATATTCAAACACAAACAAATTGGTGGGAACTTCTACTGTCCGCTGCTTAATATAAAATACCCCAGATAGACTATAAAGTGAAACTTAAACATGTCAAAGAACAGACAATGGCGCGTAGTCATAGTCAAAACAAAGTACACTTTAAGAAGTTAAAACCAGTATATTGTACACTTTAAGAATTTAAAACCAATATTTTGTATGGTAATACTGGTTTTAACTTCTTAAAGTGTACTTTGTTTTGACTATGACTACGCGCCAATATTTTTAAGATTATTAAAAAAAAATTTTTAAATAAAAACGATATGTTTTTAAACATATTTAGGAACTTATATATTCAAATTTTTAATCAAAATAAAAAAGTTTTTATCTTTTACTTGTTTGCATTTTTAATTCAACCAAAAAAATGTTATTTCTCCTAACCTTCAAAGGAGGTCCGCGACAAAAAAAAACAGCTATAAGGGGGGCGTGAAAAGGAATTTGGTGGGAAACCCTCCTGATTTAATACACAATTGATAAAAAAAATATGAAGTTTAAAAACACTACTATTGCTTACATCCATATAATCATCAGCCATGGGCTTTTCTCCCGCAACATGAGCCTTTTTAATTTTTGCACCCAATTCCAAGGTTTGAGGAGCACTTCGCTCAGCATCCGCCAATTCGGGCGGTACAAAATTAACACAAGTTTCCAATTCGTCTAACAGTGAGGGCATTTGTTTAATATCTGTTCAGCATATAAATAAATATTTATTAATTATTTTTATTTTAATTTTCAATGAACTATTTGCTTACGAGACAAAAAAATTAGTCCTTCATACGAAGTACAGCCCATCATTGTGGGTATAGAATTGCCCCAAGCGGTTTTTACCATTTCTCGAGGATGCTTTGGCACAACACACTCAGCCGTTTCGTATGGCTCCACAGTGGGGCCAAATGCAAACATTACTTTATTTTTATGCTCCTCGGGTGTAAGAACTTTATCCTCCACCCTTAGCAAATCATGAGATTTGGCCTTCATGAGAAATTCCAGTATATCTTTCTCATTTTCTTCACCCTTGTAGCCGGCCAATTTGGCAATGGTATAAGCACGATGCTGGCACTGGGTATTGGCCCAATTGCTTATGGCATTACCGGACATTAGGACAGCATGATGGAATATGCCACGAGTTTGTTCGGTCAGCATCATGTAATGAGTTGAAGCACCACCGGCACTCTCACCAAAGACCGTTATATTATCCGGATTGCCGCCAAAATTAGCACAATTATTCTTTATCCAACGCAAGGCCATTACTTGATCTTTGAGGCCAGCATTACCGGGTATATTAAGATCTTCGGTATTTAAGCTTAGGAAACCTGTGAGTGTAACAGAAAATGTGTTAATATATAACATTAAAACTTAAATCGCTTATTAACGACGACATTTTATTTATCGTTATAGAATTTGTGCAGCACGCTTTTAAATAACAATTGACTATTACTTGTTTCCTTATTCTTAAAAACTATTTTAATAGTTTTCACATGAGACAAAACAGCTGGCAGCAAAACAGAGGTTTTCGATAATTCGTACTTCTTCCTCCCTCCATTTATTATTCTTCTTCATATCTGATAATAATTGGGGTACTTTATTTGCTAAAAAATTTATTTCAGTAAAATATTTATAACACAGTGTGACAAAAAAAAATATCTGGGAAGTGTTACTATTTTTCTGGTAGGTATTGTCGAGGAAATTTTCCAAACACCTCCAAAATGTTGAGTTACTCATCAACCTCCAACTAACTAAACCGATTTTTTTCGTACCCGTAGGCACTTATCAACCTCTAACTAAGTTATATATCAACCGATTTTGTATTTATAAACAGATTTAGAAAGAAGAGACTAAGACCTTTCAAACCATATATATTTTAGCTCATTTCAAATATATATGTGTATTTTTTCACCAAATATAATTTTATCGGTTTTTTATGTGAAAAATGTGGTTCTGAAGGATAAAAGTTTGGCGACCACTGTTCTACCAATTTTGTACTCTGTGTTGGCATACTTCTATTAAATTGTACTTTTATCACCCTAGAAGCTAAAAAAAAACAAAAAAAGCGTAAATAGAACGCGAAATACATCATACAGGTAGTTTTTTAACAAAAAGTCTTCTAATAAAATTTTTAGGGAATTTTTTAAAACAAACCTGCGAATTACTCTTAAACAATTATGTTTTATAAATTAAGTTATAAACAGTACAAAAATACTGCCTAGGAACTAGTCCAAAGTAAAAAAGTGTCGAAAAAAATTATACTTGTTGAAAAATTCAAACATTGCACATCTGAAATGAACTGAAACAAAAAATATACGGTTCGAGAGGTCTTAGTCTCTTTTTTCTAAATCCGTTTATAAATTTAAAATCGGTTGATCTTTAACTTATTTGGAGGTTGCTAAGTTTCTACGGGTACGAAAACCTGGTTCCGGTTTTTTTGCCCGTAACTCAAGGTTTTGGGGGTGTTTGGAAAATTTCAAATATAGATGAGTGTTCTGCTTAACAATAACTAGAAAAATAGTAACACGTCCCAGGTACATATTTCGATTTCATCAAAATTTGTCACACAGTGTAATTGAACTGATTAATGTGCGGTGCAGAAACAGGGGCTAAGATATACTTAATAAAATCACAAGATTTAGAAGCAAATGTCATCGCTTAGCTAATTATCCGCTTAGGATACTTCAAACCTTATATGGAAATTTTGTTTTAACGTATATTTCAATTGTTTTTTTTTTTTGCATATTCCCGAATTCAGTAAGAAGATTTAGGACGTTTTTGTTTGAAAATACTTTTGAGTTGTTGTTTTTGAATTCTCTAAATTATTTTCTTCAAAAATGGTTGTTGTCTTTGATAATAAAAAATAAAAATATTATTGCCATGTTTTTAAAACATAAAAATTAAATTAAAGTATTATGCAAAAGTTTGAAAAATATATGAAAAAATATGTGTGGGATATAATGTTTGTAACAAAATCATAAAGCAAATACACAAACCTTCTAGCATAGACAATAAATAGTAATTGTTTTAAAGAATCACAAATGCGGCTTTTTTTTTTGTCCATAGACAAGGCGATACAATCGTCGAACAGAATTAGGGGATTAAAGTCTTACTTACCCAAAACTCCCAAACGATATTGTATCGTTATCAAAACCACGTCCTTTTTTATAAAATAATCAGGGCCATACCACTCCCGGCTATTTTCGCCCGTTATAAAGCCACCACCATGTATAAACACTAAAACGGGCCGTTTAGTTTCTGGAGTCATCTGCAAGTGTGAAAATTTTATTTAACAACAACAAATCGTTCTTCTGTAATTTTTGCTCTTGCCAAATACCATTCCTCTTTCAAACTTAAATTAAATCTAATTTAACTTTAGACATGCCTGGAATAATATTTCTCTTTGCAATGTAATTAAAATTATTGAGCAAAAGAAAACAAATCTGCTGATTTGTTATCTAATGAATACATTTCAAAAATTACTCACATTATTTGTATAGACACTTAAGTATAAACAATCCTCTGAACCATATATTTTGCCCGTAATTATATCTCTTTGCACAGACTTATCTTTGCTGTTGCAACAGTCACGCACACCATCCCAAGGTGTTGGCCTTTGGGGTGCCTTAAATCTCAGCTCACCCACTGGGGGCTGAGCGTACGGTATACCCTCAAAACTGTAGTACGAATCATCATACATTGTTAAACGTTTAATGCCTTTTACTTTGCCATATTCAGTTTCAGCCACAGCCGTTTCATTGGTAGTCAAACGATAGTTTAGAAATTTATTTTCAATGCATCTGAAATAGAGAATTAGAGAATAGAGAAAAATAAAGTATCAGCAGCAGCATGAAATTAAAAAAGTGTTTAAACGTATGGAAAATTAAATTAATTTCAAAAGTTTTCTTAGCATACATTAGGGAGAAATCAGGTAAATGGCATATTTAAATACGAGTACTTGCACACATAGGCACACAAACACCCACACACACTTACACACACATACACACACATGCTAACATATACTCATTGAATTGGGCTGCACTTGTTATACGTGCTTGAAAAAATTGCTTGTGGGTGTAAAAATAAAATAAATTGGAATTCCTGCACAAATTGCTAATTTGCACATTTAAATTTTCTAAGCGTTTGAATTTTTTACAACATATTTTTTATTTATTTTTTATTTATTATTTCTTTTTTGCTGTATTTCATTACTTTGTTTTTGTTAAATAAGGGTTTTATGACATACTTTGGAGATTTATTGTATTACTAGCTTAACCCGGTGTGCTTCGCTACCCCTCCCCTCCCCGCAAAAAAAATAAATATATACATACATATATGGCATTGGTGGTGCATTATGAAAATTGGACTTTGCAACGCCCCTCCGCCTGCAGACCGAAAATCAAAAATCAGACTTCACAGTGTCACCCGCCTGAATATTCTGAAGATTCCCTGAAAATTTTATCAAACTCAGCCCAGCAGTTTTGAAGTCCATACGTTACATACATACATACATACACACATCCTGTTTTATATATATAGATATATTTCTAAGGGATAAAACGAAAGAATTAATTAAATATTGCATTTTAGATTTTTTGTCTAATAGTGTTTTTACACTGAAAATTAAAACCTGCACGCAAAGAAAAGATATGGTTGTAAAATGGTTGAGAAAACAGTATTATGTTCTCTGAAACAAATGTGTGGTCGTTGAAAACTAGTTACTGATATTTTAAACAATAATTTCGTTACAATAAACAAAGTAATGTGCGATATGGTTAGAGTTTAACAATATAGTTTTGTTAAAAATGTATGTCTACAATATAATTTGTATTATTGTGTAAAAGTAATACGATGTAAATAACAATATAATATTATCCAAAACCATACTATGTTGAGTTTATAAAAAAATATTTTTCAGAAACATCTTCTGTCAGTTCAGTGTTTTATTTGTAAGATATCGGCAGTGCACTCGTGGTGTTAAATTAATAAAAAAAATATAAACAAAAGGGTAGATAAATAAAAATATTATGTACATATGTATATATGTATATATCTTTATACAGATATGTCTGTATTTCGTGTATACACATATATGTAAGTATTCATTTCTATACATACCTACGTTTTCTTTCAACAATATTAATCTATTTTTATTTCGGATTTACCGCACAGCTGTTAAAACAAAAGATGTTCCAATAAATATATGATTAAAAAACAAAATATTATTATTACATAAAATAATACTATGGTCATATTTAACAATATTATTATAATATTAGAACATGGTATGGTAAGTATCAATTATATTTTAGTCACATCTAACAATAGTATTGTCTTATTTACAATAATCACATTAGGTATAACAAAGTTAATTGTTTTTGTATATAATATTATTATTAACTCAGAAAATAATATTATTTAAACTTTGCTTTTCCATTGACAATAATATGATTTGCCTGCAACCATATAATTCAATCATAGTATGTTGCTGTTTGATTATGGTTACCTCAACCATATTTTTTCTCTGCGTGTGGTTTTAACGTTAAAACCATAAACAGCTTATTTTGCATTCACACTGCAAGATTGTTAAATTCAGGTCTTAACTCCTCACAGACTGTCTAATAACTTTGCTCAAAAATAAAATAAATCTTCTGCAGATATGCGTATATTTGTTGTTGTCTTTTTTTCTGCTCTTTATAACACTTTTTTGACAAACTGTACAACAACGGTTTTTGTTTGAATGGAAAACTCGGAAATTTTACAATGCTTTGTAAAATGGAAATTATTTTATGTATATTTTGTAAATAAATATTTTAAAATTATGGAGCTACACCGAAAGAATTTTGCTTCATAAGTCCAATGAAACAATTTCATTAAAATTCTTTCATAAATCTAATGATGATTTCACAAATCCAATGAAAATTTCATGAATATTGTGAAAGAATTTCATTGGAATGGCTTCGTTGGTATTCTGATATCGTAAGAATATTTTATTGGATTTATGACACCAATATGTTCTAGTTATTAAGAAACCCTTTTATATTTAAGTTATTTCATTCTTGACATGAAATTATTGTTTCGATGAAGTTATAGCACTGCATTAATTACGCTGTTAAATAAATTTGATGAAGTTTCAATTTTGACGAAACTGGTTTCATTAATCCAACGAAGCGTGACGTTGATTGAATTTTAATGAATTTTTCATTAGATTAATGTCGAAATTCATAGAATTTGTGCCGAAAATTCTTTCAGTGTAGTAATAAAAAATCAAGTTATTGCATATTAAAAATGCACAAATACGTCACAAATTAAAACTTTTTTATCGGCTGATCGATGTCAGTCATATCGTCTATTTGCACTGCGCAGAGGTCAATGAAAATATTTTCGTTGTTTTCCTTCCAAATAAACTCTTGGTTTTTCATAACTTTTTGATTTTTAAGTTGAAATTCTTTCAAGCGACATCTATTGTTATTTTGTTATTCACTAGCATCAACATTATCAGCTGCTTTTGGTCATTTTAACTTGGCAGCACTGAATTTAGCACAACGAAAACCAGGTTGCATTTCATAAAACCAACTTAAAACTAATTCTAAAATGGTTTTGAGTTGGTTTTAACAAAAACAATTTGTATGGTAAAACCAGGTTTTACGTTAAAACCAAATTTTATTAATTAAAACCATGTCAGCGTGAAAACAATATTCATTTCAAATACAACTATAAACTAACAGCCTTATTTATAAAAATGATTATGAAGTATTACCACCTGTTTGTGTAAGACGTCGACGTTTTTGTAATAGATTAAAGCAGGGTTGCCCAAAAGTTCCTTATGGAAGAGTAAACACCAATACATTTAAGGAAAAACTAATATTTCTTGTTGTTAAAACCAATACATACAAAGAAAAAAGGAAAATTGTTGTTGCTTTGCACTTGCATGAATACAGTGAAGCACGAAAAAAATACCCTGTCGGAGAATGTGTGGTTGACTACAAAAATAGTTAACTTATAGTTAGATTTTCTTAGACTGACTAAAAGCTAGCTGCAAAGTCATCCAGAACAAACCCAAAATTAATTCTTAAGTTGAGTACGTAATCGAATTTCATGAGAGTCAACAAATTTATTCTCAACTACTTTAAAAGTCATTTCAGTTTTATATAAACATTTTGCTGTTGTTATTTTAGATGGCAGCTTAGCCGAGTGGTAGCGCGTTGAGTACACAACGTGTGATGTTTCATGTTCGAACCACAGAAAAAAATTTTTAATTTACTGACTACCAAGTGATTTAAAAAAAGTCAACTTTAAGTTAGCTGAAAGTAGTGCAGAGTGAGACAATTGACTACCGCCTAGGACATCGCAATGTTAAAATAGTCAGTTGATTACATTGCAAAGTAATCCAAGTGTCAGCCAATACTAGTTGCGAAATAGTTAACTTAAAGTTAGTTTAAAGTTAGCCAAATTTTCGATAGGGTAATAATAAGACAAAGTTGTTTGTGTATTTCGTATTGCTAGTGCTGAGTGTATGCTGTGAGTATTGAAACACACAAACAGTTAAGAGCATTTACAAAAACAAATGAGCACCAAAAGCATAGGGGTTGGGCACCCTTGGATCATGGGTGACCAAGATAAGTTTAAGGTTGTGTAAGTGAGCGGAAAAGATAAACACACAGCAGAAATAATTAATAAAAGTAATTTTTATTTAATTTTTTGAAAGAATTTTTTTTCTACAAAACCGTTTCAACAAAAACTAATAAATAAACATTATTATTCACTTTATTTCTGAGTTAACGACTACTAAAAACCAATTTGTAAGAGAAAACAATTTTTAATTTTCATAGGAACAACGCATTTTTTAACATAAACAGCAGACATAATAAATTTCTCGCAGTGCGTTTGAGAAAAATGAGTAAGATAAGACTAAATGAAAGAGAATAAGAATACGTGTGAATTCGATTTGCAAAAATTTGCTACATTATGTTCAACCATGCCTTGGATTAAAGGAAACTTGTACAACTTTTCTTTAAGCTATTACAGAAAAATTTCGATTTCCATCGTCAACGTCTTGCACAGACAGACTGTTAATAAGAAAAATTTTCTACGAGTATGAAAATTTATCTTAAAAACTCTTTATAAAGCCTTAATAAGTTTTAAAAATAAGGAAACAATTTTAATTTTATTTTATCTTAAGTCAAACATCTTCTAAGCTATGAGAGATATTTAGCTAAAAGCGCTTTATCCGATAAAAATCAGATAATTTTTAAAACAGTTATAATGTTCGGATTCTTTTTGAATCCAATGTGGTCACTGTTGGCCCACTATAATTGATCTTGTCCTTAAGCCAGAATGCCGTCAAGACATGTAGTATACAGGCTGACCGATGACATTTTTCAAAGAGGGGCACAAAATAGAGGATTTATCAAAAAAAGGGGCCAAAATTAAAAAAAAAGAGAAAACTACACTAAAGTTTTTATTTTTAATGTATTTTTATATATGTAATAGAGGTGGAAAACTATCGATAGTATCACTATCACTATTATTTACACTAAAAATTCGAAACAAAATATATTTACACAGAACAGAACTAAATTAAATAGAATTTTATTTGTCAGTTCGATAAGTAACAAAAATAATATAATTGGATGAAAAATAATTGAGATCAGCGGAAGAAATTTTCCCGTCATTCAGTTATTTTTGCTTATGAAAAGCAATATATTTAAATTTTTTGGTTTTAGTGGTGTATCATTTACTATCGATAGTGACTAAAAAATATCGATTGTTTTTAAGTACTAATCGATGGCAGATTAACAATATCGATAGTCACAAAAAACATTAACTATCGATAGTATCGATAGTGTCATCGATAGTTTTCCACCCCTAATATGTAACTCACCGTAAAACAAGGGGACAAAAAGTGGCAAGACAGTCGAAAAAGCGGAAAGGCAGTCGAAAAAGTGGCAATTTGCCACTTTAGTCGGTCAAACGGTCACGCTGCTAGTATAAAGCTTATATTCTCCTCTAAAGATGTTTGGAAAAGATAAATCTAATCAGCAGTTTAGAAGTTACAGATTTATTACCATTTATTTTGCAAAAGTCCCCACTGTGCATCGGTAATTGAAGAAAACAATGGCATTATTCGATATTTGATGCAAATGGTCTTGCAAAGGCAAAATATCTTAGCTTTTCTTTGGATTGAGTGCATATTTTGTTGTGTGATTTTAAGGAAAAGCTACGATATTTTACATTTCCAATGATGCAAGACAATTTGCATCAAACACCGAATACCACCAATGATAACAATCTTTTCTGTGCATGTATAACACATATTGTTAGAAAAAAATCCCTGGAAGTTATACTGAAAAAAGTGAAGAATAATTGTTTTCCGTTAATTTTTGAAACAAAAAAGTGCACAAAGAAATTATTTTTTTGGCATAGTTAAGATGTTCGGTAGACTCTTAGCTATATTATTTTTATATATAGCTAAGCGCTATCACCAAGTTTGAATTTGGACAAAAATTGTTGACACCATTTTTTGAAAACGCACTGATTTTCGAAATCTTTGCAGGCCCATAAAAAAAATTGGTCACCAAAATCGCCAAACTGAGTATAGGGTTTTACTATCCAACGGTAGTACTATCGAAACAATACTGTCGGGACCGTGCAGATTGTTCACTGTTGCACAGTGTAAGTAGTAACTGATAAAGACAAAACGTATAAAAATCATAAATATGTAAAAAAAAATATTTTAAAGCTGCTTTTGGTAACACTGAATAATTTCACCCAAAACCATTTTTTTTTTCTACAAATTACTTTTGTTCCTAAAATTTGTTTGCATTAGTAAATGTCAGTAGATTTCCCTTAAATCAATATATAAAAAAAAACAATGCCTACATTGTAATTTATAATTAAATTTTTTTAACCTTTCCATCAATTTTACTTCATACACAAATAATTTACATGCTCATTAGCATTTTTGTTTCTAAATAAGCTCATTATAATTAAAACTACATATCACTAAAGTAAAAGTAAGCTTGCCTGATGACAGCACACTTTTTGCATCTGCACTAAATTAATTGTGTTGCATTTGCATTTGAATGTCATATAATTTGATGTTTCAGCATAAAAATTGCAGTATGTACAGTAGACAAGCATGTGTGAGTTGAATATTTTCGAATGAATTGTTTTATTGTTCAAATAAGAATTATTTATGTACTTTAATTATAGATAAGCAAATAAGATTAAATTAATATTTTTGTTTTTCTTCTCATTTAAAATTAGTCACTACTAACATAATAAAAAAAAATTATTTTTATTTTGTGGTTAAAGTATGGGTGTGGTTTATTTATTTTTTTGTTTTTGCGCATTTGTAATTGTATATTTGTGAATGTTTGCTTAAAAATATTATATTAATATAAAAATACAAGTACTTATAATTATTTAACATGCACAAGTTGAGAATTATAAACATAACTTGCGTTTAAGATGCATACAAACAAACAAACAAACAAACATATACAATTGCGTGTGAACCGGCATTGGAATAATCAAGTGCATTGCCAACAACCGTTTAGTTCAACGTGTGTGTGTGTGTGTTTCTGTGTGTTTGTGTGCGTTTGTGTGTATGTGCGTTCACAACAAGACTAGATTTTATTTATTAAGACAATTTATTAACTTTAATTTAGCATTCATACACGACTGAATCTTCAAACAAATTGTTTAGTCAAATGCTAAATATTTGTATGTGCTCTACAAGGTTTTAATAAGCCTTAATTAATTAAGTAAATGTTCTTTTGTTGTATAAAAACAGCTTTCAGTTTTTTTCGAATGTTATACTAATAAAGTAAAATTTATGGAATAGCAAAATGTTTTATGAAGAAAGCTTTTAAGCAAACAAAACTTTTCTACCACCGAAAAATGTATAAATAAAAAATTTCTGTTTAGAAAATTTACAAATAAAAGCAATTTATTAAAGCAAAATAAAGGAAAAAAGAAATACACCTATTATTAAAAGGAAATTTATATTTATTTGCAAATTTTATTTTAAGCACAAGATCAGTTTTTTAAATAAAAAAGCTTTCATTTGACAATAAACAATTAACAATTTTCTTTAATTTTTTTTTTGCAATATTTCGTTAAGCAGGGAATATCGATAAAATAATTATCGATAAGTTATTTTTATTAAAAAAACTGACTTGCAAATAAATATGGGCATTTCCACAGGAATGTCGTCAACTTTTTGTAGCGTGCGACACCAAGCAAATATGCTTGTTTTTTTCACAGAAAACTAAACTTTTTTTACTTCTTTATATATGTGACAGCGCATAGAGAAAGGGACCTAAGGGTAAAAAAATCAATTTAAACTTTTTTTTTTGTTTTTGATGTGGACAACATCTGAGCATCGAATGAGACCGATCCCATGCCCCAAAAGTGTTCCCTCCCAGAGATATGCGCGTTTTATGAAATTGAAGTCGACGATTCTAAGGTTATGTGAAAAAATTTTCGTACTAACAGAGTGATATTCACGATTTAAAAGCATTATAAATGAGTATTTATTATTATTCACAATTAATAATTTCGGAAAATAAACCTGGATTCGAAAAAACGCCAGCAAAATTGATATCAAACTCATGGAAACAGCGCGCTAGGTAGAAAACAGTAAAAACCAACTACACAAAACAAGAGGTAGGGACGACCTACGCGCGTTTTCAAGGTTGACCAACATGTCCCTGACGTCAAGAGACGTGTCGCTTTCAAATGAGACCAATACCAACACGCTCAGTGATGGTACACCAAAGATACACGTATTTAAATCTTTAAAATGGCTCTCTTGAACAAAACCGGTTTTTAACCTTAGGTCCCTTTCTATTTTGCGCGTCACATATACATATGTGTAGGCCGTCAGCAGCTCTACGTTAGGTAAAATTTTAAGAAAGATCGAGTCACGTTGTTCAGAAATACAAGGTTAATTGCTTGCTGTCGCACGTGACAAAAAAGTGCAATTTCTCGGAGAAATGCCCATATACATATTGTCAGCCCATTATTGGTTTGACCCAACGACCATTTAAAAAAAAATGAGTTAGGTATGGGGTATATATATTTTGAATATCCCCTTTCTGAATCCAAAACAGGTTTTGCGAAATTAATTATGGTTTCCGAGATATTTAGCATTAATTTTGCTCCATATCAACTGTTTTAAGGTTTAATAAATATTGTTTTGTCGTTTTTACGATATATAATTTATAAAAAAAAAGGTCAGAAAAAAAATTAATTATAAAAGCGAACGTGTTTTCTGTAGAAAACATCGAGCCTTATTTTCAATTTTATCGCAAGCGACAAAATTAAAGTTTTCAGGAGAAGGTTTTTTAAAAATATTCAAATATGCTTTTCTATGTAAATTGTCGCTAACGATATGTATCTTAAAAGTTACAACAATTTTGGCATTTTTATAATTCTAAACTAGGGGTAGGCCTATAAAATTTTAATTTCAATAAAAAAGTATATTTTCGATTACATGTCGCTTACGATAAGATCGATAATAATAAGAACAAATTTTCTCGAAGACAATCAAAACTTATATTCTGTTTCCGCAAGTCAGGCAGACGACTCATCTAAAAACTTTGTATGAAAATAATGAGTGCTTTTCATATAAATTTTCTACTCAAGTCGACCATCTGGCTTATAGAAACAGGGTGTTAATATTGAAAACAGAAACAAATTTGAGTGCTTTGTTTTTGTATCCAATATAAATATAGGCAGGCAAGAATTTTTGTTTGTCTTCGTTAAAATTGTAGAAATGGATCAAAAATATATTTCTCGACAAAAGATTTAAGAAAAAGAAAAATTTTCTCAATGGAATTTCTACAGAATATTTATATACAAAAAAAAGCTGGATTAAAAAAATATATAAAAAAATTTATATCGAAAACCGTTGACAAACAAAATTTTTTGCATAAAAATAATTTTACGTCAATAAACGTTTTTCAAAAAAAATGGAAATAAAAATTTTCTCTATAGAAAATTTATAAACAATAAAAAATATTTCATTTTAGAATAAAATAAAACAATAAAATTCTTCCACATTGGAAAATTAAAAAAGAAAAATTTTCTCTTTAGAAAATTTATGGACAAAAAAAGTTTCTCTTTAAAAAATTTATGCAAAAAAATCTTAATAAAAGATTTATAAATAAGAATATTTTTTTATATATAGATAGACGCCAAACAAAAATTTTGCACAAGAAAAATTTAAAACAAAAAAATTTACTTAAAATTCATATTTTAATGATCTACATACAACACATTTTTCACAGCAAAATTTTATGGAAAAAAACTTCTAAATAGAAAATTTATAGTCAGAAACGACTTGTGTAGAAAAAATATATGAAAAATACTCGAATTCTTTAGTGATTCCAATACAAATTTTCTGGACAAGCCGTTTGCTTGCATTGTTTGGAAGAAACATTTTTTACATTGAAAATCTATGGGAAAATTTTATTTTTTATTTATAGTGCATTTACACTGTCACGAAATCTAGTATTTTCGGGATTTCGAGCTAAATCAAGCTGCATTTTTCCAGATTACCCATACAAAACCAAATCTAATTTTTCAGTAGATTTATAGGAAATCTAAATAAAAATAAATAAATAAATAAATAAAAATCTAATGTTTTTATTTATTATTTAATACCTTGTAAACAAAAGGTGAGTGAATTAGCTACGGTCTGCTTAAAAAAGTGTGTGAATTGGCTACATTTCAGTTGTTTGGTTGTAGTTTTGGAAACAATTCAGTTGGTGGGTTTTGTTTTGGATAAAAAAATCTTGATAATGTCAAAAACAGTTGGTGTAAACGGTATAGATTTTCATAAAGATTTTAATCAAAATATGCTAGATTTTGTGCTGATGCAAATGCCCTATTAAGCAAAAAAAAACTTTTTGTATGACCAAAAAATGTTTTCTATACAAACATTTTATGGCTAACAAATTTTTCCATATAGAAAATTTATGAACAAAAAATGTATAGCAATTCCTTGGAGCTGGGATATTATTTTTATAATAAATTATTGGTATGTTTCCGACATAAAAATTTATGGATAATACAACTTTTGCAAACCAAGAATTTTGAGCAATAAAAATAATACCAAATTCGTTCGATCAGTACTTTCGATTACAGTCGAAGATCGAAAGTTGCTCATAATAAGGGCCTATGTATTTATTTAAGGGATCGATTACGGATTGCAATCAATTTTCAGTTCCATTATCGAGCTGCTAATATGACAACCCCATATGCAATTTATTTACATATAAAGTGTAATCTGGTGATGTAGATGTCAAAAATCTGACATTGCTGAATTACATATATTATCAGAATTGTTACAATATGAAAACAGATTTCACACAAGGTGGTGCAAAAGTAATCTCATAATTTTTTTACATTTATAATTTTCATATGTGGAGATATAGAGAATTAGTTGTCACCAACAGACAATGACAAAAGTGTCGCTTTAAATACTCTTTGAGTATTGGCCATAAAACAACTATGAATGCGTATAGCTAAAAATAAAAAACATGCTCATATGCAAACACACGCATTAATCTTAAACCAAATACGTCTAACTATGAACATCCAACAACAGCACAAACAACTATAAGCTACAATCATACGCATGAGTATAAAAATACTCTGAGTATTAATCGGCTACAGATGCGTATATACATTGCTATTCTATTTACACACACATATAGCATATTTTCAAACAGCCACACACACCCACACATTTTCCATTCCATTTTATATGATGATGAATAAGTATCCCGAGTATCATGCATATCTGAGTATAAGCATACGCTTGATACACATGTGCCTTTATATTTTTTGTTGTAGCCTATTTTAGTTTTTCGCGTAAATGAATCGGCTATAGTCATAGTTGCTTGAGAGAAAATATGATTATACACAGTTACCAAAATTAAAACTATTTACTTGTGTATATTTTTTTTAATACTCATTGTCATTCTCTGCTCACCAAGCCATGAAGCGATACACACTCAAGAACGTAGAATTATTGTTACTGCTTATATGTATGCAGAGAGAATCCGTAAGCATCAAGGCTAAATTACTGTCATTCTCTGTTAAACTTGGTACAAGAAGGTAATGATTTCGTATCAAAAATCATAATGACAGACATATCCCATTTTCACATGAAGTGAATGAAGAGCCGTTGCATGCACTCAAAGTGACTGTTTGGTGCGGCACTTGCTGTGAAAAAGTAATTGGGTTTGATATACATACATATCGTTACCTTATTATAGAAAGGCCCTAACTCATTATTTTTTCAAAAATATAATGAGTTAGGGCCTTACTATATGTGTGTATCAGATAATGACTATAAGTACTCAAAAAATATGCATATACATAAGTAACTAGGTTTAATTTTAGCAACTGTGCATAATCCTAATTGTAGCTCAAACAATTTGTACATATTGTTACATAATTTCTGTGAAGCAAATATGATTAAAGCCGATTCCCACACACACTTCGTTTATGTGAAAAACTGAAATACGCTGCAATTAAAAATAAAATATCACGTGCGTATCAAACTAATTGACGCTCTCTCATACTTACAGTCTGAGTATGTTTATACTCAGGCTACGGATATTTGATTGGACAAAAAAAATATACGCATGATACTCAGGATATTTATCTATAATTTGCTATCGTATGCGTACATTTGTGCATATAAAATGGAGTAGAAAATAAGTGGGTGTGGGTGTGTCTGCAGTTGTATATGTATATATGGGTAAATAAAATAGCCCTGTATACACGCATGTGTAGCGGTTTTATATTCAGAGTATTTTTATACTCATGCGCATGATTGTAGCTCATACAGTCTATAAATTTTAATTATAGTTGTTTGTGCTGCGTAACTTAAAAAATATATAAATAAATATAGTTGTTGGAAGTTTAATAGTTATACGTACTCGGTTTAAAATTAATGTGTGTGTGTTTGCATATGAGTATGTTTTTTATTTTTATTTCTCTGGTATGTATATATATTTATATACATATAACATCATAAATCTTATACTTTCGAATAAAATTTTTATGAAAACAGGGATTTTTTTTAACTTACAACAAAATGACAGCCAGCTCAAATTGTGACATCACTTTTGCGCCACCTTACACTTCATTTGTTGAATCAAGATTTTTTTCGTGAGCCATTGATTCAAATACCTTATCGCAACTCCTGTTTAAATAAAATATTCTGTACGAAATTTTTAAGCATTAAAAATAATACATTCGTGTATAATTTAATGAATTATTCATTTAAAGAAAATATATGTATGTTTGTATGCATGTATGTATGTATGTTTGTTAATAAGTTGTTGTTGTTTTGTTCTTTTGTATCATTTTATTATTATTTGTTGTTTGCCAAGCTGCTGTCTGAAATAACAAAATGTATTGAAACAATTTAACTTTTAATTATTTACTTTGCTTAATCTTTATAATGCATTCGAGAACTTGTACAAATAAAATGTTTAACTTATTTATTTGTTTTTTTTTTTTTTTTTGTTCAAATAAAAGCTGCTAATCAAAAAGGAGATATATTGATTTTACCTTAACGTTTGCAGCACACGATTATACATTCATTCGTTCTAGGTATCTGGTAAGAGATTTGGCAAAATGCATAATTAAATTAATTGCAAAAAAAAAGCTAAGATGCTTTGTCTGAATTTAAACATTACGAAGAACGTTATTAACTAAAAAATTGCGTTTTTAGAGTTAAGACTCTATTACAGCAAAGGCTCGATGTGTAATGCATGTATGTATATGTATGCATGTATGCATATGTGTATGAATGCACTTTTTTTAATAGTTAATGCACTTATGGAAAGTTTTAATTCAAGGCTGGCTTTATTTATATTTAAATTACATTATTATTATTTTTCTTATTTTATTAAATTTTACAAATATTTATATTCGTACGAGGTTGTTATCAATAAACTTTCTCTTAACCCTCAGAACCGACTTATCATAAAGTATGTATGTATGCCTGTATTTATGTATGTACATACATATGTATGTGTGTAGGTTTGTATAAATATGTGTATGTGATATTACATTGTTTGGAGTATTTATAGAGATTTTGATAAGGCTAAAAATCAAGTCCCGAAATGCAGCCAACAATACAAAATCTATTGTATAGCACATTCATAATACTTAATTTTAATATGCAGCTGCATTTTTTAGAGGTACAGTAGAATTTTAGATGAAATTAAACATATTCGAGTTATCGGAAATAAGACACACAAAATCTGAACCAGGTTGCAAATCACGGCATTCGATACGACTCGTATATTAAAAATATTTCAATAGAGTTTATATGAAAATATTTTTAAATTACGAGTCGTATCGAATGCCGTGATTTGCCTCCAGGTTTTTTGCGGATGGCATGGCCGCTGACTTCCTACTACGGCGTGTGTACACACACAACCCTTTTCGCGACCCACTCTCTTCATTCTACATCTACCTCTTTCACTTTTCTCCACCCTTTCTCTATTTATATTTTTATAGCTTTGCTATTTATTTCACGACACAGGAGCCAGGACGTGATTTTCGTAACAAAAATAATCGACACTATTACAGTTATACATTTATTTTTGTTTTGATTTGAGTACGAAAATAAACAAAACAAATTGTTTGATTTTATTTTCTTTCGTTCTTTCAAGTGAGTGAAACAAAGACCAAACAAGAAAATTGAGAAGGATTGCTCAATTTGTTTTTGTATTGTTTTTGCACATGAGCACAAACCAGAGAACACAGCCGATGGGCTGTAAGCTGGTTAATAGCCGCCGCCGGCCACAAACAATACATTAATTTAAACATACGCCGCTAGAAAACAAAATAATGGGAAATAAATGGAAACGTTTTTAAATATCTGCGGCGAATTTGATATCATCATTTAATATAACTTTATTGCATTGTTATTTAACATTAAGTTTTTTATATAGCTGAGCAGCATAGTTATAACCGGCTGTCCTAAGACACCTCTCTTGTTTCTTTTTTCTCTAACTTAGAGGTAGCACAAGGGGATCATTATATTGGACTCAAGTGAGCTGGACCCTTAATTTTCATTCATCCTTATCCAAACGATGTATCGTACCGGCAATTCCCAAGACAGTTTAGTAAAATCCCAAAAATGAGATTTTTCAGTATTTTTACTGTAATCTTCTTATTTTTCGCCGGGTGCAGAAAACATTTTAGGAAATATTTAAAAAATAAGTTAATAATGCAGAATTAATCCTCATAGCGTTCTATATATTATGTAAAAATGTCATACAAATATCTTGATTACTCTTGAAAGCAAAATAAATTTTTCTTTTTCCATTGAGTTGTGTGTAAATGAAAAAATTTTAACCGATTTTCTGCCAAACAATTTTTTTTTTTTTTAGTTATGATGTTGTTTGAGTAAATGTGAAGATTTCGGACGCAGCCATAAGAATGAATGTGTAATACAACCATAAAAGCTGCTCTCATGCTAAATTTTTAAAATGTCAGTTAGGTCAGTTAGCTAAAACAGCGACGATATATAACAGACTTTTTTTAGCTCTTGGATAGAAAAATTTACTTGCAAAAAATCTTTTTTATCACATCAAAAACATCAGCTTGGCATCCGAGGTGGACCACTTTGGGGTAATATTGCTTCGCCCCCTTTCAAGAAATATAGTCTTAATTCCTAACATAAGCTCGGTAACATCTTTTCGAACGACCCTTTGGGAAACTGCAGAATTATTTTAAATTTTTTGTTTAACAAAATATTCCACTGTGCGATGGTCATGGCTTGAGAAAACATAACTGAGTTCTTGTTTATTTTTATTAAATGCAAATATATTGCGTAAAAAATATTCATAACTAAAAAATTAATTAGCAGATATGTTCCATTTTTATTGCCTGAAATGGTTCCATTCTGCCGGAAAAAAATCGAAAAATTCTTCAGGAATTAAATGTTTTCCTATCTAATATAGCGATATAAGTGAACAATACCCCTTATTCCAGTTGTCAACATCGACGGCACGTCATTGAGGCTTGTCTACTCGCCTTCGAGAACAATTTTGTGCTATAAACAGGCTATTTCCGTTCCCTTGGGTCTAGAAAATAGCCTGAGCCTGTCACTAGCAGTCAGTTGTTTTCGACAATAGGTAGGAAAGTCCCCATTTCTTGGTATTGTATTGACATAACGTCGATGTTGGCAACTGGAATAAGGGTGAATATTACGATGGTATCAATTTTTCCATCCCTGCTTTAGTTTGTACTTACTGCCAATCAAGCACTTTTGTGCAACAAATGTAAAAAATAATAATATAATTAACTGGGTCAAGAAGTCTAGAAGTAGCAGTCGTCATTAATACAATCATACGAGTATAATAGATGAAATATACAACTTTGATTATTACAAACCTCTACTGCCTGCCATTTACATAAATTAAAAAAAAACCTAATTATGTAAATAATTTTTAAACTATGATTGTATATGACTAATAATAAGACCAAAGAATTTTCACTCGATTAATAAATTATGCCAAGTTCCTAAAGAAGCGGCACAAGTTGTTGTACAAAACTAAAAAAACACAGCGTGCGGTATTTAAAAAAAAAAATTTAATTCATCATTATGACTGCTAAATTTCAAGTGGTTTTTTTTTATTAAATTGAAATTGTACTCGTAGTCTTGACAGTGCGTTTTTATTACTCTTAAGAGTATTATTTATATTTAATAAATAAATAAATATTAGAAAGATCTGGTGCTAGTGTGGCGGCGTCTTTTTTGTTAGTATTGGAATACTTCAATTGCTGAGTTTTGACTTATTGAGTCATTATGTTTATTGAATATTTTTTATTAAAGAAAATATACACAAATACAGGCATACAAATAAGCATACATACATACATATGTATATTATGATGCCTTTTAAATTTGCTGTCATGACGAACAACCAACCACTTGAAAGAATCATAACAACTTTTTTAAAAAAGTTCCATGAGAAATTTATATAAAAAATTTAATTATACCATGCCATAACCGCCACAAAAAAAGCTTAAGCGACATAATTTTCCAACTTAATTTTTTGACCAAAATCGATTATTTGCGATCGTAAATAGTCGATTTTCGTCAAAATAACGAAGTCCGAAAAATGTGTCGCTTAAGCTATTTTAGCGGTTATGGCTCGATACTATAGTAAAAGCCTTCAAGAAAAAAACAACTATAAAACCATTTATCTCAAAGTCAAGACTGATAAGATTTACATTTCTTTGCTATGTGGTTGGGTGGGCATTACGTACAATTTTTTGGCCCCTTGGGTTATCAAAATTTATTCACTTTTCAACGTCCGTAATAATTGTTTGCAAAAAACAATAACCTCTTTTAACCAAAAAGCAGACTTTCAGTCATGCAATCAATATCATCTTCCGAAATACGTGTGAAACCCGACTTCATACATATATTTATAAAAACTTAAAAAAAAATTGAAAAATTTAGAATTAAACACATAATGAAATCCTTATGCATAGGGAAGAGTAATAAGCGATGTCCGTCTGTCCGTCCGCCTGGTGTACGTGAAATCGGTTTTCCGAAGCTCCCAGAAATGCTAGAGACTTTGTTCTTTGACTGGTGTGTCACAAATGGTCCAAAATATATTGGTATTTAAAATCTGCAAATTCGAGCAGATGGTTTCAGAGCTGGAAAACTTAAACTTTATTTTGCCATATAAAAGTAACTAGCTAAAACTAAATTTAGTTTTTTTTTTTTTGTTAAATAAACTTATTTTATATTTCAGTACGAATAAAAATGGTATTAGAAATATAAAAATTAAAAAAATAAATAAATTCAGTAAAGTGCGACTTTGACTCGTGCACGGAGGGTTCCGTACGTTGGGCTTTGAGCATTTTTTTAATACAGCGTTTTTTTTAATTTTTGACGTTTTTTCAGCTGAAATAATTTTTTTTTTTATTTTTCGATTTTTTCCCGTTTTGGCGATTTTTTAATTTTGGAGATTTTTTTCATTTTGACGATTTTTTTTTCATTTTGGCGATTTTTTTCATTTTGGCGATTTTTTCGTTTTGGCGATTTTTTTATTTTGGCGTTTTTCATTTTGTTGATTTTTAAATTTTGATGATTTTTCCGGTTTTTCGCGATTTATTTTCGTTTTAGAAATTTTTTTTAATTTGGTGCTTTTTTTCGTTTTGGCAATTTTTTTTCGGTTTGACGATTTTATAATTTTGGGATTTTTTTTTTGTTTAACCGTTTTTGAAAATTTCAAGAAGTTTGCTCCTACGGTTTCCAAGATACAGCAAGTTGTCAAAATTACATAGTTAAAATTACATTAACTGATGGTACACCCTTTAATTAAAATTTTTTTAAACTTTAGTGTTAATTGTTGTATAGTCTGTATAAAAATATACTAACCTTACAAATTGCAAGTATATTACATGGGATTTTAAAATTTTTCGTTGCTCGTTTTGGAACACCCTTTAATTTCCAACTCTCATGTATTTGTTGTTGTAGCAGCCAAAGGTCTACACACTGTGTCCAAATTTCAGGTCCGTAGCTCTTACGGTTCTCGAGAAAATACCCTGTGACGGACGGACGAACAGACGGACAGCGTAGCGAAAACAATAGGGTTTCTTTTCACCTTTGGTGTTTCCAGGGTTGGAAAACTTTAACTTTTTTTTGTTATATAAAAGTAACTTACTAAAACTACTTTTTCCTTTTTGTCTATAAATATTATATTACATTCTTAAAAGCTATAGATTGGTGTAGGAAACTAGAAAAATCTAAAAGGGTGATTAAAGGGTTGGGAAACTTACACTTTTTGTGTATAAAAGTAACTAGGTCTAATTAAGAGTCTGAACACAATGCAACGATAATTTATTGCGGTGCGGTTTTTCATACGATTTTGAAGGAAAAAACCGCAGTGCGGAACGGCATAAAATTAAAATCTATTTTATTTTCTCTGCGGACTTTCTTATTCTCTCAATTTTCGACACTCTTTCTCTTTCTGATGTTGCCACAGTTTTTGAATAATTGGCGGTGTTCACAACAAAAAACATGATTTTTTTTGTCATAAAATATAAAAGTTTAAAAAATATATCAAATATGTCTGCGAATGTATAAAATGTTAATCATTTTTTGTTTTTAGTTACTGCCATTAAAAAATATTTAACACAAAAAGTAATTTTTTTTATAAAAATGTATGTACAAAAAAAATTAATAAAAACTTAAACAAACAATGACAAGTATCGCCGTAGCCGTCTTCCGTTGTATTGTGTTTATTTTTCTCTCCCGCAACGAGAAATCGCACCGCACCGCAAACATTGTGTTTAGACTCTAATTTGTTTATTTTTCTTTATAAATTAAATATATTTTATGTTTGGAAAGAAAAGCTTGGTATAAAAATTAAAAAATATATAAACCTCAGCTACAGAGCTGGAAAATTTTAACTTTTTTTTTTTGATATTAAAGTAACTAAATAAAATAATTTTTTTTTTTCATTATATCCTCTTTTCTTTGTCCACTTAACATTTTTTATATATTTTTCAAAGAACTAAATTGGTATAAGGAATCAGAAAAATCTAAAAGTATGATTACAGGGTTGGAAAATTTATTATCTTTCTTAACACCATTTAGATAGCGCTCAGGTATGCGCAAAAGTGAAAAATTTCCCCCAAATTTTTTAATTTAATTTGTTTGGAAAGTTTTCACTTTTGCGGCTACATAAGCGCTATCTAAACGGTGTTATCAATCATTCCTAGGAAGATTATATGTTCCAGAAAGTTGTTTATTAAGATCTTAGGTACATTTTTGGTGTGGATTGTTTCCTTGAATTTTGAACGGTTTGCCACCTATAGACCTGAACAAGGGAAAAAAGATAAAAGATACAAAAATCGAATTTTTTGCGATTTTGATCTTGAATATGAAGTTTTTTTCATTTTATATGTTCACAATTTTTGTTTTTTATGACAACAGCTACAACTTTGGCTCAGAGAGTAAATCAAAATTCCGAACGGTTTGCAAGATACGAGCCTGGGAAAATGCAAAAATGACACCAAGGCTCCAAATCTTTGGGGGCCCATTAAAAAAAGTGCATTACTTGGGGCAAGACTGGGAGACACGAGTATTTTGTTTCTTGGTCTTTTATCACGTAGTGGTGTCCGTATATGGTTATATTTCCATGACTTAAAACATTACACACAGTGTTACCTATGACTATATTGCAGTGAGGCGACGAAAATCGGTACACTGTGCCGATAGTGTGATCCAGGTTTCCTAAAGTTTCCAAGAAACCAATTTTATACATGTATGATTTCTCTTTTAACATCGAAGGACAAAATACCTTATTTGGTAACTATTTGCTCCTTTATTGAATATTTTTGTAGATGTGCATACATATTTATAATTTGATAATTATCAGCTTTTGTGTCCTTTTTGTATAAACTTTTTGATCAATATATGTAAGTAGGTATTTAATGTTTTATAAAATTTTATTAATTCGAAAATCTGAAATATAATATTAAACTAAAAAATTATATAATTGTTCAAGTGTTTATTGTTTATCTTAGACGTTAAAGAGAAATTTCACCCACTTTGTTTTTTATTTATTTTTTATTATTATTATTATTATATTATACTTACTTCACTTTCCATCTTAATTTCTCCATAAAACTAACGTTGAAATTCATTTTGCTGTGACTAACAACAAACACTCTTTTAGCTCAACAGGTATATTTTAAATATGTAGGTAGTATACAAAAGTTATTTTTATATTTTATATATTTAAAAAAAAAAACAGTCGAAACAGAATTAGTAATACAAATCTTTTTTGTGTATGTAGACACAATTTCAATAATATCGATTATAAGATTATGGTTATTTTCCAGATAATTTCGCGCTGACACACAAAAAGAAACAGGAATACCTATTTATTTTATTTTCATTTTTTTTCTTGGTTTTTTCTTATTTTGTGTTTATTCTTTTTCAGACAAAGAAGATTTAGAAGTAACAACTGTATTGTATGAATAAAAAATTTAAACTGAAATTAAAAATTTCATAACAAAAAACGTAGCGTAAAAACACCGAACTGCGGCTGATGATTTAAAAATATATATAAAAAAATAAAACAAAAACAAAAATAAAAATAAAATAAAATATAATCAGAAAAGTAAAACTGAAACCGACAATAATAAAAACAATACAACAAATTCATGGAGCTGAAAAAAAATACTTATCGAACAAAGTCATAGTAGCGTTTATGCATGCGGTGGCGTGTGGCATAATTTTTCAAGCAGACAAACGTTCATATAAGAGCGCGTTATACTATGTTTAGACGGTACGTGCTTCGCTCTCTATTCATGCTTCACGCCCCAATCATGACCGAATCCACTTGCTTCGCCATACAAAATTATGAGAGCGAATCAAGTAGATTCAATATGAATCTACTTGCGAAGCACGTAAAATTGGTATCTTCTCTAACTTTTATCGCAGTTAATCGCCACTTTATCTGAACTAGCTATCAAAACAAAATAGGTACATATATGTGTATGTGTGTGTTTGTAAACAAATAAAAACAAACCAAAAAACATAGATGAGAGTTTAATATAAATAAATTTAATTAAGTTATGAATAATATAAAAAGGAAAAATAAGAAGAAAATATAGAGACGCCTTCAAAAACAAGATTTTACTTGAATCGAATTTATGTAAGTATGTATGCTTATGTGTATGCATGTATATACGCATGTACATATATACGTGATACGTATGTTTGTGTGAATATACATAAAAAATGCCACGCGAACAGTGATGCCAACTTTTTCAGAGCAAAAACCACTGTGTGTTCATAAAAAAGCACTAAATGAAATAAGTACTCGTATATACATATGTACATATGTATGTATGTACATAAATATATTTTTATTTATTTTTTTATATTTATCTATTTATTTGCAATACAGAGAAAGCCCATATGGCTAATTATAAATGTATTGAATTAGTAAAAATTAAAAATTTAAGTTAACTACAATTTTAAATTTACTACATTTCATAGGTTTTTGTAATAATTTCAATTATATTTCGAGACATATTTCGATTTTGCTTATAAGTAGAATATGAGTAGGAAAATAATTGAAGTTCATTTGGGAAGACACTCCAATTATGGTGTACTATTTTAACAAAAGATGATCAACGAGAATTATACTCCTCGTTTCAAGAAATGCAGTTTCATCTTTTTCCTCTGGCCATAAAACTGTTTTAATAAAACAATTAGATTTTTAGGTGTTTCGTCTGAATTAATTTTTACATGAACGTGGTTCAGTATGTTACATTCTGAACAACATAAGCCTTTTCTTTTTAGACCGTATTTTATATGAATGAAACAATTTGATGTATAAAAATCATTATTGTATTTCTAACTTACTTTTAAAGTAGTTATTAGCGCTAAAAGTTTTTTCTACTTTAACATTGGACCATGGTAATGTTAATAGTCCTATAGCAAATATTGACAGTATTAGAAACGGATTATCATTAGTTGAATTTCTATAATTATAAACTTCAACCCAAAATTGATCAGTTTTGAGCAAATTTTTCCAGCAATGCATTCAGTTTCCAGAAAGCCATTAATTTTTTGACTTACTAATTCGTTTCACAGAAGTAACAATGTATAGTTTTTGTGTACTCAGATGTAACTTTATTGGTTTAAATTTTTTTTACTTTTGTCCACTTTCTTAGAGAGCCTTAGGTTAGTACTTTTCAGAAGCAGTTTTAGAAGCTTTCGTTATCAAGAAAGCACTATATTGCTTCCCTCAGTGGTTATTAGATTAGATTATTGTAATTAAGTTATTTTATAACGTGTAGGGTATCCTCTGTAATTTCTAGAAATATATTATTTTTTCTCACTATGAAAGTTTTTCTTCCTTCATATTTCACCAAGCTGAATTAACATTCTGCAAAGGAAACTTTGCATGTCTAAAAGGGGTGAAAGCAGATAGTTTTTGAAAGTGAAAATAAAGCCACCACACTTTAACAAATTAATATTTAGTAGATTTGTAAAACGCACTAAAATCAAAGGTGAAAAGCACCAAAAAAAAAGGCAATAATTTCTTTTTAAAGCAACAATTTGAAAAATTCCGCACTGTGAAGGGGTGAAAGCAGATAGTTTTTAAAGTGAAAATAAAGCCACCACACTTTAACAAATTAATATTTAGTAGATTTGTAAAACGCACTAAAATCAAAGGTGAAAAGCACCAAAAAAAAAGGCAATAATTTCTTTTTAAAGCAACAATTTGAAAAATTCCGCACTGTTATGAATTAAAAAACTCTAAATCTGGTACGAAAAGCACTAAATTGGCACGATGCACACGAAGCACGAATGCGTAGTCTAAACAGCATGATTCATAAACATGATTCCGAGAGCGAAGCAGGTGATTCAACTCGTCGTCTAAACATAGCATTATACTCGTATGTAGAAGCATTTACATTTTATATCAAACTTACTCACTCGTATTAGTGTTTATAATTTTACGAGTTTCGTAAATATTTAATCGGTTCTTCATTAAATTATTATGTTATTTTAATACTTTTCGGTTAAAATTAAATCCCTTTTAAGTGTGTTGTTGTTTGTTGTAATTGAAATGTGTAGACAATTAAATGCAGATGGCAGAGGTTAGATAAGGCGGTTTTGGGCGGGGGCTGGGGTGGGGCAAATCGTCAAGTGTTAAGACAGCAGCGTTGTCAACTTTCAAATTTTAAAAAGCACTAAAATGAGGAAAAAAGCGCGTAATTTAAGTAAAAAAGCACTAAATTTAAAATTTTTCTATTTTATTAAAAAAAATTTTATTCATAAATACATACACATGCATTCCGTTCATAAAACGTCAAACGCACACATTTTAATTCTATAGGAATAAGTGTATTCTAAAATCAATTTGACGAAGACTTTTGAAGTTATTATAAAAAAATTTTTTTTGTCAAGCAACAAACGAATGACTCGAGCTTAGTCAAGTTGGCAGTAATCGACAAGTATTTATGAGGTTAAGAGCTGATTATATTTTGAACTCGATGGGCTTACCAAATTTGGTTGTAATTAAATTATTATATAAAAAAAGTGATTTGCAAGTTTATCAAGTTATATACAAAAATATTCATAGCAAAAATGTAACCGAAATTAAAAAAATATTGAACATTAGAAAAAATTTTAAAAATTTTGGTTATAATTAACCAAAAACGGCAGCTCTATTCACATCAAAATTGTTTCTTTTCAGGCCGATTTTTATATAAAGCAAAGTTTTAACCAAGTGTAGGGACATTCTGTTACGTAGTCTAGACTAAATTACAGTCATAGAGGTAAAAGCGCGTTGAACTTCTTCTTCTTTTAAATATGGAAGTGACAGAAGTTTCAGGCTAATGCAATTTTTGATAATTCCTCAAACGCTATTAGATTTTACTTCTGCCCAAAACTCGATAGTGGACTGAATACTTGTATTATGTCTTCCTTGTTGTGTGGCAAAACACTGCTTACATTAATTATACTTAAAATGTTAAAGTTTGAGGGAAATATGGCGCTTATTTCTTCAACCAAGTCTTGTAAAATCTTATTAGAATTTTTTTAAATGCTCTATTTAACTTCAAAGCTTATGCTTTTTTCAAAGATAGACTTCCTCGAAAAAGAAATAGATAAGGAAATTTCTCTTTGAATTTTTGGTTTAGTGCCACCGCTCAAAACAAAAAGCACCGAAAATTAATTTAAAAAAGCACTGAGCACTAACTTCAAAATTTTTCGGGTCGAAAATTGTAAAAAGCACTAAAAACGGTGCGAAAAGCACCGAGTTGACAACGCTGTAAGACAGGCTTTGAGATAATTGTTAGACGATAAGCAGCGTGACCATATTAGCTTATTTTGGGCTAAATTTAGCTTATTTATTTCAGATTTAGCTTTAAAATTTTCATTTAGCTCTTAGCTTATTTTTTAGCTTTTTTAAAAAACTCATTTAGCTTTTTTAGTCTAAATTGCGTGTTCTCTAAAAATATATTAAAGACATAAACACCGTATAAAAATTATAGTCTTTTAACATTGTAAAATAGTTTACAAAAAATACAAAATGTAAATTGTACAACAATTTTATAACAGAAATGGAAAGTTGAAAAGTAGCAGATAATGGCAGAATGGTTAGAATTGCAATGGAAAAAGTTAAATTCATATTAGTGGTCAAAACACTTTTTGAGTTTTTTGGGTATAAAATTACTTGACTTGAGTTGAACGTTCATTCAGCGGCATCAATTAACTTAAAACAAAAACTTGAAATAGCCTTAAGCCTGGATAACACTATGTACCGATTTTCGTCGGGCCACCTCAATAAAGTCATAAGTAATAAGCCAAAATGGCATTATTACTCAATTAATTCTGGAATAAGTCTATATGGGCTTATTACCAATGCAGTGTGGCGCAATAATGTCCTTGTCTTTCAATTAGTCGATAAATTAGAGCAAATTTAGCTCTTTACTTATAAGTATGACTTTATTTCAATGATCTGACGAAACTCGGTACATTGTGCCGATAGTGTGATCCATGCTTTACCTTAAATAGCATTAATGCACTTAAAAAAACTTTCGTAATTTAGTATAAATGTTTTTACATTTTTTTAAAGTTTTTAAGATTATTTTGGGGAAGTTTTTGTTTTGTTCTTCATTAAATCTAAAATATAATAATTAATAAATAGTTTCATTAAACAAATATTCAATGTGTATAATAAAAAAATATGTTTGTGTAATATTTAATGTTAGTTTAGCAATAAGAAACTATTGAAAAGTGATCAAAGAAGAAGAAAAAATTTTAGCTTTATTTTCTGGCCTAAAAGTTAACTTTTTAGCTTATTTTAGCTTTTTTTCAAACGTGATTTAGCGTAATGTTATTTTAAAATCTGGTCACACTGACGATAAGGGAAGACTTGTAACACAAATACATATTACATAAAATAATAACAACAGTATTGAAATATTTTAAAATGTTTATTTTATTTCCATATACACATATGCAACATTGGCTAAAAGCTCAGCAGCAACGTTGTTCTATTAATTGAAAATTGTTTAAAATTTTGTTATAATAATGGGGATAGTCGTTTTAAGATAACATTCCTTCTAGAGATGCTAAACGGGAAATCCCGAGCCCGGAAATCCCGGGCTTTTCGGGACTATTCAAATCCCGGAACCCGGGATTTTTTAAGTTTAAGGCCCGGGATTTTTGGGATTATCTGAATCCCGTTTTTTGCATAAATAATGTTTTTGACTGTCATCTTATACATCAAAAATTATTAGAAACTCCCTGTTATAAAAAGTTGAAATAAAAAATTTGCTTTGAATAAATATTTTAGTAGATAATATTATATGGTATATATTTAATATATCTTATGGCGTTTTCTTTTCTAGGAAAAATGTTACATACATTGCACTTTTCAATGAAAATTTGCAATTAAATGTCTGAATTGTATAAGTACCCTTTAAATATGCAAAAAAAAATATTTTGTAAAATTAAATATTATATTTTAATATAACGACGCACATTTTTGCACAATGTTTTCGGGATTTTGTAAGTCCCGAAAATCCCGGGGTCCCGGTTCGGGATTTCGAGACTCCATCACTAAATCCCGAAGCCCGGGATTTCAAAAAACCTGTCCCGATTAGCATCTCTAATTCCTTCCCATAAAAATGATAACTTTACATTGCGATGGTAATACGGTAACAGGGTAACACGGTATATTCTCAATGTAAAGTTACCGTTTTATCTGTGCTTTTAAAACGGGGACAGGCTTAAATATAATGAAAATAATTATACTGCCTTATTTATAAAAAAAAATATTACGACTTTATAAAGCTTAATAAGAAAATTTTTTATGGAAATCTGTTTTATAAACTCTGTATTAACTGCCAGTTTATAGAAACCATGTAAAAATTCTCGTCAGCCTATTTATATTGAAAACAAAAACAAAGCACTCAAATTTTGGTTTTGTTTTCAGTATATGTTAAATAGGCAGACGAGAATTTTTACATGGTTTCTATAAACTGGCAGTAAGCCTTAATAATTTTTATAAATAAGTCAGATAAGAGGTATATAATGCAATTTTATATTCATTACATTACATTTTTGCTTCTAAAGTTGAACTGGCAACTTTAGAAACTGTTTCGATAATTTTTAGGGTTCCGTACAATAAAGGTGAAAAAAAATCGCCAAACCGAAAAAATCGCCTAAAACCAAAAAAAATCGCCAAAACAAAAAAAAATTCTAAAACTAAAATAAATCGCCAAAAACCGGAAAAATCGCCAAAATGAAAAAAAAATCCCAATATGAAAAAAATCCCCAAAATGACCAAAATGAAAAAAAATCGCCAAAGTGGAAAAAACGCAAAAGAGAAAAAATCACCAAAACGATAAAAAAGTGAAAATAAATCGTTCCAGCTGAAAAAACGCCAAAAAAAAAAACACAATATTAAAAAAATTCTCAAAGCCCAACGTACGGAACGAACCCTGAATTTATTATATTTATGCTCAAAATGTTTTTTCAACAAATTATTTCGAAAGCAATAAAAATTGTTGAACGAACGTTTATGTTAAGGTACGGTCACACTTGACAAACATTTGCCCAAAAAAGCGTAACCAGAAAATACTTATGAGAAATCTTTTGATTCTGACGCGTAGTTATTAAATTCAATAATTTCCAATAATATTGTATTATTTAACTTTGCCTATTTGTTAAATACGAAACTAATTAACTTAATCAACACGTGTTTGAAGCGAAAGATCTCTCATTAGTATTTGCTGGTTACGCTTTTTTGGGCAAATGTTTGTCAAGTGTGAGCGTACCTTTAGGCTTTGTATTGAAAATATGTACATATATGATTTGTAATCAAAAAGAGTATAAAAAAATCTTGCAATATTTTTAATACATTCAAAAATTTTACTTTTTTTTATAAATAATGTTCTTATTTTCAAACAATCCCGAGACCAGGACCATATCAGATGCTGGAAGTGGAAAGAATTTCTCTATCTTTCAAAAATTATTGAAAGTTTTAGAACGATTCCTTTGTTAAATTTTCCAAGCAGTTAGCTACTTCTGGTCTTTGACCAAGTATCCCCCGGGGCAATGGCTTTAAGGCAAAAGTTGTAAAGCTAGGTAAAGTTAGAAGACACTACAAACATGTATTATGAGTATATGAGACATGTTTCAGGAAAGTAAGCGATAAACCTCTGAAGCGTGGTTGCATCGTGGGATTGAATGCGAATATAGCCTGACATATCACCAATCTAGGGGAGGAGAACTACCAAACCACGTGTCTCGAAATCTCAAATTTGTTAACGAATCGCTATGTTTTGGCACCTTATGCCAAGGGAGTTAAAGGAACATATCGTTGGCTAAAATTTAAAAAGGCGAAACTAACAAAAACTTCAAAATCAAACTACATACGTATTTTGAAAAAAAATTTACCCTTCTGAGATCAAACATCAAGCTTTTAGTAACAAAAATAAGGGGACTTAACTACAAGTTTGTTTTAGTTTTTTTTTTTTGCTTCTCCTATAAAATTATATTTTTGAATTTAAACTAACGATACATACTATTTGTTCTCAAATTATTATTAGTTTACTCCAGCAGTTTCTTCGGGATCTGCAAGCCATACAATTAATTGTACACCAAAAATAGTTTCCATCAGGAAAAATCTTATTAAAAATGAAATGAAAAATTATACGAAAAATTTAAATTTTAATTTTTGCGACAAAAATTTTAAATCCTTTAAGGCCTTTATCTCTTCTCCATGTAGGTATATTTTTCATTCAGAAAATGTGAAACATTTCCCTTTAAAAAAGGATGCAGTGAACCACAATGTTCTATAAGAATTTAAAGTAAAGTAAGTACCTGCCCTGCACACAGCGAAGCTTAGCATTTGACCCAAACAGTAGAAATTCGAAATGCGTTTAAGAAACGTAAAATAACCTTAGTCCCGGTTCACACACTTCAACTTTTGTTGATCAACTCGTCGTAATTCAGCTGTAAGAAAAAGAGATATTTGTATTTCTGTCTCCGTCTTTCTTACAGCTGAATTACGAGTTGAGCAACAAAGGTTGAGACGTGTGAACCGGGGGGGCTTATAGAGAAGATTTAGCAACTTCATATATTTCGAGTCAACATCAATGAATAATGCTAGAAACACAACTGGGACGAACGACGAATATTTCGGTGCGAACTTTCGTCATAAAAAATAAAACACATTTGTGCATATGAAAATGAACACAACACCGCCGTAGAACGAAATTCGTCGTGTGTGACGATCTCTGAGATAGGTTTATTTATATTTTGTACGCCGACGAACGACGAAAAAACAATTTTCTCTCTCTCTCTCTCTCTCTTTGCATACACAATAACCAACTTTATCAATTATGACAGCAGAATTCGGTGAGTAAATTCGTCGTTATTGTGCTTCATACGACGAATTTACTCAGTGAATTCTTATCGACGAATTCGTCAACGTGAACGAAATTCGTCGTTCGTCCCAATTGTGTTCCTAGCATAAAAGGGGAATTTAGCCTTCCTATACATATAAAAGTTTTAAATGTCAACTTTTACGTCATGCGTATATATGCAACAAACTTATCTAACTTACTTATATTTGAAGTATGCAGCTCAATCGATTCAATCGCGTCAAAACTTCACCAAATATTGAATCACTAAAATTTTTAACTGTGTTAATGTAAGTTTACGTGTGTTCGTAAATATCTGACTGTTGAATGGGTCTTTAGAAAAGCATCTGTTTTTTAATAATAACAATAATAAAAAAAAGCAAAAACTAAACGATATAATCGAAATAGGTATCAAACTAAAACTGGAATGAATTTAACACACTGACTGTTACCGAATACATAATGAGTAAATAGATCACATAAGGAAATTTGTTATTGCTAATTTATTTTTGAAGAGTTAAAATATTTTTTAATAAAGTTTTGTTAAGAATAATAATTAATTTATTTTTGTTTCTTGTAACTGCGCGGATTATATAATCATAATCAATATTATTGGCAGTTAAAAAATTATCGAATTTGTATACACACAAATTGTAGATGTACACATGCATACATACTTAACTAGACATTAATTTGTATTCATAAAATATTAATTTTTTATAGAATTTTTTTGGAATATCATACAGTGATCGGCAATGAATCGTTTTTTCGTTTCATGAAATTTTAAAGATACTTAATTGAGTTGACATCATTTAAACTCAACAACTCTGATGTACGCATACTCACGATGACATTGATTTATAAGTATAGGTTGAAATAAATATGAATGCGACGTCAACATCATAGTCATACCACACTCAAACTCATAAATCACCTCAGTTTAATTTCTAATTTCAGGAAAATACTTATACTACTCACATTGATTCAGCTTATGTATGTTTATTTAAAAGTTTAAACAGTTTGCAAGTAGTATACAATAATAGTAAATAGGGTTGTTTTTCAATTACTTCAAAAACAAAACAAAAAATAGGAAAGGAAAAACACGTAACCTCATAATGAGAACTTTAATGTTCGTATGCGAAGTTCGCATTGTGAATCATATTTATTGTGCATCGTCCATAGGCATTGAGTTAAGGAGAGTCGAAATCAACAACATCATAAATGTTGCTAAGTATGAGTTCGATGCGCACTTCAAACTTTCGAGTGAATATGATTCATAGACAACATTGCAATAAGTATGGGTACGCATAAGTACAATATATTACAAGTCATGATTCAACTCTACTCACTTTTTCACTACTCATTGCTGTTCTCTGATATCATATCATATTGAACTGAATCGTTGATGGAACTTTTGCAAATTTTGATGATAAGCCCGGTTTGTGTAAAAAGGTACTAAATATTTTATGTCAGCAGATATGTTAGTGACACTTAAGGCTCAATCAGGCGTGACATAGCCATAGCCATAGCCATAGAAAACAGCCGTTCGAACCAAATTAATGGGCAACACTGTATTTGATTTAACGCCATAACTAGAGTTTCTACGCGGGAAAAAAATCCCGGGAATTCCCGGGAATTATTTTTTTACAATTCCCGGGAAATTTTCAACGGGAATTTTCGGGAATTTAATTTATACGTTTTTGGAATTTGCCTTATTTACATTACTGTTCGTTGTTTTATTACTTAGAAATACAACTCTGTAACGATGCATAATATAAGCATGAAAGTAGATGTAATAGAGGTTTACGAGGTGACTCCAACAACTTGAAGCGTTACGAAATATTTTCAACCTAAAAAGTCTTTATAGGATATACGAGTAGTTCCAGTATCTAGATTGGCAGAGTAGATAGAATTTCCATCCATGCTATAACTCAAAGCATATGAATTTATTTGTTTTTGTTTTGTTTTTTTAATATTGTTGTTCATGAAGTGAACGAATAAAGTTGTTATGTTTTTAATTTGAATGTTGTATATTTTTTCATAAAATTATATTTTTTATTGAGGTCATTTAATTCAATTCTAATGTTTTTGAAATTCCCGGGAATTCCCGGGAATAAAACATTTTACTTCTCAATTCCCGGGAATTGGAAAAGGCCGGGAAATTAGAAACCCTATACATAACTCTCACCATAGAAACCAATTGAATTTTGGGTTGGTTATGGCTATGGCGTTATGGCTATGTCACGTCTAATTGAAGCTTTTAGCATGCTAATTTTAAGGGCACCGTATTAACATTGCAATGTAATATTGATATTTTTTAGAATTTTTCTCATCCCCTCAATTGTAAAATAATGAAACTTAAAACATAAGAAGTGAGACCTCATTGAAATAACCTCATATGCGAAGTTTCAAAGTTATTAGAATGAAAGCTTCCTAATGTGCAAAAAGTGCATATTTTAAGCCATACAGGCATACTTACCCCCTGTTTCTGTAAATGCGAACGATAGATTCGATCGAATATTAATATTGGAAACCAAAACAAATTTCAGTTTTTTGATTTTAATATAAATTTTCGATCGATACTATTGTTCGCATTTAGAGAAACAGACCCTTAAATACTCACGGACTAAAGGCTCAATTAGGCGTGACATAACCATAGCCATAGAAAACAGCCGTTCGAACCAAACTAATGGGCAACACTGTATTTGATTATAGGTGACTCGCCATAACTCTCACCATAGAAACCAATTGAATTTTGGTTTGGTTATGGCTATGTCACGTCTAATTTAAGCTTAACTGACTGACTCACTCATCAACACATATTATGAATGAAGCACTTCCACTATAGCTAGAGAGCTGAAACTTCTCTACGCAAATTTATTTTTTAGTGAAGAAATAAATCAAATTATGCCTTCACTGCCATGCAGAGGTTAAAATTGTTGTTGGTATGAGTAAACAAACAACCGGTTTTGTTTGCAATTAATTTTATTTATGGATTTATTGTTATCAGAGTTGGAAAGTTCTACACCATTTTGAATTAGTTTATATTGGCTCTTAAACATAATTGGCTAAAGTGGCACCAGAGTGCCGAACTTCAATCGGCTTCTCATACAAATGCATACACATATCTACATGAATACATTACTCTCGTTGGCCAGCATTGCTATTAAAGCCCGGCACGGAGTTCTTCGAAATATTAAATAAATATTGAAAAAACTTCAACAAATGAAGGTGAGCCGCGAATAACGTTTTAAGTGACAAAATAATGATTTTGCAGGAGAGCCATAAAACGTATTTTAAGGCAAAATTGTTTTTCTCGTTTACATTTTTTTAGCGTATCGAAAATAATGATAACTAGCATTATCTTTTCTTTTTGTATCTCTGCTACATTTATCAATTATTTTCGACAATTTTGTTTGCATGATTTATTAGTTACTTACAAAGTTTTCCACGACTGACTGATTGTAATTGTATTTTGACGGCGATCAGATGCATAATTTTGGATGGTTTGATGTTTGAACAATGCAAGAGAGTTATGTTACCGGTAATCTGTGAAAAAACTGGTTTTTCTTAAATTGCCATTTACAACGTTATTCGCGGCTGTGCTTCAAATATCAAATAAATTTATATTAATGGAGACCAGAACAACTCTTAATTAAAATGTTGTATAATATAAAAATATTTTTTGATTTGTTTAAATATAATCTACTAAATATATAGACCAAAGAAATACCTATATGACTTATAAACCACTTTCATAATTAAGGCCACATTTATTTCATCACTGAAAAATAATTATATAGAGTTGCGTAGAGAAGGTTGTATTGTGCCAAGTGATAACTAAAAAAACAAAAACATACATACATATGTAGGCATAAAGCGTGCAGTAAGGTAATGAATAAGCTAAAGGTGTGATTAATTTGCAATATTATTGTGCAATAATTGGTATTGTTCTATCAAATTGGTATATGGCACAATAAAGTCAACGTCTTTTGAATATTGCGTAACAAGAAATATTTTATAATGTGTTGACAACATTGTACAATAATTATTTCCGAGGGAATTACTAAATTAAAAATTATTTAATTTGATAAGGATTTTTCTGTATTTAAAAAATCTGTTTTAAAACTTCTGAAAAGCACGTGTGTGTGTGGAGCTTTTGTTTACTTTTACATATGGGCATTTCCACAGGAATGTCAACTTTTTGTAGCGTACGACACCAAGCAAATATGCTTGTTTTTTTAAAGAAAACTAAACTTTTTTTACTTTCTTTATATATTTGTGTAGGCCGTCAGCAGCTCACGTTAGATAAAATTTTAAGAAAAATCGAGTCACATTATTCAGATATAGAATGTTTATTGCTTGATGTCGCACGCGACAAAAAAGTGGAATTTCTCGGAGAATTGCCCATATGTATGTATATTTTAAGAAAAATTTCGCCATATATTTTTTTTTAAATTGTGCAATCTATTTAATAGAGTGGAACCAAAAGACAATAATAATAAAAATTCTGAGACGAAATTATTGTATGAACGTAAATTTTAGTTTCAATTGACGGAAAAACACTCCGCTCATTGTTATAACAAGTCTGTAATAAAAAATAAATTTGACAAATTCTGAGTTTCTTTAAGAAATTTACCAACCTGAATTTTCATAAGTTTTTTTATACATATAGGGTAAGTGCACCAGTAGTCGGCCAGTTAACTTTTTTTTCGTTTTCAAACTTGTGCCATTTCTGATCTGAAAATGGTATTGCGATGATAAGTACTTATTATAATTCTGTTATACATAAGTATTGTTTTATGCTCATTTAACTGTTTTCCAAAACAAAATATTAAACTGCAAGAAATTTTCATATATTTCAAAATGCATCTTTTTTGCCAGTAGTCGGCACCCATGTTCCTAAGTTCGGCAATTGATGACCCTATAGTCGGCATGCAATTTTCTGCTAAAGAAAGGGTGATATTTTATAGGAATTCAAGCTGCTTTTTATATAGAATACAAATTATTTATATTTTTATAGTTCTGACTGCACCTAATATGGAAATGGTGCCTTCTCTTATTTCTTACGAGTTTTTTTCAGGATTCGGCGTATTATTGGTGCATTCATTGGATCAATTTCCTTGGGTAGTCATATTTGAATGAATTAATAATTATACTTGAGGCACAGGGCCCTGCGAACGAAAAGATCTATTGTATCGCTTACCAGGTACTAGAGCACCTCGTCTATACCTGCTATCCTGTGGAACCACAGAGGGCATAAAGATTCATATTACTTCACAGTACTGCTGCTCTAAAGTTTCATCATCACAACCACATATTCTGCACAGGCTGTTACTCCCAATGAGAAGCCTGTTTAGGTGTTTTCTCAGTCTGTAAGGAAGCCTGTGAGCATTCCTAGATTATTTTTATTTTAGGCCATGGGATCATTCAAACGATTTTTATTATACTTTATAATCATAAGGTTTCCATGCCTCGATCCAGGGAGAGGTGTTTCCTGGTATTTCTGATCTCCATCCATATATATATTCCCGGATTTTATCCGATCCAATGAGAGGAAACGGTTCTGGTCCGACCTTGTGTGCGCTGACCAGTTTGTCTGCATTTTACTTTCCATCAACTCCAAAGTGTATGTGAACTCAGCAGAGTGCGACCTTATTTATGCTGTGCAGCAGATTAAGCTTAATGTGGCAGTCCCAAGATAACTTCGAGGTATACCTATATGAACTAAGTGCTTTAAAGTCCCCCACACTGCTGCCACTTTGAGCGACTATGCTTTAATTGCAGCAGGTTGCTACTTCTCATCCTCGGTAGTACCTGTCAAGATAAAATTGTGCGCATATCTCAATGGCATAAACTTCTGATAAAAAAGTTAGAGATCTGAAACGATCAGATTCTTCCAGGGATCATTGTTCCCATTGGTTAATTAGACAGTCACAATCTGTTCTTCCCGGGTCGTTGATGACTTTTTGCTTGGCAGCAGTTTCTATAAAAATTTTCGAGGTGTGATCTCAATGAGAGTCTCAGCGAATCTCCAACCGATCTCTGGTCGTAGCTTTCCGACCAAGCAACAGCATCATAAGTGATGATAAGTTTCACTATTATGGTGTATATTCATCTTAAGATTTTGTGTGTGCAACTCTTATGTTTTTGTTGCTTAGATATACTCACCTTTAGTGCTTTTATTGCCTTGTCGACAATCGCCTCCAAATGGTATCTCTATAAAACCTTTGAGTCTAATATCACTCCCAGGTACTTGACCTCAGATGAACTTTCTAAAAGCACGTTATCTACTGGGATGGTTTGCAGAATAGGATTGTCCTCCTATTGGTGAAGGGAACAATGAACACCCTTGCGGAGTTGATATTCAACCCTACGAACTAGAGATCGACCGAAGGCGTTTTTTTTGCCGAAGCCGAAGCCGAACTTCGGCTAAAATCCTAAACTTCGGCCAAAACCGAAGCCGAAGCCGAATGTTTTAAATTTTAAAAATGATACTTGTTTTATATGAATTAAGAAAAAAGTTTGCTTTTTTGAGATCACTGAAATAGCTGTAATATCTATTGGATACATAACAAGAAAAATAAAACTATTTTGCAATTTCTAGATTTCTTTTTCATATGATCACTCACAAGAACGTCCAAGTAAAAGAAAATAGAAAGCAACAGGGTTGTATTTCAAAGCAACCCTTTCAAAACGTTAAACACAGTAGAAACTGTCGGCGAGCAACGACCAAAAATAATGTTATTTTTCAAGCTTGGAATGAAAAATATTCGGCTTCGGCTAATCGGCTGATTCTTGCCATAGGCCGAATGTTGGCCGATTACCAATTTTTGGCCGAAGGCCGAAGCCGAAGCCGATTAATCGGTCGAACTCTACTACGAACATTTCCTCCGCTATCCTTAGTCCGTTCTGTACAATGTCACAGAAAGTCTGTTCAAAGTGGTCATATTTACAATCATACAATTTTCTGTTATTACATGAAGTAATTATCTCTTCTGAATTACAAAATTGCAATCTTTCTAGGATCCTCAGTTCAATAAACTTATAATAAAAGTTCATACCAACCTTAGGAAACTGTATGCCTGGTATACTCCATACATATTACTATGCCGACTACTGGGTAAACTCATTTTAAACTAATTTTTTTAATAACAGAGAGAGATGATTACTATACTATTTTGCAATTTTTGAGCTTAATATGAGAAAATACTAATTTTCCTATAGTCGGCACACCCCTGCCGACAATTGGAAATCATGGAAAATTTTGTTCCTAATGACGGCACCCATTTAAATAAGCAAAATAAATAAATTTTATTAAAATTTTCACATTAATATCAATATTTTAGTTGATTTGAATCCATAGAAACCGGCACTTTTAAGAAATTACTTCATTTAATGTGAATACTCACTTGTTTAAGTTGGGCTCACCACTAAAAAATTTCTTAAAAAACGGGCACAATCGCCCTCTTTAAAAACGGGCCAAAAATATACCAATATACTCATCTCATTCAAATTTACTCAATGTTTAGAGAGAAGTAAGTATATTTCTAATGAAAATCAGATCTTACTTATATATTTAATGGCCGCTATTGTTATTTATATACATTTTTATTTAAAAAGGCCGACCTTAGGAGCCTTTACCCTATCATACATACATACATACATATCGTTACCTTAATATGGGAAGGCCTCTAACTCATTATTTTTTTTTTAAATTGAGATTTTTGCATTTTTCGATACAATTATATGTCCTTCTATTGAAATATACAAGAAATTCGATTTCAAAAAATTAATGAGTTAGGGCTCTTTCTATATTAACGTAACGATATGTACATTAGACCACCCAAAAAATGTATGGGATGCCGAAGATATTTATTTTATTCGCTCTACCGGCAGTTTCTGGTAGACTGGCCATAAAAAATTACAAGTGCGTAAAAATTGCGAAGCGTGCAAACAGGCCATGCGCATTCGACTTATCGCCTAAAAAAATATAAACATATGTATTTGGCCCCCTAAACTTTCAAATGTGGCGTTTTTCGGAATAATTTTATATACAGGTTTCCTGTACATAATTCTTCCCTAACTATGGCCTATCAATCTCTTTTAATGAGATGAAAACAAGTTTTTTTGGGAAATCTTTTTTCAACGGCTCTCGCTAAAAATTGGATAGCAATAAATATAATCGATTTTCTTCATACATACGTTTGAGCAAAGGAAGGCTTCTACTATTTCAGTATATTTGCAAAATATGTTTGTATGTATTTGCTTTAAATATGTTTCGTTGTATTTAAGGAAAATTTAAGCCAATACAAAATTTGTTTTATGGTCACACTAGTGTATCTATTCCCTTTGCAAAATTCGTACTTGGGGATGTCAAAAAAGTTTCCGGAAAAACGTAGCAAAGTAGTCACTTGGGCTGTTGAGACCACCTGATATGTATGTATATGTAATTGTTCAGAAGTTACAGATTTAGTGCCATTATTTTCGCCTTATGCCAACTAAAGTAAAGATGCCTTATGCATAACAAAAATTTGGCATGAAGTTGATCGATAAAATTGAGCTTTTTGTTACTATGCATTTCCATATATTTTTAATTTGGAAATTGCCTTATAATATAGTCATAAGTCTGGACTACAATCTACAGAAATTTTTGATAATGAATTACATAACAAAATTCGTTAGCACCAGATCGATTTCATGCCAATTTTTCATTATGCATATGGCCGTTACTTTACTCATTTTAAAATAATTTTTTGTATTAAGTTAATATAAACCTATTAAAACTACATAAATACATACATAAGTACATATTTAGTTTTCATACAAGCCAACCCAAAAGTATATTTTCTGTTTGAAATCTTCGGGCATTTCTTCAAATTTCAATTCGTTAGATATCCTCAACCATTTATTGGCATCACATTCCTGTACAGTTTTCCAAGGTGATTCTAGCGTATATTCGCAATTCGGATTAGATGTTTTGGCAAAATTTGTCCACATTTTAATCATGCGTTGTATAGTTAAATACTCCTTCGAATCTTTTTCCAATTTCCATGAGTAATAAGCATAGAAAATGTACGACAAATCGTCAGCATGGGCAACACCAGTATTTATATCACCGCCACAAAATATGGTACGATGATGATTAAAAGTGGGTGAATCAAAGTCAAAAACGTATTGATAGGTAGTTGAGTTTTCAAACCCTTGCCGGGTTTTAACCAAACGATGTAGGCCTTCCCAAAAGGAAATAAAGCTGTCATACTAAAAAAAATGATACATACACATGTACATATGTATGTGCATATTAGAGTCAAAACAAATAAATTAAAACTTACATCCATAAAACCCAATAATTCGGTGGTATCTTTAAAATGCAATTCCCTAAGCTGCTTTGTAAGGGTTTCTCTTCTTTCTAGTGTGAGGGAGTTTTGCACTTTCTTGGGGAAGTACAGCATGGGATTTTTATGGTATATTTCAAAAACCGGTTTTTTCTTTAACTGTGAATATCTCACCAAGCCCTCAAATGAAGTGCCTCCTATGATCATGGGTATTTCATTGCCCCAAGCGGATTTGATTAATTCATCCAAAGGCTTTCTGATAATAGATCCCTCATTGTCGTAAGGTTCTAGACAAGGTAAAAAAGCATAAAATCCTCCTTTAGTAACTGCTGCCAAATTTAATTTGTCCACTAAAACAAGTTCTTCCGCAGGCAACTTTCTTAGATATGCTAATACCGCCTGGTCTTCGTTGGGTCCCGTGTAACCCTTGTCACAAGCCAAGCTGTATGGCAACTCGGTAGCACTGCCACTAAAAGCCCAAGGATTTGAAATACAACCCGACATCAAGATAGCTTTATGAAAGAGGCCCTTAGCTTGTGCTGTTGCGGCCATATAATGAACCGAAGCTGCACCAGCACTTTCACCAAATAGAGTAATATTTTCCATATCACCACCAAACTGCGAAATATTAGCTTTAACCCATTTTAAAGCTAGAACTTGATCCTTCAAGCCAGCGTTACCAGGCACTTCACAGTGGGGATCGCTTAGGCTGAGAAAGCCCAAGGATGATAAACGATAATTAAAGGTAACCAAAATTATATTTTCCTGCATAAAATAATCTGGACTGTATTTATTCCGTATGCCAGAACCCGTATTGAAGCTAAAGCTGTACATATGCATGTCATTATAATGTAATTCAAAAACTTACAACTTTTGTAAAAACATTTAGGTAAAGACAATCTTCCGTGCCCTCAGCCTTGCCCAAATGATTTTTTTGCACAGGCTTCAAGTCACTTTGTCGACAATCTCTAACGTCGGACCAGCTACCAGCCGCTAAGGGTGCCTTAAATCTTAGTTCACCTATAGGTGGCTGGGCAAATGGTATACCCTCAAAACTATAAAACTCATAGTCGTATATGGTTTTCCGTTTAAGACCCCTAATCGAGCCTTGCGCAATTTTAACAATGGGTTCTCTAAAATTACAAAGATTCTAAATTAAATTAATAAAGCTTAGTAAGCGTATTTTTATTACTCATTGTCCATAGCTTTGCACGTTAATTTTCTTCTTATTGGATTACAGTGGAACTGCAGGAAGATAAAACGAAACTTTTCCACGGCACCTTGATTGAGAGAGTTTGAGGAAATTTTTCGCCACATTTGCCAGTGACTGTAAAATATTGGAAAAAAGTCAAGCATTAAAAACGATATTTACTGAGTATTACAAACAAAACTGCTCAACTCAGGAAAAAGAGATTTTTGCGATATGAAATGACACTTTTTTACATTTTATCAAGATTTCGACGGCTTTTTATCATTTTATCTGGCAGCCCTGTATTTGCGGAAAGTTACAGGCGATTTTCAACAAAATTGAACTTCAAAATTTTTGTAATTCAGGAAAATTAGTTTGTTGAGGGAGTTACAAAAATAATTAAATAAAACGAAATTTATAAACAAATATATACATATATATTAAGAAAAACTATATATAATTGATTTGGGCGACTTTGGGGATTTTTAAAATCAATTTGGCGAAATAGGTTGGAAAACAATCTGACAACACTGGTTACGAGAATTTTTACCAGGGTTGGCAAAGTTGGTACACTTGTACGTTTTTTTGGTACTATTCAAACTAGAAAAGTACAATAGTACACCAATGACTAAAATAGAACATTTTCATGTCAATTTTCAGTTTTGAACAATGAAACTCAAATTCTTCTCACTTGAAAACAGTCTTGTGAAAGCAAAACGCAGCGAGAATATCAAAAAATGTAAACTGCAAATCATTTTACTTCTAAATTCAGATGCTAGAGCTCATGATATTAATTTGTATATTTTAAATTTCAACAGGTGTAACAACCATGTGCTTTAACCTCCTAACTTGCAAGGAAATTTGTGAAAACGATTCGAATATTTTAAACAAGTAAGAGTGCTATATTCGGCTGTGCCGAATCTTATATACCCTTTACCAACGTACGTACATATATATAGTATACAGACACATACATACATATTTGTTTTGTAAAAAAATTTTTTATTATTTTTTTAAAGTTTCCATCTTTGGAGCTATAATTTTAATTTTTCAAATTTCATGCGCCAAACTTTTCTTTCAGAAGCATAAAATATATTCAATTTATAAAGAAAAAGAAAAAAATTTTTAGACCTATTTAATTTTACATAACACAAAAAGTGTGAGTTTTCCAACCCTGGAGTCATAATTTTGGATTTTTCTGATTATTGATACCAATCTAGTTCTTTAAAAAATACATAAAATATGTATGTGAACGAAGCAAAAACGAAATAAGAAAGAACCTAGTTTCATTTAATTCCTTTAATATTAAAAAATTCAGTAAATTGAGACTTTGAATCGCGCACGAAAGGTAGGCTTTTTTGCTTTTTTGAAGTTTTTTTCAGCTTAAACGATTTTTTCAATTTTGTCGCTTTTTTCTCGTTTTGGCGATTTTTTTCTGTTTTTGGAGGTTTTTTTCATTTTGGCGATATTTTTCTGCTTTTGGGCTTTTCTTCTTTCTTCTTCTTTGGAGATTTTTCCCATTTTGACGATTTTTTTTCATTTTGGCTTTTTTTTTTGTTTTTGGGTTTATTTTTATTTAGGCGGTTTTTTTCTTTTTTTTGTTTTTTTTCATTTTGGCGATTTTTTTGGGGTTTTTTTCGTTTTGGCGATTTTTTTCATTTTGGCAATTTTTTTTTTTCATTTTAGCGATTTTTGTCTGTTTTTAGGTTTTTTTCGTTTTGGCGATTTTTTTCATTTTGGCGATTTTTTTTTCATTTTGGCGATTTTCTTTCATTTTGGCGATTTTTTCCTGTTTTGGGTTTTTTTTCTGTTTTTTTTTTGGGTTTTTTTTCGTTTTGGCGATTTTTTTATTTTGGCGATTTTTTTCATTTTAGCGATTTTCTTTCATTTTGGCGATTTTTTTTTCATTTTAGCAATTCTTCCGTTTTGTGCGATTTATTTTAGCTTTAGAAATTTTTTTTAATTTGGTGCTTTTTTTCGTTTTGGCGATTTTTTTTTGTTTTTGGCGATTTTTTTTCGGTTTGGCGATTTTATAATTTTATGTTTTTTAGTTTTACCGTTTTTGAAAATTTCAACATTTTTGCTCTTACGGTTTCCAAGATACAGCAAGTTGTCAAAATTGCATAGTCAAAATTGCATTAACTGATGGAACACCCTTTAATTAAAATTTTTTGAAATTTTAGTGTTAATTTTTGTAGTCTGTATACAAATACACTAACCTTACAAATTTCAAGTGTATATACATACATACATACAATTATATGTATATTACATGGGATTTTAAAATTTTTCGTTGCTCGTTTTGGAACACCCTTTAAAATCCAATTCTCATGTATTTGTTGTTGTAGCGGCCAAAGGTCTACACACTGTGTCCAAATTTCAGGTCTGTAGCTCTTACGGTTCTCGAGAAAATACTAATATAGTTTTAGACATAGTTAATTTTACATAACACAAAAAGTTAAAGTTTTCCAACCCTGGAAACGTCTTTTTAATTTTTTTATATTTTTTTAATTTAAAATTCCAATTTTAGTCGTATTGAAGTGTAAAATAAGTTCATTTATTAAAAAAAAATAAAAATTTGTTTTCGGTAGTTACTTTTATATGGCAAAATAAAGTTTAAGTTTTCCAGCTCTGCAATCGTCTGCTCGATTTTGCTGAATTTCAATACCAATCTATTTTGGAAAATTTCTGACACACCAGTCCAAGAACGAAGTCTCTAGCTTTTCTGGGAGCTTCGGAAAACCGATTTCACGTACAGACAGACGGACAGACGGACAGACGGACATCGCTTATTCGTCTTCCCTATGCATAAGGATCCAGAATATATATATTATATGGATCGCTTATTGATATTATAGAAATTACAAACGGAATGACAAACCTATATATACCCTTTTACCATTTTTGTTGGTAAAGGGTATAAAAACACAAATAAAAATGTGTAAAAATATATTTTCGTACAATTAGTGTCAAAAAAGTAAACATTTTTGAAAGTTCATGGTACAATTTTTAAATTCTCAATGAAATACTAGATGAAACTTTTCACTTCAATCCGCCACATTGTTCTCTTTACATTTTAAAATTTTTCTTTTCAAAATTTAATTTTTCTCTTTAAAAACTTACAAAAATTAATGACTTCTCCTACCGTATTTATATAAAACGACCAATTTGCTCCATGGAAGGCGATAAACTGACGGTAAATTTTTAACACAGTGAGCTTTTAACGCCAGCGCTACCAGACTGTTTACCTAGCCATACTCCCAAAATTTGTATCCCTGAAATCCCCGAATATACGCACTAGATATAACACTACTACAAATTCGACCTAATAATAAAACAATTACGTGTATGTATTTATATGCGCATTTCTATATACAAATACCAATATCTGAACCACATTCTACTTCAGAATCATATGTTTTCATCAAAATATTGACTGCTGCCTATACTATTACAATATTCATCTACAACTAATTTGATATAAGATATACTGAAGTATATTTGTTTAACATAAAAACTTTATTTTATTTGAAATGTTTGCTTGTTTTTGTGGTTAAGCACATTGTCTATATGCATTTCGTTCCCGCTTATGGAACTCATCAGTAGACTTCAACCGAAAATATTTTGAATTTAGCTAACAACCTTCGTATGTTTATAGTAAAACTCTTAGGGCCAATTTCACCAACTCTATTTAAATATCAATTCATATTTAAATGTCGATTTTCATTAATTTTTGTATAGAAAAATTACTTTTAAATATGAATTGATATTTAAATAAGTGCCAGTTCATACTACTCAAGTCTTATTGCTAAGCTTATCACTTTTTCTTCTTTGAACTTTCATCGGCGTTCACATAATGCAAGTCTTATTTTTCAGCTCATATTTTTTTTAACGTTACGAATGCGAAAGCAAAACGTATAGACAGTACATGAAGCTGAATACTCGTTTCTTTTCTCCTCGTCTTTCTCCCCTACAAACTTATCAGCTTAGCAATAAGACTTGCTTATTATGTAAACTAGGAGTAAGTTGGTGAAATTGGCTTTTAATACGTTATTGAGAATCTCGATCCCCTTTATAGCGAATAGCGTCGTCGACGTTACATCAAGACGACAGTAAAAATTGTCACTTACATATGTACTCTTTGTCGACAAGAATTGACTACTCTTAACTTGCTATATTAGGGCCAAACCCACGATGTCGACAACGTTCCACTTGTCGCACACTTAGTTCCCGTCCATACAGTGAAACATTTGCTGCAAAACATTTGTGTTTGTAGACGAGAGGGGAAAGAGGAATGACAAAGGGTACTTTGTTTCATGTACACGAAGTTCTTGTTGAGTACGTCATTCTCGCCTCATTCTCATGAGAAATACATATATGAAAAAATATATTAAGATGCAAAACAAAAACTTCACAATGTGGACACGAATGCAGTTTCAAAAGAGAAATCAAAAATGTTTCGCAGCAAATGTTTCACTGTATGGACGAGGACTTACATTCAAAACAAAAACTAACTTCAATATTTTGTTGTTGTTTTGAATGTATGTAGGTGGAACGTTGTCGACATCTAGGGATTGGCCCTTAATTTACAAAGCCTAGTAGCTTAAATTGTAACAGGGTACCGAACAGTCGGAAAGCAACTCTGGGCGAGTCAACACCACGCGTCGTTGGCAATTATTTCTTAAGTGCAACCAGGCCACTGTTGTTTATTGGCCTTCGAGAGTTTTGCGTCACACTCGCACTTGTTAATCGTTACCGCAACTAACTGTATCGCTTACAGTTGGTTCTTTGTGGAAATTTCCATTATCAAATGCAAACGTTTTTAATAAGATGTAACTGGTGGAGACCATAAAAAACTCTAGGATTGGATCTTGGAAACTCCTACTTCCTATACGAAGGTATAGGTCGTTCGCAGCAACCGAAGGAAGCTTCTGCACGTGGGATACCCTGGCTTTTTGGCTACGTGCTTTTACCATTGTTGTTCCATTTGGAACACAGAATACAACAGGTTGCCGAAGAAAGACCATTTCTGGAAGTCTAGCTTCTGTTCTATTTTGAATACATTATTTTGTAATTCGATCATATTAATTTTTGGTGTACAGTGGCTACTTTTTTCAGTAGTCACTGTACACCATTTAGTAAATAAAAAAAAAAAACAACATGAAAGTGTAACAACAAAATCTAATCAGGTATTAATTTTATCTTATATATCGTTACCTTAATAAAGAAAGGCCCTAACTCATTATTTTTTTTTTAAATCGAGTTTTTTTGTATATTTCCATAGAAGAACATCTAGTGTATCGAAAAACGCAAAAATCTACATATATTTCAAAAAAAATAACAAGTTAGCGCTTTTCTATATTAAGTTAACGATATACATATGTACATATATGTATGTATATAAATACGGCACACATTTTTTTGTCGTACTCTTTAAGTATCTTATCGTCCACGAATTTTGGTGAAACATACATATCGATGGTCTCAAGTAGAAAGGCCCTAACTCGTGTTTTTTACGAAATTTAGTTTTTCAGTGATTCCAATACATTCCACACAAATACACCTTCTCACAAAAATATATTGCAATAGTGTAAAAAATAACGCTTTTACAAGCAGTTTTACAAAAAAAATTTGCATTGTGAATATTACAGTTTCTACTATGTTTTACCTTCTTCTGTAAAGTTACAATAATTGAGTTAGGACCTTTCTACTTGAAATATGTATGAAGATATTGTTACCTTAATATATTTTTTGGAAATCGAGATTTATGCATCTTTCGATACATTACATGTCCTTCTATCGAAATATACAAAAAACTCGAATTCAATAAAAATTATGAGTTGGTGCTTTTCTATATTAAGGCAGCAATATGTAAGTACATACATATTATATGGTTTAAAAGATAATTTCTCAAAAAATTGGCAAAAAAAAAAGCGATTTAAATATACTTGATAAAAACCACTTTCTATTTGGCATTGTACACACACATGTACTCACATTTTTATAATAAACAAAAAAAAAACCTTTAGACCGGTCGATCCTAGTTAGAATAAATTTGCTAAAACTTTAGAATAAGTAATTTTTTTCATATAACGTATTCCAAACAGCTAATTTTTCCTTTTCCGGAATCACATCAAAACTCAACGTATCACTTATATTTAAACTCAAATGTGGTTCGTTGCTGGTCAACGGCAACCATTTAAGATTTTTGGTAGTTTCCGAATTGGGATTGGAAGTGCGAGCAAACGTGGTGAATATATTAACCATTCTTTCAATAGTTTTGTATTCCCTGGATGACTTGTCTAATTTGCAGGCTTTAGCATTAAACCATAAATAACATACATCATCACCATGAGCAACTCCAGTTTTTAAGTCACCGCCACCAAACAATTTGCGTTGTTGATTGAAGGTGGGTGAATCGAAGTCGAAATGATAAAGATAAGTATGAGCTTTGGCATAAGCCAAGCGAGAGAGCAAAGTGCGATGAAAACCATGCCAAAACAGTTTGTAGTGATAAAACTGAAAAGTCAATTAGTTATAACTCATATATGATTAATTTGAAAACTTTGTAATGTATTACTTACATCCAGGAACTCTTCCAAACATTCACTACTGGGCGTTTTGTTAACAAAATGAATTTCCTTCAAACGCTTAGCTTTTAATAAGCATGCAGCTTGATTTTTCTCCAGTTCCCTTACTTCTAGGGGCAGTAGTAATTCCAAATCATTACCAATAGCATTCATATATTGAGGACACATTTTCAATTTCGAGTACATTAAGTAGCCTTCATTCGCGCAACCGCCTAAAATAATGGGAATATCATTACCCCAAGCTGTTTTTAAAATCTCTCGCGCGTTTTGAGGTATTATACAATCTTCGCCTACATAAGCTTCCACACAGGGAGCAAAGCTGAAAAGAATATCATTTATTTTCTCCTCCCCGGTTAAGATGTCATGTTTCACTAGTTTTTGGGGCTGCAAATTTTGCAGAAAATCTAAAACTGTACTATCATTGTTTTCTCCCTTATAACCGTTAAATTTAGCTAAACGATAAGCTTGGTCCGTTTGTGGTGTATCAGCCCAGCTATTCAGCATAGTACCTGACATACATATAGCCTTATGGAAAAGGCCTTGGGTAAGGGGTGTAGAGGCTAAAAAGTGTGCTGAGGCAGCACCCGCACTAACGCCACATACGGTTATATTTTCAGCATCTCCATTAAAGTATCCAATATATTGCCTTACCCATTTAAGAGCTAAAATTTGATCTTTTAAGCCCGCATTACCGGGTACTTGCAGAGATGGATCTTTTAAGCTAAGAAATCCTGAAAGAAAATGGGGAATAATAAGAGAGAGAACTTTTGACGTAATCTATTATAATATAAGAACCTAAAGAACAAAGTCTATAGTTGAAAGTAACCAGCACTATATCTTCTTTCATAAAATAGTCGGGACTATAAACAGTTTTGGTAGCTTCACCAATGGCAAATCCTCCGCCATATAACCAAATCATAACTGGCAAGGGGTTTTCAGTATTAAGCTGAAAGTATATAGAAAATGTCCGCTGCGTTAAAACACCTAGAAAGGCATATCGAATTCAATGTGCCTTGAACCCTAGTTATCAGTTTTTTTTATTATGATGAAGTGGCATGATTATTTTAATTTTCAAGTACATACATACCGTGTAGAATCTATTGTAGATACATTTATATCGTATAAATGTGATTTTACAGGTATATAAAATATTTTATTGTCTTAAAATTAACTTACCTTTTTGGCGTAAACATTTAGATATAAACAATCTTCTGAGCCCTCCACCGCTCCAGTGGCTTTAATGTGCTGCATTGGCTTAACATTGAATTCGAAACAGTTTCTTACTCCCGACCATGGCTTTGCCGGCAAAGGTGATTTAAATCTTAAATGGCCGACTGGAGGTTGTCCGTAAGGTATGCCTTCAAAATTGAAATATTCATCGTCATAAATCGTCTTACGTATGCAACCCCTTATGTGGCCCACTGGCAATTTAATTTCCTTATGTATCAAACTACAAATACATATTTATAAAATTATTTAATTTTCAAATAATGTTTTTAATATTAGATAGAACTAACTCTTCGGTCATATTTTTTACAAAGCGACTGCAATTCAAACTTAAGTGATCAAATAACAAATTAATTCTGGAATAAATATTTACCCTGTTTGTATTTTAAAAATAAAATTTTCAACTTGAAATTGTTGTTGTTTTGCTTATTATGCTCTTTAACATGATACTTAACAGCGCTGCTGTTAATAGCAGAGCTTTTATCAAACTGATTAAAATGAGAGAAATTGGTAACAAGGCTGCCAGACCTAGATATATTTTTGGTTCTCCCAAGATTGGGATGTAAGTTTTTAGGAAGTTTCATTTACAAAGATCATATTGTATTATATTTCATATTTTTGGATTCAATTACAAGTAAAATATTGTATTAGTAGTGAGCGTTCATTAGCGTACTAAAAAAATCGTTCATGTCTTAAATTAAACAATTTTCTTTAACTTTCCTACAACAATGACACAAAGGGCACATCAGAAAAATGCGTGCTGTTGTTATTTAATGACTGTTGGATACAGAAATTGAACCCAGCACCTTCTGGTTTGTAATCAACGTGCTAACTAATCATTAAATCTTGATTTTTATTTATTCCTCAGAAAATAAAGCTTATTTCTTGATTTTATTTAATTTTTTTTTTTGCCTAAAAAAAAGTTAAACTGTAGAAAAAGTATTTTATGTGTTAAAATTTATTTTATCGCTTTTTTATAGTTTATTCCATGATATAAATATAGAAGGTACTTCCATTCTCTCTTTGTTTTTAAAAAATAAGTATTTTTGAAGTTTGTTTTTTGAGAGAAATAAAAAAAAATTTCCCATATCGTAAAAAATTTAAGTCTTCCCCCAAAATTTTTTTACAAAAATGTGTAATTATTGTAACAAAAGTTGCGAATAAATAAAGTGATATACATGACTACACACCTGTGATGTTTAAAAAGTGGTCATATAATAACTTGGCGCATCTTTTTAAATTTTCTGCCTGAAATAAATATTTTAACTATATTTTCATCCAAATTGACTGATGATTTTGATTAGTTGACAATGAATTTTCATTAAGTTTAACAAATATTGATTGATATTACATCTTCTTTAATCTATATAATTCGCTTCTTGTTGACTGTAACATGTTTTTTCTAAAAAAATGTCTTAAATACCCGATCAGATAATTTTGGCAAGTCTATTTCACAGATTTTGCAGGCTCTTAGACACTGTAGCGGACATATATAGAACTCAAAGAATGCTACATTCATATTTTTACAATTATATTTTGTACGTCCACAGTTTGTAATATGCAGCTCATTTTCGCTTTCTTTAACACAACAATACATTTACAATGCATTTCATTAATTTTCAAGGTAATAAAACATTTATCATCACAATTTTTTTTAAATTCTTTGAATTTATAAAAAAAATTTCTGAAATAATTTTTCAATAAAATTTTCAAACAAACAGGAAACAGAGGGGAAATATTAAATTAATACGGTAGCACGATTTTAATTGAAACTTCAAAATACCTATCCTTGTCAGAAGGTGAATGTCAAGAAAAAATGAGAGAATGGAAGTACCTTCTATATTTATATCATGGTTTATTCAGTTTAAAAACTTAATTTTTTTGAGCAAAAATAATAAAAAATTAAAGAGTAACTGTTTTTTGTGAGAAATAAGTAAAAATATAGAAAAATACAGTTGAGATTTTTTAATAAAAATTAAACAAATAAAAATTAATGCACCTATAAATAGTCCATGTATTTATTCATTTCATAAGTACTTTACAAAATACATTTGTAAGGTATTGTTGCACAAATATGGGCGCAGTAACTGGCCCGTATACCCAAGATGTTATTAACAGTAGTTTAGAAAGGTTTTGTGACTTACTATACACAACATAAGCCTTCACATGGAAACGTTGACAACGTGGTTGTCAACGAAATTCCACAAAAGAGCTGCAACATTATACGGTTATATGTGGCAGATCAGTCAACCAGTGCGAGTGAGATGAAATACTCTCGAAAGCCAAATAGCACACACAAGCCTGACCACACTTAAGAAGTAATTACGATGACGCGGGATCTGTTCTTAACCCCAGAGCTGCTTCACAGAATATGTACACAGAAGTGAAGAAAGTGACAGGTAAAAAAATCTCCAATCAGGTTTTTTAAAATTCGTGGAAAAAAGAGAAAGGTATAGTGTATTACTACAGCGTTAGTGTATTAACATAGCTAATCAAAAGCGTTGTAATTTTATTGCACTAGAAAGAAGAATCAAAACAAAAACGACGAAAAAATTTTAGGAAAAACGGAACAAACAGAAAAATTCCCTTATCTTTCGCCTCGTGACACTTCTGTATGTTTTGTGGCTGATTTTCTACTGGTAAGTCCATGTAACTTGGAGTATCTTGGTGTATTCTTTGTGCACGTAGCACTTCTCTATTAGTATGATTTTTTCAGTTTAAATTTAGAAAATAATCGTTATGTGATATCAAATTTTTGTTAAATTTGATAAAAAAAAACCCAAGAAGAACCCTTTATCTATAATTGCACCAGCAACAGTTATCTGTCTTTTTGTATATACTTTTCACTTATCTACAATAATGTTTTTGCCTCAATTATATTTAGAGCGTTTATATCTGTAATTTTTATGAATAACAGCGCATGTCCAAAAATCAAATTTTTTAGTAGAGCCAAAAAATTGTTTTTGAAGGTTATTTGCAAAAAGGTAGAAGTTGTGTTATTGCTTTAGAAAAAAAGAATATAAATATATTCTTCCACATTTTTAAAAATTTTCTTTTCTAAAAAAGCAGTTAAAATATAAGAATTTGACATCATAAGCTCGAAGTGAGAAATATACAATATACATAGATTGTTATTCATGAATACCACATACATATATAATATGGTACAGAGTTCATTTCTTGAATTTTTATTTAACCAGCAATCATATTTTTTATCTTTGTTTATAAATCAAGCAAACTCTGCATTTTTAAATTAAATACAATTAAAATATTTTTCATTTTTCTATTTGTATTAAAAACAAGACATCAAAATTTTTTGTTTGTTTCTTAAATAAACATAGCTAAAACGAAAATGCAGTAAGATTTTTTGACTTGCTAGACTATTTCTATTAAGCATATCGCCAATTTTAAAATAAATTTACAACATTTAAATTCGGTTTGGGTTTATTCACTTTATATGTTTTTATATAAAATAAAAAAAAAAGTTTTATGAACTTTAAAACATTTTACCCTTAAAGTGACTAAAAGTTATTTGCAAAACATTTATTTTTACTAAGTTTTCTGCTATTTTATATGTTATAAACATTGGTTCTGTTCTGTTTTAAAATAAATTTTTTGTTACTTTTATGTTTTATTGAATTTGTAATAGAAGTTTTTTAATTTGACTGTTAGGCCGGGCTTACATCTGTATGTCATGTGCTCAAAAAATCATAATCACTATTGCTAATGAAAAACTGTTTGATTAAGACATGTAAACAGTTTCCAATCATGTTGGATTCTATAAAATTGTATATTAGCTATGTATGAAACTCTTTAACTTAATAAATACGTGTCTGAATCAAAAAGATTTTCATTAGTAATTAGTGGTTACGCTTATTTGGGCACATGGCACACATGAAATGCCAGATGAAAACTCAGCCTTATGGTAGAATTAGTAGTTTCGTATCGTGAGTTGACGGATCAGCTGACAAAATCTGTAGCATAAATATAACATGTTGCTGTTTATTTAATATGTATCGTAACGTATGTGAGGTAGAAATCTACTGAAAACAGATTTCTACGTCAACTTCTATCTTAAGGTACGCTCACACTTGACAAACATTTGCCCAAAAAAGCGTAACCAGCAAATACTAATGAGAGATCTTTCGCTTCAAACACGTGTTTATTAAGTTAATTAGTTTCGTATTTAACAAATAGGCAAAGTTAAAGAATACAATATTATTGGAAACTATTGAACTTAATAAACACGATTTCTCATTAGTATTTGCTGGTTACGCTTTTTTGGGCAAATGTTTGTCAAGTGTGACCGTACCCTTACATACTTGAACACACATGTATAAAGCAAAGAGAAATACAATAACAGCTGACACTTTTGCTGGAAATCTCACGTTTTTACTAGGTAAAATCCAGAATTAAACGATACCACCACTTAAAAAGTAACACGATTCGAATCCACTAATTCTACCATTATCCGTAGATTTTTCTCAAACAAGCCGATTTTTTATGAAAATTATCTGGCATCCCTGCAGGCATCTCTTAAATATCTGTTGCTCTCTTATTTTCACTACACATACAAACTTTCCATCATTGTTGCCATTTCAGCATTTTAACTGCTAGATCTGGTATTTTCATTGGTTAAAAAAGCATTCAACATTTAAAACAAGCAGCTAAATGCTTCTGTGGCAGAATTTCAATTTGAATTAAAAATATCTAATTTAATAATAAATCATTTTTTAATAATAGAACATTTACATTGTCTCGAAATCTAGTACTTAAGAGATTTCGAGCTAAATCTTGCTGCTTTTTACTATTTCCTATACAAAACAGAATCTATTTTGTCAGCAAGGCGAATTCATAACAGGTGACCCTAACAGTCCTTCTTCTTCTTCTTCTTCCTGTTGTGCTGACATACTATGTAGAATGTCAAAAAAGGTGACTTCGGACACTTAGTCCATGGTGTCACCTTTGTGGTGATAATTTTTTGTTGTTGTGTAGGAGCTTCCTTCGGTTGCTGCGAACGACCTATACCTTCGTATAGGAAGTAGGAGTTTCCAAGATCCACTCCTTTGTGGTGATTGTTTTTATAATTGTTTTTGTTTTTGCATGTGGTTAATGGAAACCAACGGGATATCGCGGTGATACCGTTAACCGACGCCAACCATTATCCTGATGATTATCAGCTGTTCGAAGATTGCTAAGACCTCAACTGTCAAAATCTCTTCTATCTAATGTTTGTTTACATTTAAAGTGAAAAAAATATATCGTTCTTTATGTTTAAAAAATATATTTTAAAGTAAAGAGAATTATAATGTATGAATACTTATCACAATGTAACCAATTGGGTCTCCGAGTGGAGGTGCGGTATAGGAGCACCCTTCCTAACATATGCATTCTAAACTAACTCTTGCAAAATTATTAACTGCATTAGTTTATTGATGATGATTTTTAAAAAATTGTATCAATACAAAATATTTCTACCAATGTGTCTCGCCTATAATGCCTGATAGTCTTTGGTACAGAATCTTGCACGGATTTTCGCACAATATAGAAATAAGATTTTATCAAACGTTCTGCATTACTTGAGGCAAAGAGTATTTGCTCGTTCCATCATGTCAGCTTTTAGTTGACTAGACATGTTTATGAAAATCTGGATGTGTAGTATTTATATACAAAGCCCAATTCAATGGCTCCCAAATTCTCAACCATGAAATTGGTGGCTGGTAAACGACGATGCAATAGCGTTGTCACCACATCAACAATTTTTCCGTGCAATTTGGGAAACCTTAAACAGATACATATATTACAAATTAAGTTTATAGAAATAAATATTCAAGCATACCTTAACATTTCCTATTGCATTTAATTGCCACAATGCGCTGCATTTCTTCATGTATCCACTCAACACAATGCGAATTCTTAATTGTGGGGTTAAGACAACTTTTGCCGGGACCAGCTAGTACTAGCTGACTTCTTATATATGTATGTATGTATAAATAAGACGCACGTTTATTTGTTGTACACTTTTAAGTAACTTTGTCCATTTTTAGGGTTCCGTACACCAAAGGTGAAAATGGAACCCTATTATTTTCGCTACGCTGTCCGTCTGTCCGTCTGGCCGTCTGTCCGTCCGTCCGTCTGTCCGTCACAGGGTATTTTCTCGAGAACCGTAAGAGCTATGGACCTGAAATTTGGACACAGTGTGTAGACCCTTGGCCGCTACAACAACAAATACATGAGAGTTGGAAATTAAAGGGTGTGCCAAAACGAGCAACGAAAAATGATAAAATCCCATGTAATATATGTACATACAATTGTATGTATATGCACTTGAAATTTGTAAAGTTAGTGTATTTTTATACAGACTACAACAATTAACACTAAAATTTAAAAAATTTTAATTAGAGGGTGTACCATCAGTTAATGTAATTTTGACTATGTAATTTTGATAACTTGCTGTATCTTGGAAACCGTAAGAGCAAACTTCTTGAAATTTTCAAAACCGGTAAAACAAAAAAATCTCAAAATTATAAAATCGCCAAACCGAAAAAAAATCGCCAAAATCAAAAAAAATCGCCAAAACGAAAAAAAGCACCAAATTAAAAAAAATTTCTAAATCGAAAATAAATCGCGGAAAACCGGAAAAATCGCCAAAATAAAAAAATCGCCAAAATGAAAAAAAATCGCCAAAATGAAAAAATCGCCAAAACGAGAAAAAAGCGAAAAATAGTAAAAAAAACTATTTCAGCTGAAAAAACGTAAAAAAACACTGTATTAAAAAAATGCTCAAAGCCCAACGTACGGAACCCTTCGTGCGCGAGTCAAAGTCGCACTTTACTGAATTTATTATGAACAATTTCATGCATTTAAGCATAATATTGTGTTTACGACCATGATGAGCCAGTAAAACACATTTTATACCACTGATTTCGCGTCCAAAAACCATCGGAGAGACTGGAATAAGGCAGCAAGTAAGGTTTTTTTACGTTGTCCAAAAATATCAAGATCATCTAACCTGAACCGTGTTTCAACATTTTAATTAGATTTATTTTACAAATATTGTTTTCTGTGTTGTTGATGATAGATGCACATGGATAGTAAAATATGTTTTTATAAATGTGAATGCATTGGTATTTGAGTCAACTGTTTTTGACAGATGGGGTTTTTTGAAGCCAGACGAATTGCATGTTGTTTTTATTATTGTTGTATTTTTGTAGCGATAAGGCCACCTGTTATGAATTCGCCTTGTTTTGTCAGTAGAATTGTAGGAAATCTAATGAAAATCAAATTTTTCATTACTTAAATGAGTCAATTAGTTGCAGTATTGCTACATTGCAGTTGTTTGTTTGTAGATTTGGAAATATTTCAGTTAATGGGTTTTGTTTTGAATGAAAAAATTTTGATAAATGTCAACAAAAAGTTGCTGCAAACGGTGTAGATTTTCATAAAGATTTTAATTCAAATCTGATAGATTTTGTTCAGGTGTAAATGTTCATTAATGCTCAGATTAAATGTAAATATGTCAATACATATCTCAAATTTACTTATTGTTATTAAATATGTACATATGTATCTTGTAAATAAATACTTAGAAAAAAAGCATATCTCTGCTCACATTATTTATTTCAAACATTATAATTTTGTTACAATTAAATTTCTTAAGGTTGAAAATAATTTCCAATACGATAAATAGACGACCTCTTCTCGCTTGTTTCTTTTTCCAATTTTTTTGTTTTATTGTTTAGTACTGCTCAGGTTATCATTTAGAATTTTAATATTTTGATTATTTTTTAATTATTTGATCTAATAAGCCTCGTACGCGCAACTCTTGAGAAAAGAAAACATTTGTATGTCATCATTGAGTGGATCTAAAGTGAAAGATTGAAATTTGATTTCCGCAAAACTAGCTAAATGTAGAGTTATGCCTCTGTGGCAATAAAGGAGCGATGTGATTATATCCAGTTTGTATGTAGCTATATAATTCTTTAATTTATTTTATTAAAAGCCATTTATTTCTTTAAATATATATTTTTTTGCAATATAGGTATATAAAACATACATTTTTATTAGAACTAATAAAGCTTTATGGATACATACTTACATCTACACTTACATACAATAACCGTTGTAATATTATTTATATAAGTATGTATATGCATTTTTGCTAATATCTGTTACATTTTTTTGGCTTCCCAAGCTTGCAGCCAACGTATCAATCACTTATGACTTGTAAAGATTTTCCCATACTTGTAACTTTTCCATTTCAGGCAAATTAATCAATTCTAATTCCCTACCAATATTCAAACATTTAATATCGTCAACTGTGCACACAGGCAGCCAACAAGGTTCCTTCAATACCTCCTTGGTAAGGTTACAATTGGGATTTGCATCGATGGCAAATGCGTTTAATGGTTTTGTATTCTGCCGTCTCAGGGGATAATTTCCAAGAGAAATTACCATAAAATAAATATGAATGATCATCGACATGAGCTATACCACGCATTTGTTTGCCACAGTACTTGATACGTTGATGATTGAAGTCGGGTGAATCAAAATCAAAGCAATATAAATAAGTGGTTGTGCTTTGTCATTTATAATACGAGCTTTTAGTGAGCGTAAAATTGGATGCCAAAATACTTTGTATGAGGCATACTGAATATGTAAATATGTATATGTAAAAAAATTAATAAAATATTAAATAAAACTGTTAAATTGTTATTTCCTTACATCACAGTAGCTCAAAATATTTTCCATGGCAGCTTTTTTTCACCAAAATGAATATGTTTAATTAGAGTGCCCAGTTTTTGGCATCTCTAAAGAATTTTGCATTTTCAGTGAGAGCGGCAGCATATGTTGTGGATTTTCTTCTAATTTACTTAAAATGAATGGAGCCATATACACTCGGGGAAACATTAAAAGACCTTCAAAAGATGTACCGCCCATTAATACTGGAATTTCATGGCCCCAAGAATTTTGTAAAATTTCTTCAGGATGTTTGTCTATAATACACATTCCATTATCATAATTTTCTATACAGGCTCCAAAGTTAAAGAAACAATCATCTAAATTTTCAGCTTTGTTCGGTAAATAATGCTTCATTAGTTTTTCTGCCGGCAATTCTTGCAAATATTCGCATATGTGGGTTTCAATTTTAGCTGGTCTTATGTAACCAGCGATGCCAATTTAGCAAATGGTTTTAGCGCATTTTAACTATTCCAAACGCGCTTTTTTCGTTTTAGCGCGTTTAATAAAAAAAGCGCTAAATTAGCGTGTTTTGATTAAATGCAAAAATATAATTTAGGTTCAATATCTTTTTACTTTTTTGTATAAATTTAACATTTGTCTAATATCCAAAATTTAACTTTTTGTTTAAATTCGTTAATAGTTCAGAAGTTGCAAATAAAATTCCCTTGACTGTGGTTAGAATTAAAAACGCATTTTAATATTGTAAATGGCAAATGTTTTGAAATTTCACAGTTAAAAATATGTACTCGTACTCGTGACCCAAAAAATTTATATAATTTATTAAGCATCTATTCTTTTTATACTTCAAAAAGCATTTGAATCGCAACACTATTCGACAATTTATATAAGTTGTTACAAAGTTTGACAAATAAAATAAAAACTAGGAATTTCGAATATTTGGAAGGCGAGACTGATTCTGTATTAAATGATTTTAGTTATTTAGGATATAATTTCGAAGAAGCAATATTGCATAATCTGAAAATTAGTTACTAAAAAATTAATTGTACTTGTATTTTTTAATACATCCATCGACCGTTATTGAAACTTTATTTAGCGCGTAGGAAAATAGAGCGTTTTTACTATAAATTGTTGATAATGCTGTAACTTAGCGCGTTCTAGCGCGTTTTGAGAAGGGGTATAGCGCGTTTGGGTTATAAGTAGTTGGCATCGCTGTTTGTAACCCCACGCTTTTGCCAAGGGGGCTATATGCAAAATTCTCGAAGGCAAGACAACAACAAAATGCCTGGCGGCATTTAAAATATAACTTCGACGACGCGATAATTGTGTTCTCCCACTATTTTTGAAAATCAATTTAGCTGCGAAAATTTTTAGTATCTGGTCACACTGCTCATTTTATACTTTTTTACTTAAGCTTTTACTCTCTATGCGCTCATTGTAAGTTCAGGGATGGAAAATTCATTACTATAGTATTTTTACTACTCGTAGTTATTGTTGTTATACTGAATCCAAGAATACGACACTATAATATTAACGCTGTTTAGTGCAGAAAAGGATTTGATTTAAGACTTGTAATTTCTTGAACACGCTTATTTATTTAAATATTCCCTTACCTCTTAATATCATAAAATAATTTTGTACGCGAAGTCGTATATTTTCGGACACACGTACTCGTTTTCGGAAATGGTTGATGAGAATAAAAAAGTTTTTTGTCTTTATTACATAAAAAAATCTGTTTCCTTGTAATTCTTGTTAATTATAGGGAAGAAGTGCTCCGACGAAGAAAAGCTTATCAGGGCAATTATGAATAAAACTCCCAGGGAAATTTCTCCCTTTTCCAATTAGAATTTTTTGTTTTCCCTATCACTTGCCATTAGTTGGAATTGTTCCGTGGGAAAAATTTCCCTGGGAGTTTTATTCATAATTGCCCTGTATATGTACATATTACCTTTTATTGAACATAACATCGAACACTGTCAATTTTGATTGACATGCTTACTTGCAAGCGCAGTTTTAAGTGTCAAGCATGCGATACTCACAATTATTTATGAACTGATTGGCGGATTTATTTGATAGTGCAATTGGCCGTTCACACACGAGAACAATTGTGTTGGCATAACATGCCAGTTTGTAGGTGAGAGAGGCAAAGAGAGTGGTTTTGTGGTTGGAATAATTTTTAAACCAGGCAAAACGCCGCATCACCAGCACAAAACCAATACACACATAACTTAAGAAACAGCAAATATCAAATGTATACAAAAAACACTGACACACTATGTATACGTATACATTTTTATGCCGGATGAATTAGTCTCGTGTGTTCTTCAAAGAACAAAAATTGTGCGGCATAAAACTTAGGCCAGGTTAACATCGGTGTGCCAAATGCCACACAAGCGTAACAAAAGCGTAACCACTACTTGCTAAGGAAAAGCTGTTTGATTCATTCATGTATTAATTAAGTTAAATATATCCATACTTATGAATGAGGCTTAAAATAATGCCCAAATGCTAAACAAATATTAGTAAATAATAAAATGTAATGCTATAATTTTTGGAATATTTTTTTTTAATAATTCTGGTAATAATTACGAACAAATATTTTATTTAACTTTAATAAAACAAACCAAGTTGATTCAAAAGTAAAACAACAATTCAGGAACATACAAAATACAATTGCTAAAATTCATAAAACCTATTTTTTCTTTGTATTATCGTATTAAATATAATAGCGTAAATTTTGGTGTTAGTAATTTTCATATAAAAATGAAATACATAAAATAATTTTACACTTTTATTTTATATGTTTTAATGTATTAGCATGCTAGCTATCAACGTAATGTTAAAGACATTTAAAAAATAATTTTTGCATTAAAAATTTATTAAGTTACTTTTTATACCCTTTACCAACAAAAATGGTAAAAGGGTATATATAGGTTTGTCATTCCGTTTGTAATTTCTATAATATCAATAAGCGACCCATAAAATATATATATTCTGGATCCTTATGCATAGGGAAGACGAATAAGCGATGTCCGTCTGTCCGTCTGTCCGTCTGTCCGTCTGTCCGTCTGTCCGTCTGTCCGTCTGTCCGTCTGTCCGTCTGTCCGTCTGTCCGTCTGTCCGTCTGTCCGTCTGTCTGTACGTGAAATCGGTTTTCCGAAGCTCCCAGAAAAGCTAGAGACTTCGTTCTTGGACTGGTGTGTCAGAAATTTTCCAAAATAGATTGGTATTGAAATTCAGCAAAATCGGGCAGACGATTGCAGAGCTGGAAAACTTAAACTTCATTTTGCCATATAAAAGTAACTACCAAAAACAAATTTTTATTTTTTTTAATAAATGAACTTATTTTACACATCAGTACGATTACAACTGGTATTTTAAATTAAAAAAATATAAAAAAATTAAAAAAACGTTTCCAGGGTTGGAAAACTTTAACTTTTTGTGTTATGTAAAATTAACTATGTCTAAAACTATATTAGTATTTTCTCGAGAACCGTAAGAGGTACAGACCTGAAATTTGGACACAGTGTGTAGACCTTTGGCCGCTACAACAACAAATATATGAAAATTGGAAATTAAAGGGTGTTCCAAAACGAGCAACGAAAAATTTTAAAATCCCATGTAATATACATACAATTGTATGTATGTATGTATATACACTTGAAATTTGTAAGGTTAGTGTATTTTTATACAGACTACAAAAATTAACACTAAAATTTCAAAAAATTTAAATTAAAGGGTGTTCCATCAGTTAATGCAATTTTGACTATGCAATTTTGACAACTTGCTGTATCTTGGAAACCGTGAGAGCAAAACTCTTGAAATTTTCAAAAACGGTAAAACTAAAAAATCAAAAAATTATAAAATCGCCAAACCGAAAAAAATCGCCAAAAACAAAAAAAATCGCCAAAGCGAAAAAAGCACCAAATTACAAAAAAAATGTCTAAGACTAAAATAAATGGCGAATAACCGGAAAAATTGCTAAAATGAAAAAAAAATCGTCAAAATGAAAAAAAATCGCCAAAACGAAAAAAACCCCACAAAAACAGAAAAAAATCCAAAATGAAAAAAAAACACCAAAAACAGAAAAAAATCGCAAAATGAAAAAAAACCCAAAAAACAGGAAAAAATTGCCAAAATGAAAAAAAATCTCCAAAATGAAAAAAAGCGCCAAAACCAGAAAAAAAATCGCCAAAATGAAAAAAAAACGCCAAAATGAAAAAAAAGTCGCCAAATTGAAAAAAAAACTCCAAAATGAAAATAAACCCCCAAAAACAGAAAAAAATCGCCAAAATTAAAAAAAATCGCCAAAACGAAAAAAACCCCACAAAAACAGAAAAAATCCAAAATGAAAAAAAAGCCCCAAAATCAGAAAAAAATAGCCAAAATGAAAAAACCCCAAAACAGGCAAAAATCGCCAAAATGAAAAAAATCGCCAAAATGAAAAAAATCTCCAAAATGAAAAAAAAGCCCCGAAAACAGAAAAAAATCGCCAAAATAAAAAAAATCGCCAAAATAAAAAAAAATCGCCAAAATGAAAAAAAATCGCCAAAATGAAAAAAACCGAGAAAAACAGAAAAAAATCGCCAAAATGAAAAAAAGCCCAGAACAGGAAAAAATTGCCAAAATGAAAAAAAATCTCCAAAATGAAAAAAAGCGCCAAAACCAGAAAAAAAATCGCCAAAATGAAAAAAAAACGCCAAAATGAAAAAAAAGTCGCCAAATTGAAAAAAAAACTCCAAAATGAAAATAAACCCCCAAAAACAGAAAAAAATCGCCAAAATTAAAAAAAATCGCCAAAACGAAAAAAACCCCACAAAAACAGAAAAAATCCAAAATGAAAAAAAAGCCCCAAAATCAGAAAAAAATAGCCAAAATGAAAAAACCCCAAAACAGGCAAAAATCGGCAAAATGAAAAAAATCGCCAAAATGAAAAAAATCTCCAAAATGAAAAAAAAGCCCCGAAAACAGAAAAAAATCGCCAAAATAAAAAAAATCGCCAAAATAAAAAAAAAATCGCCAAAATGAAAAAAAATCGCCAAAATGAAAAAAACCGAGAAAAACAGAAAAAAATCGCCAAAATGAAAAAAAGCCCAGAACAGGAAAAAATCGCCAAAATGAAAAAAAAACGCCAAAATGAAAAAAAAAATCGCCAAAATGAAAAAAAATCGCCAAAACGAAAAAAAACCTTAAAAAACAGAAAAAAATCTCCAAAATAAAAAAAACCCCAAAACAGAAAAAAATCGCCAAGATGAAAAAAAATCGCCAGAATGGAAAAAAAATCGCCAAAACGAAAAAAACCCCAAACAACAGAAAAAAATCGCCAAAATGAAAAAAAAGCCCAAAATCAGGAAAAAAATCGCCAAAATGAAAAAAAAATCGCCAAAATGAAAAAACCCCCAAAATAGGAAAAAATCGCCAAAATGGAAAAAGAATCGCCAAAATGAAAAAAATCTTCAAAATGAAAATAAGCCCCAAAAACAGAAAAAATCGCCAAAATGAAAAAACCCCCAAAATAGGAAAAAATCGCCAAAATGGAAAAAGAATCGCCAAAATGAAAAAAATCTTCAAAATGAAAATAAGCCCCAAAAACAGAAAAAATCGCCAAAATGAAAAAAACCGAGAAAAACAGAAAAAATCGCCAAAATGAGAAAAAAGCGACAAAACTGAAAAAATCTTTTAAACTGAAAAAAACTTCAAAAAAGCAAAAAAGCCACATTAAAAAGTGCTCAGAACCGAATGTACGGAACCCTTCGTGCGCGAGTCAAAGTCGCACTTTACTGAATTTTTTAATATTAAAGGAATTAAATGAAACTAAGTTTTTTCTTATTTCGTTTTTGCTTCGTTCACTTAACATATTTTATGTATTTTTTAAAGAACTAGATTGGTACAAGGAATTAGAAAAATCCTAAATTATGATTCCAGGGTTGGAAAACTTACACTTTTTGTGTTATGTAAAATTAAATAGGTCTAAAAATTTTTTTCTTTTTCTTTATAAATTGAATATATTTATGCTTCTGAAAGAAAAGTTTGGCGTATAAAATTTGAAAAATGAAAATTACAGCTCCAAAGATGGAAACTTTAAAAAAATGATAAATTTTTTCACAAAACAAATATGTATGTATGTGTCTGTATACTATATATATGTACGTACGTTGGTGAAGGGTATATAAGATTCGGCACAGCCGAATATAGCACTCTTACTTGTTTCAGTTCTATTTTGCATTGTATGTCCAGGAGGCGAGTTCCGCAACGATGAATTTTAAAGTCTTCGACCCCGAAAAACATAATTTTGAATACTTATTTTCTTCTTATTATTAGGTGTCACACTCGGTACATGAGCATAACAGACTTTCGTAAATTTCAATAAACACCTTTAAAAATGCGCGCTCTAACCAAGTCATCTTTACCATTTCCTTACAAAAACACAAATGAAATTTGCACTGAGTTTGACACAAGATCTTTTAAAAGATTAGGTATGATGGTATGATGAAAAACAAAAAAATTCAACATTTTTTGAAAACCAAATCATTATGAAAACATGAATTTTGCATTATTACACCATTCTCAAATACCAAGTACGACAGCCTAACAGCCGCTTAAGACGTTTTTCGATGTTTACATGGTTTCCATAATTATATATTTGTATAAAAATTACAAACTACAATGAAATACATTAATTGACAGAGGTTTTCAGTTATATACATAAAAGAATATATGAAACTTATAAAATCAAAAATGCTAAAAAAATAATACAAAAACTCTGAAAAAATTAAAAATTCACTGCTAAATCAAAATTCATAATGCTAAAAGGGTCACGCAGGTGACAGGCCGTTTACAACAATTCTATATGTATGAATGTATGCTAGCCAATATAAATATCTGGCAACTCTACTTTAATTGTCATAAAAAATAGTTCTCTTTTGATCGCCGGTAAATTCAGTCGGTGCGAATTCCGCTCGTTGTAAAGTGCATTTTATATTAAATTTATATATTTAATTAAACATAAAACCTTATTTATTGTAATATAATGTTATAAAGTCTTAAAAAATGATCACAAAAAGTGTTAATGCATTAGTTTTGTACAGATAATTCATTGCAATAAATGAAAAAAGCTTCTTAAAAGAAATGTAAAAAGTGCTAACATGAGCAGTGTTGCCGTTTTGGTCGGATCCGACCAAATTTGGTCGGAAAAAATTTAAAATATTTAATTTGGTCGGATGGTCGGACCAATTAAATTTTGGTCGGTTTTTGTTTCTAATCACAAACTATTTTTCTCTTCGCATAATTTATTTAAAATCTCATATATGTATATTATCTTAAAAATATTTTTTACACACTGTTTACCATTTACCAATTACCAAATTATGCAATTCGATGCATAACGATTTACGACGTTTATATTAGATCAGTGACAGTGAACTCTGCGATACGTTAACCGAATTCCGCTGTTGGCCATTAAATTATAAACGACGTTTAGCTTAATTTAAGTACACTACAACAGCATGCATGCGCAATCAAGTGTTTGTGCCAGCGGTTGGGTCGTGTATGGGCATTTTGTGTGATTGTACGTTTTGCTGTTGTGATGTCAAACAGAGTTTGATATTTTGCTGATGATACCAGCTTGCTGGTATTGTGTATGGTGAAATTAGCTCAGTTGAGTAAAGTTCTCAAGAAGTAAATATGCATCTAAAAATCGTAATTTGTTAAAAAATAATTTGTTTCAATGGAAAATGGAATTTGAACACTTTAGTTATGCATAGCTGCTAATATTAACAAAATATCAATAAAAATTGCAGCAAAAACTGTGTCACTATTTATAACAACCGTTCTTTAATTTTTTTAAAAAGTGAATATTGTACCAGCTTGCTGGTATGTGGTTCGAACATGTGTGATTGTACGTTTTGCTGTAGTGATGTCAAACAGAGTTTGATATTTTGCTGATGATACCAGCTTGCTGGTATTGTGTGTGGTGAAATTAGCTCAGTTGAGTAAAGTTCTCAAGAAGTAAATATGCATTTAAAAATCGTAATTTGTTAAAAAATAATTTGTATCAATGGAAAATGGAATTTGAGCACTTTAGTTATGCATAGCTGCTAATATTAACAAAATATCAATAAAAATTGCAGCAAAAACTGTGTCACTATTTATAACAACCCTTCTTTAATTTTTTTAAAAAGTGAATATTGTACCAGCTTGCTGGTATGTGGTTCGAACATGATTGCTCAATAGCTTGATTGTGCGTGCATGATATTGTAGTGTATGGGACGCTTTAGTGACAGCGATTTGTTATGCTTTTTCGCCCTTATGAATGTAAAATCAAGAACTTTAACTTTTTATTTTTAATGTGATATATTTAATACATGCTTGAATTATAACATAAGTAAATGAAAACAACATATGTTAAAAAGACTGAATAAAAATTTTTTCTTATAATTTACAATTTTAATGTATTTAATTATTAATTACATTACATAAATATTAATTTACATGCCTGAATTCTTTAATGCAAATATGTTATATCTGAAATTTTTATTTTACTTAAATATTAAATAAAATGTACATCAAAAAACACAAATATTAATTAAATTTTCAAATTTGGTCGGAAGCAGGCGATTTTGGTCGGATTTTGGGCAAATTTTGGTCGGAAAATTTTTTTTCAAACGGCAACACTGAACATGAGTGAAGTGCATGTTTTGTTTGCAAAAACAAAACAACAAGTGTGTTTTTTTGGTTTGTTTTGGTTGAGAGTAAATGAGTCTGTACAAGAGTTGCCATATTGTTGAAATATTATTAATAAAACGGTTATCGGTACGTTCGTTTAATAATATATTTTTTAAATTAAAATAATTTTAAGTTAATTATTTCGGAGATGAGTGTCTTAAGGCTTATAAATTTGGAATTTATCAAATTATTCCATGCTATAGTTTTGTAAAACTAAAAATAAAAAATTCATTGCAATAAATAAAAAAATCTTAACAGGAAATGTAAAGAGAGTTAATAACATGAGTGAAGTGAATGTTTTGTTTGCAGCAGTGATGGGAAAGTTGCTACGATCGTACTTTTTTTGATACTATTACACATGAAAAAGTACCGTAGTACTCCTCCAACACAATTGATACTCTCGCCGTCGCATTTATTTTTGCCAGGAATTAAATGTCTTTTGCGACAAATGACACGAAACTTTATTAGTAAAGATATTTTAGAAAAGTGTAATCTTTCACAATTATATATAAACGAAAACCAAATTTCACTCAGTGATATTTTCTGCGGCACAAAAGTTGATCTATATATAAACACAACTCATGTTTTAAATCAGTTTAAAGAAAATTGTAAAAAGTTCTAAGGGCAAAAGTGTACTTTGACAAGGAAATGTTAGTTTGGTTTAGTAAGTTTTTACTATAAAATGTTTTTTCAGTTAAAAGCAAAAGCACTACACCACTTTAAATTAAAATGTTTCCCAGCTAAAATCAATATTTTGAAAATATTTGCAATCAATATAGAGCATTAGCTGATATGGAAGAACTGAAACCATTAACAACAGAAAATATATGCAGCTTCTGGTGTACAGTGCACTTTTGCAAATTAAATGGTAATAAATCTGAAAATTTGGGCTTAAGCCAAAAGGCTGTTAGGTTAGGTTAGGTTAAGTTAGCAGACTGCTGGTAAGGAAGGGTGAAATTGAGAGTCCAGCTCACTTGGGTCCAATACAATGATCCCTTTGTGTTACCTGTTAATTGAAGAGAATATAGTGAGAGAGGGTGATAGTGAAATGATAGTGATAGAGAAGACAGGTGGTGAAGGAAGAGATAGAGTATAGAGGAAGGCTTCATTCTTTTACAACTCTGCTCTTTGCACATTTTTTGATAATGCAGTGTTGTAGCGCCATCTGGTGTCAAATGAGGCGTATTAAATTTTGAAGCTGTGCTTAGTAGCCATTTTATTGATTATTTTACGTCGCTAATTATTCTGCTACACAACGAAGGAGGGCGCTCTGATGTACATTATTATCTGATGAAGTCGGTATAGTTTTTAGTGACCAGTGCCTTATTTTTAATGACTGTCGGAGACCGGGCTCGAACCCAGGCTACAGGTTTTTGTAGTCAAAGTGCTAACTACTTCAGCCAACGCCACCCTAAAAGGCTGTTAAGACACATACATATGTGTTATAAATCCTAAGTACTTCTCTAAACATGTCGAAGTTTTAGAACAAATTAAATGGACAAAAAACTAGTTCATACAAAAAATATAATGGACTGCACATCGTGTAGTTTATAAGTTCAAAATTTATTACCATTTATTTTGCAAAGTCCCCACTGTACAGTGGCTAAAACTAAAACCGCATTAGATGAATAAATTTTTCCTGATACATCGATAGTAGCTTACGGAATAATGTCCATACCTCACTCCTCTTCAAATGGCGAAAGGATCTTCTCTTACCAAAATCAAATAAAAACAAAACAAAGGGACAGCCTTTATGTTGCAACAGTATCAAGTTTTATTCAGTTCAAAGATTTATTGAAGTCTAAAAACTATTTTTGTTATAACTTTAAAATTTGTGCCTACATATCGTTACCTTAATATAGAAAGTCCCTATTATATCATTATATTCTTTAATCGAGATTTTTGATTTTTTTTCGATACATTTTTTCGATAGAAAAACATGTATATAAAAAACTCGATTTAAAAAGAATAACGAGTTGGGGCCTTTCTATATTAAGTTAACGATATGTGAGCATCGATGGCTTAATTTAAGGCGGAACTCGAATAGAAGAAGGAAAAAAACTGGAGAAAGCTAAGGCATTTACAAGCAGAAATAATTTTTTTTAGCTAAGATAAGTCGTTAATTTTAAAAACGTTGAAATCACGATTTCGAAAAAAAATTGAGTTACGCCCTTTTTATATTAAGCCATCAATTTGTAAGTACATATATGCTTTGCGTTTCTTTTTTTATTTCTTTGTAAATGAATTTTATATAATTTTTTGTTAATAAAATGTTAATAAAAAATAATAATAATTTTTGGTACTCCCGGCATCAAAAAAATACTTAAACAAATTTTTTTTTGCTACCGAAATGCAAATCTCATTTCCCATCACTGGTTTGCAAAAATTAAACATAATTTTTTTTGTTTTGAGTCCGGATAAATGAATCTGTAATAGAGCTGCCATATTTGAAAATATTATAAATAAAACGGTTGTCGGTACGTTCGTTTAATAATATATAAATTAGAATAATTTGAAGTGAATTATTTAAGAGGTAAGTGTTTAAAAGCTTATAAATTGGAATTTACCAAATTATTAAATAACTCTTAGAAGACTTCAGTACGATTTGGCTCAAATTTTCAGCACTTAACTTTGAGATCTAGTGTCACAATATCCCGGATGGGACTCTTCAAAATTTGACTAAACAATTTTTTCCATACAAATGATTGTTAAGCTATGTACAGACGGTTGTCAGATCTTACAATATTGCCAGTAAAATGTGCTCAAAATTTCTTACAACCGTGTGAACTGGCAATTTTTGTCAGACGTCGTTGCCAGAAAAATCATTGTCAGTCCATTGCAAGACTAGCAGCTGACAACAAATTGTCAGACATCTTACAATCGTGTGAACACATTGTAAAATTATTGCCAGCTATTTGTCAGACATTTTAATATTGTCAGATGCGCGAAGTTCGTGCATCTGACAATGGCGTCATTGTAAGAGAATTATTTCTATGGGCAACACTGTACACGCTTGATTTTAAAGAAAATATATTTAATAAAATACATGCAGCCAAAATCATTGCAATTGCTTCTTTATGGTCCATAATAATTAATATTTTCACTTTTTACATTTAACACCACCACAAACGATTGATATTTAACAATTTCTAACAAGCGCTTTGAGTCTGGCAACGCATAATAATGTCTGGCAATTTTTGCATATGACAACCGTGTGAACTTACAATTTTTTTGCTGACGATTTTGTCAGCTGATTTTATTGTCATACAATCATCTAGCAATAAATTGTAAGATTTCCTGACAAACTTGATACAACCGTGTGAACTGTCAATCTGCCATACACTTGCAATTTTTGATTGTCAGTACAATGTCAGCACATTGCCAGATCTAACAATATTGTAAGATCTGACAACCGTGTGTACATAGCTTTACTCTAATGTACATATCGATGTACATATCGAGATATAAACCGCCAAAAAAGCTTAAGCAACATATTTTTCACACATCTTTTTCTTGACGAAAATCGATTATCTACGATGGTAAATAATCGGTCTTCATAAAAAAAATTAAACTCGAAACTAATTTTGCTTAAGCTTTTTTTTTTTTGGCGGTCATGGCACAATATGTATAAATTTTTATTATTGCAAAAAAAAATTATATATTTAAATTTTTCATTATACTAAACTAAAAATAATTTTTTTTTGTTATACATTTTTCCCACTGCATAAATTTTAACTACATATTTATTTCTATCACATGTTTGGCAAGTTATGAACGCTTTTAGCAATAATTAGCTTAACAGCAATATTATTTTTTAAAATAAGGATTCATTTGTATAAAAACTGTCCCACACTTGGAGTTTATGATGCAAGTATAAGTCCTTAAATTCCACCTCGTCGCTTATATTTATAATCTTGATGGGTTTTTCTAAAGCTGTATTATTATCAATTGGCTGCCAATATACCGGCTCAATTTCCTTACAGTTGGGATTGGAGGTTAAAGCAAAATTATACCACATGCCAATCATTCGCTGTATACATTTAAATTCTCCCGATGTTGGTAACAATTTGTCTGCTGCCACATTGTGAAAAATATACGATAGATCATCGGCATGAGATACTCCGCGAACAGAGGGGCCACAAGTTAAGATACGAAAATGATTGAAAAAATTGGAATCAAAGTCGAAAACGTAACTGTAAGTGGGCGCCTCACTAGCATAGGCAGCTCGAGCCTTAATTGTTCTATAGGTAGAGTGCCAAAATATTCTATAGCTTATGACATCCAAGTATTCAAATAAAGATTCCTTAACACTAGGAGTTTTGTGGCCAAAATGTGTTTGTTTCAGTTTAAAGGCCATTGCCTTTAGCTCTTGTGGTGTATGCTTTGATATTATATCAGCTGGCAAAAGATTAACACAATCGGTAACATCATTTACAAGAAAGTTATGTTTTTTGACGGTGTTATAGAGGAAAAGACCTTCGAAGGAGGTACCGCCTATAATCATAGGTATCTTATTACTCCAAGAGCTTCTTAATAATTCCTTCACGGGCCTATTAATGATGCAATCCGCAGACATATAAGGTTCGATGACTGGTCCAAAAACAAACAATATGCCTTCGAGCTTTTCTTGTTTAGTCAATAACGCTGTATCGCTGACCATTAGTTTTCTAGCGGGTTGCTTGGCTAAAAAGCGATAGATTTCTTTATCATTATTGTTGCCTCTATAGCCATTAATGCAGGCCAACTTGTAAGGCCAATCACGTGGCGGTGTATGAGCCCAATTATTTAAAGCCGTGCCCGAATGTAAAATTACCTTGTGAAACAGATCTTTTGCCTGCTGGGTCAACATGAGAAAATGTACAGATGCTGCTCCAGCGCTTTCGCCAAACAATGTTACATTATCGGGATCTCCATTAAAGAATTCAATATTATTTTTGATCCACTTTAGGGCCAACAATTGATCTTTCAGCCCAGCATTGCCGGGTACTTGCAAATCAGGATCGTTTAAGCTCAGGAAACCTTAGGAAACAATAACATAAACCTATATATAGTTATAAAATTTTGAACATATTTAAATATAAATATACCCAAAGCTCCCACACGGTATGCCAATGTTACCACTACAACGTCTTTTTGCATAAAATAATCAGGCCCATAGATCTCTCGACTGGCCTCGCCTACTTGAAAGCCTCCGCCATAAATCCAGACCATAACAGGTAAAGGTTTTTCTGACTTTAGCTAAAAAAAATATGTTTAATAAAAGTTTTTTATATAAAGTTTTTTTTTAACAAGTTACAAGCACTCATATACCTTTCTAGCATAAACATTTAAGTACAGGCAATCTTCCGAACCAAATACCATTCTTTTAATGGGATCAATTTGTGGCGCCTTTGATTTATAGTACAAGCAATCCAGTACACCTGCCCAGGGCTCCGGTGGCAGTGGTGCTCTAAATCTGAGCTCTCCCAAAGGCGGCTTAGCAAATGGTATACCCTCAAATGCAAAATAGTTGCCAAATGTATCGTAGAAATTTTTGCGCTGCATTCCTCTAACTTTGCCATAAAGGGTATTAATGACCTTGTATTCGTGCGTGGCCAAACGGCTTTCTGCAAATTTATATACAATAAGTCTGAAAAAGAAAATTACATTAATTCAAAGAAATAATTTATTTATTTAATTTTTGTATAACTTAAAAATAAGGGATTATAATCTAATCATTAGATAATAGCAGATGGTGTAACTTTTAAGTGTGGCTTTAAACATCTGTCTTTTCTTTGTACTAATCATTAATCGAGGAACTGAGATATTGTAAAACTTTGGCCGCTACAACAGCAAATATATGACAGTTAAAAATTATAGGGTATTCTAAAGCGAGCAACGTAAAACACCGATGCCAACTTAGCTATTTTGGAGCTAGATTTAGCTCTTTTTGATTGCTTCTAACTCGAAATTTTTCCCTTTAGCTCTTTTTTAAAGAAAAGAGCTAAGACAGCTCTTTTCAATTGTGGAAATGGCACGTTTAGCACTTTTTGCATCTTATAGTAATTTTTCCCGTTTTTATCCTATTGTTTCGTCTTCCGTTTCTGAATAATTAGTCAGTTTTTGATAAATTATTGAAATTATTGAAATAAATTATTACTGCCAAAAATATAGGAAAATTTGGAAAAATGGATTTTGATTTAGTACGCCATTCGGAGACTCGAAAGCATAAAAAATGTATGGCTCCATTTAACGATATTGTGCTATCCTAGCCTGACATATCATTTTCACCAGACGTTCCAAAACAAACGCAAATTGCGCACATTTTTCAAATTGCAAAAGAAGCATTCAAGTGCCTCGGCTTTTTGAAACGGTGCAAACGATATTTCACCCCATCTGATCTCCTTACTATTTATGCCACTTATATCCGACCGAAAATGGAATACAACTCTCATGTATGGGCCGGCGCTTCAAAGTCTATTTTGGGGCTGCTCGACCGCGTACAGGAGAGGGCGAAGAAGCTCATCGGTGACAGTAGGGTATCCAATTCTATTGATTCATTGGAGCATCGACGCAATGTGGGGTGCATTTCATTGTTCTATCGTTACTACAACGGAATGTGTTCTAATGAAATTAGGGAACTTGTTCCTGAAACCCGCACATTTATACGTACAACCCGTGCCTCATTCAGGGCACATCCCTTTGTGGTCGATTGGCCAATGAATCGCACTACGCATTACAGAGAGAATTCCTTTTTTAGCCGAACTGTACGTATGTGGAATCAACTACCTGCGGAGGTCTTTCCTGTCACTACCAGTGTGGGAAAGTTTAAATCAAATGTCCACAAACACTACTCCCTCTATCCTCCTTCCCTATAACTTATTTTCCTTGTTCTAGCACAATGCATTGCATGAGTAGGGGTTATCCCCTGAGTGCTGGTCCTAGAAAGAAAAAAAAAATTGCGCACGCAAATCTATATATGCTGCAGTACACACACCGTTTTTAGCAATGGATCTTTTATTTTTTCTTACTATTATTTTTAAAAAAATCTAGAAGTACAAATTGAATAATATACATATGTATACATTCATAGATTTAAAACGGAAATATGCTAAATTTTTAGATTTAGCTCTTTTTAGCTCTTTTTGACTACTCGGTTGGCTCGTTTTGCCTCTGGATTGTTGGCATCACTGACGTAAAATGTTGAAACCCTATGTAATATACTCGTACAAACAATTATATAAAAACACATGAAATTTTCAAAGTTAGTAGTCTGCATATAGTAGTATATATACTGAAATCAAGTTTTAAATCCTCTACTTACACAAAATTAAAACACAAATTGATTAATGATAATTCGATTGAAGTGTGATTTTTGTTAATTGTTTAATTACATATATTTAGATAAGAAGCATTTATAAATTGTTAAAGTAAATAGTTAATATAAAACTTATTAAAAAAATAAACAAATACGAAAAAAAAATACAAAATTCAGGGAGTGTTTAATACCGAGAGACATTTATTTTTTGTATTCTATATATGTGACAGCGCATAGAGAAAGGGACCTAAGGGTAAAAAAAAATTAATTTTCACTTTTTTTTTTGACGTGGTCAACATCTGAGCATCGAATGAGACCGATCCCATGCCCCAAAAGTGTTCCCTCCCAGAGATATGCGCGTTTTGTGAAATTGAAATCGACAATTCTAAGGTTATGTGAAAAAATTTTCGTACTAACAGAGGGATATTCACGATTTAAAAGAATTATAAATGAGTATTTATTATAGTTCACAATTAATAATTTCAGAAAATAAACCTGGATTCGAAAAAACGCGAGCAAAATTGATATCAAACTCATGGAAACAGCGCGCTAGGTAGAAAACAGTAAAAACCAACTACACAAAACAAGAGGTAGGGACGACCTACGCGCGTTTTCAAGATTGACCAACACGTTCCTGACGTCATGAGATGTGTCGCTTTCAAATGAGACCAATACCAACACGCTCAGTGATGGTACACCAAAGATACACGTATTTAAATCTTTAAAATGGCTCTCCTGAACAAAACCGGTTTTTACCCTTAGGTCCCTTTCTATTTTGCGCGTCACATATGTACACATAGCTCAAGGCGTATCTAACCAGGTGATAGCCTTATTTCATATGACAACTTGTTGCTCTATGTGCTTTGTAGCTGGAGAATGTCAAAAACTTCGTTTTGTTTTGATTTTGTTACAATTACTCGTATTTTTGGGCTTTTAACGTTATTCGGTTCTTTACCCAGTATAGCTGTCCAGTCATATGAGTAAGTTCATCTCGCAATTTGGGATATCCAGCTATAAACTCGTATAAACTAGTGTTTTGACATCCTTAAAGTTGTCTCAAAACCTACATACATATGGTAGGGTGTATGCAACTATTAAAATCTGAGGTCAAAGATCATAAAAATTAATATTTTTTTTCACAATTTTTGCAAATATCTCGTTTTCTATGCATGTTTCGCTATTTGTATTTATTATCAATATTGTAGAAGATAAAATTAACTAAAACTTTTGTTTTAACAAATTTTTTTATACGAGTACATTGAATCGTTTTCGAGATAGAGGGCGAAGAGCGCACGGTTAGAGCATCATTTAAGGTCAACCCGGTCAAAAACACGCCATATAAAGTTTATTGACTATTGATAAATACATAATTATTAATACTTAAAATTTTTTATTAACATTTTACATTTTATTTAATAATTATTGTTATTATTTGACATATTGTCAGAAGTTTACATACAATAATTGAAATTTATTTGCTGGTGGTCTAGCATGTCTGTATATACGCATTTCATTGGCGCTTCAACCAAATCATCAGTAGACTTCAACCACAAATTTTGAACAGTTACAAACCTCTTACTTTATGCACACAGACTTTCAAAAACTATTTGAGAATTCAAAAATGATAATCCCTGCAGAAAATGGAACTGACACAAGACTAGTCACGTGACCGGTCCCCAAGTGATAGGGACCAGTCCGAGTTCTAACACTTCCTATGAAGCGGACCAGTCACTTTTACATGGGGATGGCCTAGGATGGGGTTAATTGATACTTTGTATGCACATTGTGACTTGTCACTGAACTATCCCATTGGGACCTATTCGATGTAAAATAATATAAATATAAATTATTTATAAATGTAACTTCGACATTTAACTGTAACAATTAACGCTTATAAATTTTTTTATTGTTACAAGTGCAATGACATTTTATTTTTAATCTGAAAATTTGTTGAGATTCGAACCGACAACCTCGTGCATGACAGGCTGGCATACTACCCACTCGACCACAGGGCCACTCATATTTCAAAAGTAGAAATATTTAAGTATAGTTACTAGACTGCTTCAAGAGTCACATTGAAGGGAGCAATTAACATTACATTTACACTATTTGATAGGCCCTGTATTCGAACACATCGAACATGTTCAGTGCAGTTTACTACAATACTACACCGAGTCCGAATTAAATTGGCTCAAGATCAAGACGATACATCACGAAAATGGTCAATATGTCATCATTTAAACGATATGACTTTTTTCACCATACACTACTCCATAATTTTGATAACACCCACATTTTCTCCAGTTATAGGACGAGTACGTTTGGATCAATTGTCACCAAATTTTCTGCAGGGATATTTTTGAAAATCATAAAAGAAAAAATAAGCTTAGTAGGCTTTGAAACCAATACAAAACCCAGCACTTGTATGCAATGCAAGTAAGGAACCTTGGGAACTAGTTCCGATTTTTTTTTTGCTGGGTACTTAATGTTTTTGTTAAAAAAATATTCTATACATTTATGCTTGTGGACATTACAAGAACTACAACTTATAATTTTAATCTTCATCGTCGTCGTCCGACTGCTCTGGTATTTCAGAGTCCTCTTCTTTATCGTTTTCAAGGAAGGAAGGAAGGCCTGAAGACAAATCCAGGCCTTCAATGATTTCGTAGTTAAAAATTACACAGTAGTCGGCCGACGATGATGAACAGTTAAAATAATGAAGAATGCTCCTAAGCAGCTTAAAACGCCCCTCAATTGCCCGATTACAATCCCATTGAGCACCTTTAGCATTTTATAGAGAAAAAAATTCGAAAGCACGTCACAATAAGCAAAGAAGCTCTCCGAAGTGCTATGCAGACAAAGTGCGCCAACATCACAGCTGAGGAAGCACATCAGTTGATCAGTTCCAGTGTTTATGTCGAAGTATCAAAAGTCGTAATATTTCTACTTTTCGCTGCTTTTGCTTTTTCCAACTTTTCAAATGAACCAATAATGCTTTTGCTTGGGTTTTTTTTTGAAAATAATCAACAGTCGCAGTAGAACCAGTCGCAGAAAATGAATCATGAACAATTGCGCAGTACTTTCAGCAGTCGATGATTTCAAAAGTTTGAATTTCATTGGCTGTTGCTTTTGGTTAGTTTCGCTAGTAAAAGCACATGCGCAGTCTATGTGCTTTTGTAAGTACCAAACAGTCACAGTCAAGAAGCAAAAGCTCTTGCTTTTAGAAGCTTTCAGCAGGTTCAGTCAACTATTTTGTGGTGTGTGTCAAGTTTTTTTTTTTGTTGTTTTAGCACATCAGACAGGAAGCATAAGCAAACACCACTTTAATGCGATTGCTTAAAATTTCTAAAAAACTTTTAGCTTCTTCGACTGTGACTGTTTGCGATTTCCAAAAGCATATAAACTGCTTCTGCTTTCACTTGCGATACTAACCAAAAGCAAAATTAAATCAAATTCAAACTTTTCAAATTGTCGACTGTTGAATTTACTGCGCAATTGGTCATAAATCGTTTTGTGATTTTGCTTTGACTGAAACTGTTGTATTTTTCGAAAGCGAAAGCAAAAGCAAAAGCAAAAGCAAAAGCAAAAGCAAAATGAAATGAAATGAAAAGAATTTCAGTTTCTTAAACACTGGTCAATTCAATGCCAAATATACTAACCCTCATACCTAAATAAGAGCGGCAAGCGTCGCGTTAGCAGCAGGGTACGCATTTTCAGTACATTTAAATGTGAAAATATTATTTGATTGTACTGAATATACGTACCCTGCTGCTAACGCGACGCTTGCCGCTCTTATTTAGGTATGAGGGTAAGTGAACTGATTAAATCAGCATGGATATTTAACAAAATATTAAATCAAAGTTTTATTTTTAAATAATTATGTATATCCCTTATTCCTTGAATTGGAACTGAACGCAGACTTTTTTGTTGCAATATTTATGTATAAAAATTGCATGAAAATTGGTCGAATAAATGTAAATTTTGTTATTGGCTTTTGTAAATACAGGGTTACAGAAAGATTTATGTGAAAATAAATTTCATCTCAATTAAAATTTTACGTGGCTTTGTCAAAACACTTGCAATTTTATTAAGGTGAGCGCAGACTTTATTGGCTAGGTGTATCTTACACAGTGCAAACTTCTGCTCGTGTGGCGTTTTTCGAAGTATAGGGTAACAATAAAATTATTTAAAGACAAAAATAAAAACAAAACATTTTATGTTCGTATAAAAAATGCCGCAGTATATTTCCTTGGCATTTAGTCTTTAATTCAAGCAAAATTCTTAATAACTAAAGTTTTTTCGGATTAGTTTGTTTAACCCTCCGTTGTCACATGCAAGTGCAAGTGAAAAAAACTCAATACACTCACATTTTTTGACTAACACTGCCACACTTTTGCCACTTGCGAGTCAGCTTGCAATGGAATTTTGTAGCAAGTAAATTTTTACACTTGTCGCAAGTAAAGTGACAAAACGAAAAATAGTGTTGCCGAGTAACGACTTATTTCATTAATTTGGTTAATATTATAGCTAATTTTTTGTATATATAAAAATGATATTGAGAAATTACACAAAGGCCAATTTTAGAGCTAAGTTTGATCATAAATTTCATGTTTTAATGAAAGAAATATATTCACAATCAATTAAAGTAAAATATTGAATACTTGGCAACACTGCACTAACTCCAATTCTGCTAGAACTTTACTTGCTGACGACATTTTAAAAATGAACTTGCACTGTGCTGTGTAGCCACTCGAAAAATTTTTGGGTTTTTTTTACATTTCTCCTGATTTTCGTTAGTAATATATATACACTACTTGCAAGTAGTTACTGGCATGTGACAACGGGGGGTAACACTTTTTTTTCCTAAATTAGAGCTACAACTATGCTGAAGACAGAAAAAAAAATTTTGTAAAAATTAAAAGTTCGTCGGAAAATTTAATACACCTCATTGACACCAGAGGCGCTGCAACATTGCATTATTGAAAACGTGCAAAAAAGCAGAGTTGTCAAAATAATGAAGCTTTCCTCTATCTCTTCCTTCCCCACCTACATGTCTTCTCTATCACTATCCCTTTCCTAAAGAAGTTAACTCCGAGTAATAGTAGTAGGCATTCATGGCCTGAGTGTTACTTCACTTTACAAAAAAAAAAAAAAAAAAAATCTGAGCAGCAGCTAAACTAGCAAGACCCAAATAGAGCTTTCGGGAAATTCCACACGAAAAAGAGTTTTCCCTCGCTGATTTCAAAAGTATCACACTGTCTTATAGTACATTAGGAATGTGAATTAGTATTCTTTGACATATAACAAAAATATTTAAAAAAGTCTGAGGACTAATCGCAGCTTTCGATAACGAGCTAATGCGATCATTTTTTTCAGTTTGAGATTATGGCATTCGCTATCGTAAAATCTAATGCCATAATCTCAAAAAACGTGATCGAATTAGCTCGTTACCGAAAACGACGATTAGACCCCTGGTTACTAAGAAACATGTCAAAATTTGTGATTGCACTATAGAATTCAACGAATTTTCCGCTTGAAACGCAGCCCTCGTAATGTTTCTAAACTTACCTATGAAAAGAAAGCTTGCTCCAAAGTCTTACTACAAAGTCTACATGTAATTGAAATTATTTGTAATATATGTACATAAACACATATAAAATAAGTACATATCGTTACCTTAATATAGAAAGGACCCAACTTATTATTTTTTTGAAATAGATCTTTTTGGCTATTTCGACAGAACAACATGTAATGTATCGAAAAATGCTAAAATTTCGATTTCAAACATATAATGAGTTAAGGCCTTGCTATACTAAGATAACGATATGTATAAATATACAAAAAAAAAAGATTTATTTCTAAGTATATGCAGTAAGTACACTGTTCAAACAAGTTTAATTAAATGTCTGTATGAAAGAAATGTCTACATATGAACGTATTTAATTTCTTTATTTCGTATCTGTCATTTAAAATTCAATGAATAGTACAAAACTCATTGTCCATGCATAAAATTATTATTATTATTTCTAGTTTGTTTTTTTTTCCTGCTTTTTAATTGTATTAAGTCTAAACAAATACATATGTTTGATTTTGAAATGACTTTAAAACCACTCTGAACAAATAGCGATAAGATTAACAATTGGTTTTAAACTGCCAATTGTGCACAAAACACATTTTAAAAATAAATATATATTTAATATAATATTTGAATTTTTTTTTTGTTATTATCATAGAAGCATATTTAAAGCAAGAGAAACCATAAGTAACTTAATGGTTGTAAAATATTGATGATTGTATGTACATATCCGTATACAGATTTGGCATATGAAAAGTGAAATAGTAGTTGAAAGAGTTTTTTTTATTAGAAATGTTATAACTTTTATAGTGCGTTGCAATTTGAGCAAAATCTACTAGCTACAAGATTTCGGACAAAATCTGGTAAATTTCCCATACAAAATAAAATCTACTTCGTCACTAGATTTTGTGGAAATCTTCTTAAAATCTAGCATAACGTAGTCAAATTTTTACTAAAAAAAGGCAGCCTGTGTACCTAAACAGGTGTGTGAATTGGCTACATTGCAGTTGTTTGGTTGTAGATTTGGAAAATTTACAGTTAATGGGGTTTGTTGTGGATAAAAAAATCTTGATAAATGTCGCAAAACATGGTGTAAATAGTGTAGTTTTTCATGCAGATTTTAATTTAAATCTGCTAGATTTTGGGCAGGTTTATCATTCATGTTACAAATTTTAACACGCACATAAAATTCTACGTCACTAGGCAAAAAATAAATGTCAAACAAGCAACGGCGCACACTGTCGCGAAGGTGGCCAAAAATGAAAAAAATTAGTTTTAAATTAAAACGAACAAATTACTTTGTTGCATGCCCAATATTCTAATTAAGTAAAATAAAAAGGAATTTAAAAAAAAAGGTTTATTTTTAAAGAGTTTTGACGATGCAAATGCAACGGTTTTAAGCCAGTACGGTACGGACACATGCAAACTTTAATAGGTTTATTAATTTTTTTTAGATATTGCACTACAACTTCCAATAAAACATAAGGGGAACATTGTTATAATATGGTTACAATATTTTTTTTCTATATTTTGTAACTCATATGCTATGTGCCGTTATAATGTAAATGGAAAGAAAAACATCTGTAGATGCAAAAAGTAGGAGTTAAGTGGTCTATAAAAAAAATATATAAAAATATATTTTTCATACTTTCACATTATATTTCTACAAGTAACTAGATTGCAAATTTTTTGTATTCTTGTCCACCTTTTCCCCCTTACAATTTATTTTTACAATATTTTTCAAGTTATAATTTGTATATTTTCAGTATATTATTTACTTTCAGGACATTTGGGAAGGACATTAGTCTTTTAAATTTAAATGGCCAAATTGTAGGTGTCTATTGTCTATATTGCGTCTAGTTAAACATTTAACTCAGTATAAATGAAGACAATTTTTTTGTTTCACATTTTTGAAAAAGGACACTTTCGAGGTATGCGTATCCTTTCTCTGAATTGACCGAAATTTTTACGAAGCATTAAATCTGTTAAAATTAGTGTCTATATTTCATTGAGTTACAATTATTTTTCTCTCTGTTATGGTAATTTTTTATTTCAGGATATATGGGAAGGACACGAATCCTTGAAAATTAAATGGCCAAATTTTATGTGTGATTATATTTTACCAATTAAAGCGTGGGCTCCAAATTTCATTTTTTTACGATAACCCCTTCTATTTTCGGCCGCTCGTTATATGAACTCACGACACTGTGCGTTGCATTTGTAATAACGGGTCGAAACTGATGATTGTGAGAGAAAACCTTGCGTAATTAAATCGTATTTACCTTAAGGAGCTAATTTTTAAAATGTAATAAATTTAACTATAAAACCATCAAGTTCATCTATATATTCATATGTTTTGCTTAAAATCGTTACTAAAATTATTTGTGGAAGTGCTTTTGTTTTTAATGTTTATATAGGAAGTGCAAAAAAAAGAAGGATTTTCTCAGTTTAAGTGGACATCAAGTTATTAATTGGGCTTAATTAAGCAGAGATTTTAATTTTATTATAAACGTTGAACAAATTATCGTTCTGTTTGAAAAAGTTATCCCGCGCATCATTGCGCCTCATAATTTATGTACGAATTAGTAAAAGCATCACGAGTTTTTTTTTTACCAATAATAAGCGCTTAATGACTTCCGCTAACACTTTTATTGCTATTGTTGTGGTCATTGTTTTATGTGCTATTATTAGAAATGCCCAAATTCATGATTTGTGACTCACGCATTAGTCACGTGTGGGTCACGCATGAGTCACGCGTGATAGTGCTTGTATTTATATGTAATAGTGATGGAAAAAAACCATTTACGATTTAAGATAACTTTCTAACTTTGCATAATTCTTAACCGAAATCATTCAATGGCAGTCAATTCACCAGTAGCGCGCGTGAATAAAAAACATCAAGAATTTTTACTTGTTTTGTTGGTTAAGCACTGTTTATTTGCTGTAAGTTTCTGCTTAGGAGACAGTAGAACATCTACTTTCTCACTCTCCGGCTCTAAGTCATACTATATACATATATATATATATATATATATGTATATATGTGACAGCGCATAGAGAAAGGGACCTAAGAGTAAAAAAATCAATTTTCACTTTTTTTTTGATGTGGACAACATCTGATCATCGAATGAGACCGATCCCATGCCCCAAAAGTGTTCCCTCCTAGAGATATGCGCGTTTTATGAAATTGAAGTCGACGATTCTAAGGTTATGTGAAAAAATTTTCGTACTAACAGAGTGATATTCACGATTTAAAAGAATTATAAATGAGTATTTATTATAATTCACAATTAATTATTTCAGAAAATAAACCTGGAGTCGAAAAAACGCGAGCAAAATTTATGTCAAACTCTTGGAAACAGAGCGCTAGGTAGAAAACAGTAAAAACCAACTACACAAAACAAGAGGTAGGGACGACCTACGTGCGTTTTCAAGGTTGATTAACACGTTCCTGACGTCATGAGATGTGTCGCTTTCAAATGAGACCAATACCAACACACTCAGTGATGGTACAAAAAAGATACACGTATTTAAATCTTTAAAATGGCTCTCCAGAACAAAACCGGGGTTTACCCTTAGGTCCCTTTCCATTTTGCGCGTCACATATATATATATAACTGCATAGTCTTGAAGTTGTATCGGTAGTGGAGCTGTATAGACTGCTAAGGTTTGTTAAATCTGTGTGTGGGAGTCATTCTAAGCAGGCACCACGAACTAAGCTGCCATACTTACAGGTTATTGCCTTCTGCTGGTATCGCTAAGTATCAATCGCGGTCTAAGCAAAGTCTTTCACCATCCAGAGTATTCTAACCTAATTTATCTGGCTTCGACATTTCTTATATAAAAAAGTCATGTTTCATAATTACCCTGCAGAAAATTAAACTGACACTAGACTAGTCAAGTGACCGGTCCCCAAGTGATAGGCACCAGTCCGAGTTATAACACTTCCTATGAAGTGGACCAGTCACTTTTACATGTGAATGGCCTAGGATGGGGTTAATTGATAGTTTATATGCACCTCGTGACTTGTCACAGAACTATCCCATAGGTATCTATTCGGTGTAGAACAATATAAATTATATATAAATATCATTCCGACATTTACCCTACGTCTACACGTGATATATTTTTATCATAACAAAAGTCAAACTTTATATTGAATTTTTTTTTATGTTGACATTTGCCATAATAAAAATATATCACGTAAGGTTAACTGTAACAATTAACGCTTATAAATTTTTTTATTGTTACAAATACAATGACATTTTATTTTTAATGTGAAAATTTTTTGAGATTCGAACCGACAACCTCGTGCATGACAGGCTGGCATACTACCCACTCGACCACAGGGCCACTCATATTTCAAAAGTACAAATACCAGTTAAGCTTAGGTTAATATTTAAGTATAGTTACGGGACTGCTTCAAGAGTCACATTGAAGGGAGCAATTAACATTACATTTACACTATTTGATAGGCACTGTATTCAAACACATCGAACATGTTCAGTGCAGTTTACTACAATACTACACCGAGTCCGAATTAAATTGTCTAAATATCAAGACGATGCCAAACCAAAATGGTGAATACTTTCTATGAGGGTGCCCGTCTCCCCCTCCTATACTTCCAAAATTCTGGTGGAACATGCAGTTTGTCTTAAGAGTTATCCACATTAAAATTTAGTTTGTCGCACTTTTGTAGTTCTGAGCATATGGAAAAATTAGAATTACTTTGTAATGGGGGCACTCGTCTCCCCCATTCCAATACCGCCAAGATTTAGTTGAAACATGTAGCTTTTTCTAAGAGCTACCAGTATAAAATTTAGTCACCCTCACTATTGTAGCTATTGATATATGAGTTGATCAACAAAAAAAAAAAGGTGTTTGGCCCCACTGTGCGATGGTAAAGTGCCAATCAGAGAGCTGTATGAGTTGGTTCACTTTCGCTCACTACTACAATGCTTATGTTTTGTTTTTTAACATCAGCATATACTAATGATATTGCTTGCAGTGTAGCCTCTATAACAACTGACTGTCATTAACTCACTCTCCTTTTATAGTGAAAATCAATAAAAATTCTTGCTGTTGTTTGATTGTTTTGTATAGCAATAAAATAACTCACAAAAGCACTTTGACTAGAAGAAGTGTTTTAAGTTTATAAAAGTTTGTGTATTAATTAATAGTTTTTCTCGTTTTGAAATAATTTATAAAATAAAATGAGTCTAGCTATTTTATTTTATAATATTACATACAACTATATTTGTTTCAAAACAATCATACTGATTCATTGCTTATGTGAATCATATGAATGAATAGAGATTGCAAGCAGTGGCATGCATTTGTTAACAACACTCTCATTGATATGAATCATGCAATAGCATTTCATTCATTATTTTAATGTTAAGTGCTAGCTCAATATTCATTTTAGAAAATGCAAAATTATGCCATTAGATTCGTAATCCTGTAGATCACTTTTCTGCCAATTTTGACAGACATGAGCAATTGCAGATGGATCGCACAAGTGACAAAGCCACTATAAAATACATAGAGTGTAAAAGAGCGGAAATGTGGGTTGGTAAATTTCTTAAAGAACTTCCAAGACAATAAATACTACACAGAATTTTTAAAATTTATTGTCTATTACAAGGATGTTATAACTATATGCCAGCTACGTCCAAACACACATACATTGATATTTGCATTTGATGTTAACAGCTTTGAAAGCTCTTAAATTTGTTCTTGTTTCTCTGAAAAGTAAGAGCAAGCATTGCTGTCCGTTGTAATTGTTGTTGTCGATGTTGTACTCTCGTCGGTGTGAAAGCACAAAAAGCTTTTTATATGAGTTTGTACATTGTGCATATGGCTTGGACGTAGCTGCTATAAGCAGGGCTGCCAGAAGTTTTGCGAAGAAAATCATCATTTGTCGGAAAGAAAATCATATTTTGAAGAAAAAAATCATCACAAGTCCAATTTTTTCCAATAAAGAAAGTAATAATTGACATATTTACAGTGGACAAAAAAACTATTCGACATACACCAACGTTATTTTGTTTTCATCAATAAAAAAGTATTTACTATCTTATATTACAAAAAGAACTTTCAAATTGTATTCAATAAAAAACATTAGTTCATTAAAGTAACTAATATAAAAAGTGCATTAAATAAAAAATTAGTTAAGAAATTCAAACCAATAAGTATTCGACATTGCTAATATTCTTATAATATAAAGTATGTATACTTGTTTTATATGCAAGTTAATTTTCCTTGGCGACGAATAACTTCTTTTAAATGATTTGGTATAGATTTGTCTCTAAGATGACATTTTTCGTTTTATTTTTGGTTGTAAAGTGACGTTTTCTTCTTATTTTTTTCAAATGACCCCAGAGGAGGAAGGAAAATTGTGCTCTCTCCACCTTACCAACCTGTAGACGAATATTTTTGCTGGGTATAGCTTTGTAAAAATTGTACTTGCATACAATGTATTATTTTTTCTTAAATTTTCTTAATCAACTCTAAAAACCATGAATTTTGGTGTATAACAATTAAATATTGATGAACCGGAAGTAAATTGACAAATAAAAAACTTTAGTCATATCGGCATTTCGCCTAAAACTGAAGTTTTTCTTAATAAAATGCTACTGTTATTTACACCAAAATCTTTATCTTAAAATTTCCTACCATACTGCATTTATAGAATATAAAAATTTTGTCTCGTTCAATTTTTATATAAGAAAAGGTAAGCAAAAATTAAAAAAAAATATAAGTTCGTATTTGACAATCTGAATTGGTAATGCTATGAATAAAAAACCATCGAACAAAATAGCAACGTTGCTTTAAGAACTATGTAGGAAATTTAATAAGCTTTCTAATGCATGTAATTAAGAACTGCATGAGTTAGAAGAATCCGTTAAGAACTGCATGAGTTAGGGACAACTTCAGGTTCATCAATATTTAATTGTTATACATCAAAATTGATGGTTTTTAGAGTTGATTAAGAAAATTGATGTTTATCAAGAAATTTCGAAAAAAGTATAAAAACTGAGACGGTCTAACATACATATGTATTGAAAGTAAAAATCATAATTTGCAAAATTAAAAATCATCATTCGAGAAAAAAATCTTAAAATCATATTTTGGTCCAAAAATCATCAAAAATATGATAAAATCATCATTCTGGCAGCACTGGCTATAAGTAGATAATTTTTCCGTCAATTGCAGCAAAATTTAATATTCATGGTCACGGAAATCGTGAAATTTTTTCTATTTCACAAATTTTAATTTATTTTGATTGTTTTTGTGGGTTGTAAATTAAAAAAATAATTTTCATCTACATGTCACGATAGGCAATGAACCAACTTTATTAGTGTCGGCTTACATATATATTTTATTGGTTGAGCAATTAATAATTTTACAAACAATTTTGCTTTCAGGCCTACACAATTATTATCAGTCTGTTTTTTTTTAACTTTTTTAAACTGTAGATAAAAAAAATTTATGCGTATTTTTTACAATACAAAAACCAGCTACTCGCATCAAATGAGAAAGAAACTTGTTATTTCATATTTAATAATATTTTTATTGCTTATACTTAACATAAGTTTGCTAAATAGTCAACAACATTCTAAATAAGCTGTGCATTGTAAAAGGTTTAAAATATTTAATTCCAGCTTGCAAAAATAACAAAATATTAATATTATTATGTTAATATAGTTTTCGTGAAATCTTAAATGATCAAGTAACAAGTGTTTTTAAATATCCAACCATAAAATGTGATTGTTATCTGGCACGTTTTAGTATAGAATATAATAATTTGGATAAATTAAAATAAAGGGAAGATATGTACATAACTAAAAGAATAAAAAAAGCTAAAATAATAACATTATTAAAGCATTTATTTTTACTATCTTTTAAAATGACAGTGACAGTTATAGTGTGACTTTTATGTTCCTAATTAACAACCATAATCATACAACAGTACACATACATACATACATGCATACATATGTATGTATATGTATGTATACATACGTATACAATTTATAATTTTCTTCATGCGCAATTTGAAGGAAAGTTTTTGATACGGAGATAATATAAATTTATAAAAAAAAAGATAAAATTCCCTGCGTTAAATGGAAGTGATACAAGACAAGTCACGTGTCTCCTCTCCAAGTTATAGGGAGTCGGCCGAGTTCTAACACTTCCGATGAAGCGGATCATATAATTGCCTACGATCGAATTAATTGCTACTTTGTATGCGCCGTTGTGGCTTGTCACTGAACTATCTTATAGGGACCTAATCGGTGTAGCATAATATAAATTATATATAAATATCATTCCAACATTTAACTGTTACAATGGAAACTTATAAATTTTTTTATTGTTACAATAATATTCTATTTTTAAGCAAAGTCGTTTATGTTAGTCAAATTCACGTTGTTTCATTTTGCAATAATTTTGATTCAACATGTTTTTTTTTCATTTTAATTTAACAGTACTGGAATATTAAATTAACATAAAATCTGTGGCAATAAGGAAAAAGTGCTTAAGTCATATTTTACTGTTTATTGCAGGGGAGCACTTTTAAGCTTTTTTCAAGTCGCTTTTCAAAAATTTATTTCTTTTACAATTAAATTGGGAAATTCCCTCTTAACGTTTATTTGTTTTAAGCAAACATCTTTCTACACACTATAAGTAATACATTTAAGTTAAAATAAAACCAAAGTATAACCTTAATTAAGCTATTATTCCAATTAAGATTAACAACCTAATTTATAAAAATTATTAAGGCTGTAAAAGTCTAAAAAACATAAGTCGTAATTCATAGTGACTATAACTTTCTGAAAAATCACACAAATTAATTGAGATTTTGACCAGCGGCACTTTCGAATATGCATATTACAGAAGTACCATCAACTCAAAATCAGTTTATCTCGACTTAAGCTCTTTTTGCTCTTTGCCACAGACATAAAGTTATTTCAAAAGGAAAAAATTTTCCTTAAAGTTTTCTAAATTATGCATGCATATGAATATGAAAAAACATATGAAGCAATATCATTGCTGAAAAATGTTAAATTAACCTTGTTTTCGTATATTTTATTATGAACGTTTTCTGTGTGAACCAGAGAACTGTATCAGTTGGTTCACTTTCGCTCTCCACTCACTTTTACAATGCTTTTGTTTTGTTCTTTAACATGAATATGGGATGGCAAAATTGTATTTTTTTGTGGTACTATTCAAACTCGAAAAGTACATTAGCACACCAATGGTTAATTTAGTACATTTAAGGAATCTCTCTCTTTTCCAAACTATTTTCCTTCTAAAATCGGATGCTAGAGCACATGCTATTAATTTGTATATTCTAAATTTCAGCTTAAACAGGTGTAGCATTTGCTTTAACATCCGAACTCACAAGAAAATTTTTTGAAATTCTACCGAAAGATTGTTTTAACAAAAAATAAATAAAAATTTCAACTAAAAAATATTTTAGTACAATTTAGGCAAAAAAGTAAACTTTTTGAAAGTTGTTGGTACAAGTTTAAAATTCTCAATCCCATCCCTGATATGTACTAATGATATTGCTTGCAGAGTTCCCTTTCTAACAACTGACTCTCTTAACTCACTCTCTTTTTTTAAGTGCCGTTAGTAAAAATTAATAAAAAAAACTATTACTGTTGTTTTATTGAATCAAATAACGTTGACTACATGAAGTGTTAAGTTAATAAAACTTTGCGTATTAGTTTCTAGTTTTTAAGCCTAGCTATTTTATTTTATAGTGTTACATAAAAATATATTTGTTTAAAAATGATCATACTGATTCATTGCTTTAGTGAATCATATGAATGAATAGAAATTGCAAGCAGTGGCATGCATTTATTTAACAACAGTCTCATTGATATGAATCATGCCATAGCATCTTTCTTTTTAATGTGAAGTGTTAGCTCAATATTAATTTTAGAAAATGCAAAATTATGCCGTTTGATTTGTAGTCATGCAGATCTCTGGTGTGAACCTCCAGCATGATAGAGTAGTGCAATACCCTCTTGACTACAAGGAAACTAATATTTCAAAAGTATAAATACCCTGTGGCTGAGTGGCAGCGATGCTAGCCTCTCAGTCCATAGGTCGTGGGTTCGATTCCCACCATAGACCTTGGGTATTTTCCTCAGACAAGCTAATCGCTTTGCGGGTTGTGTTTGTTCTTAAAAAAAAAAGTTATAGTTGCGGGACTTGATTCAGAGTGAATTGGTTTTGTTGGTTGGAGTAAACAGTTAAAATTATTAATTGATAAGAACTTGTTCAAAGCCGCTTATTATAATACTAGTTTCAAGTACCTGAATATTAAAATGAGATAACGAGGAAAATGGTGAATATGCAACCATTTATAATCACAATGCACCCAATTGGGTCTACGAATGGAGGTGCGGTATAGCACCACCCTTCCTAACCACTACCGCCCTCTTCTGGTAACACACCCATTTTCTCAAGTGATAGGACGAGTATGTTTGTATCCTTTGGACACCCAATTTCCCACAGGGTTATATAAAAATAAAATTTAAGACACAAACATTTTTTAGAATTGTTAAGCTAAATATCTGCAATTATCTTAAATTTTAACAAAAAAACTGTTTTTATTATTCGTATTATAAATAGCTTTATATATAGTCAAATTAAATTCTTTATTAAATTTTATCTTTACAAAATTTCCATACTAAGATAATTTTTATTTGTTAGGAATGAATTAATGACTTAAGTGCGAAGTAAAGAGATAATGTGCCAACGCACCCTCTAATACATTTATTTCGCCTTTTCAAGGTTTCTTAAATATGTGCATTAAGTATACAAGTACTTATTCTCCATTACTCCATTTAAATAAAATATAATACAAAATAAAATCTCCCTAGAATAAAAGAATCATTCTATATTTAAGATTGTTAATGCGACTGAATAATAAAATCAAGTCATTAGATAAGTAACAAAATTTTATAACCAAAAATAAATGCATTTTTATGCCAGTCTTTTAAGGGTTCGTTAAAGAGGGAATTAATTCAAGATAAAATAACAGTCAAATGTTCAAAAACATTATAAATTTCCTTAAGATATGAAAAAGGGATACAAATTAAACTCAGGCAAAGCATATGAAGGTAAAAATTAAAGTTAAAAAATATATACTCGTATGAGCGGACTTCAGAAATTGCTTCTGAAAAATTCAAAGTAATTCGGTGTTAGTACGAATTTTCTACTTTGCACACAGCACTGTAGTAAACATGTGCCAGGGTAGACAAAAAAGCAGTCAGTGGGGCCCATATAGTGATTTATAGTTATACTTCTGTATTAGTAGCAGAAAATACTACAGTTCAAGCTAAAAAGCTTTTTGTTGAAATATAATTGGGAAATTCAAACGGTTATCCTAAAGGTCATGTTGTCCTAATGTTTAAAAATTTCAATGGAAAGCAAAATCAAGAGCTAAAGCAATTACACTGAAACCTCTCATAACGGATACCTCTCATAAAGCAACCCCTCTAATAACCGGACAAGTTTTGTAGATCCAAAACTAAAATAAGAGAATATGTAACTCTCTCATGAGGGGACCAAAATACCACGACATTGAGTGTCCGGTTATGCGAGGTTGCACTGTATATTGTACACACAGAAAAAACATACCAATGTAAAATCTTCATGCAAAACGTTTGAATTTAAATCATATTAAATTTACAAGAAATAATATCGCTCATTTACTTCAATAGTGTCACAATTCAAAACAACTAGTATCGCAGAAAACGCGTTAAAAGTTTTAAATTTAAATACATCTCAATGACGACATGAAAAAATATTCTTCTCTCACGAGGTGGTAGTAAAAACAAACGCATTTTTTGAGTTATGACACTATTGAAGTAAATGAGCGATATGTTGTTTAGTTACTTGTATTGGTGTTTATTTTGCTTTGTTTGTGATTAGTCGTGTGAGTTGGTATTGCATTGTTGTTGTTTACTTTGATGTTCTTAAATAACCGAGAAACTGCTGCTGGCTAGTAGACGGTGTGCTAGTCTTGTAGTCGGAGAGTCGCAGGTTCGAAACCTGCATTTTTTTACTATAACTTTTCAAATAAATTTCATGTTAAATGGTCAATCAAGTAATGTTAAATTAAAATTGTATTCATGATGGTATTACGAGTAATAAGTGTGTATCTAAAGAATATTTAAGGTTGTTGTGGCTGCAGTGTCAATTGTGTTGACTACCACGCGCTGAGTTCCGAGTTCAAATCTTGCCCTAAAAAGCCAATTATATTACATACAAACATTTTTGTGATGCCTTTGCCAATATACACACCAAAGTTAAATAATTAATAAAATACAATGATGCATGCATTAAATTAAATTCATGTTGTTTCAACTTAAAATAACCTTGATTCAACATGGCTCTTTGTGTTATTTCAGTATTGAGTTTACGTTATTCCAACTTGAAATAACTTTGATTCGATATGATGCTACATTTCGATTTAACAGTATGGGAATGTTAAATCACCATGAAATACCGTTATTTTCAAATGAAAAATTGTACTTGCAAATGAAAGATTAACATGAAACATATATGAAGCAAAATCATTAACCTTGTTTACGTAGATTTTAAGTTTAAATTTTTTTGTGTGTATAATTATTTTATGCATATCGAGCCTTATTTTCGATTTTATCGTAAGCGAAAAAATTTAATATTTCAGGAGAAGGTTTTTTTAAAATATTCAAAAATTTTTTTGTACGTAAATTGTTGCTTACGATAAAATTGTACAGCCTGTATCTTAAAAGTTATCAAAAAGTTTGCCATTTTGATAATTCCAAGCCATGGGTAGGACCATAAAATTTTAAATTCAATCGAAAAAAAGACTTGATTGATATCAAGCTTGGTGACTTTCAATTTTGTAGTTGTGTAGCTATGAAGTTATCATCGAAAATAGGGCCTTTCGCCCCACTGTGCAGCGTTGACGTACTAATTTAAGTTTGCTGCTTAGCTTATGTCGTCTTTACTTATTAATTTTGTATTTTAATATTTCAAAAGGCAAATGTTACCATAAGTTTGTTAAACGTTAAACAAGTTTAAAACGTTTAAAAAAGTTGTTGCAGATATGCAACAAAGAACGATTTCCTTTTAGGCGCATAACAACTCAAAATTATAATATGAGACAGAAATATTGTTGGAGTTCATTTTTTTTACTCGTATTATAATCTGGGAAGTAATATCATGACATTGATTTTTTAATATGATTTCCGGCCTATGTTTACCAAGGCTACGAGTCCATTCGATAAATTTTTTACTACTACAATGCTGATGTGAATATTGGCTTTCGCTGCCTTAAGAGTTGCTGTTTTTTGGGCATAAGCTAATGACTTAAATAGCCCCATAGAAAGTAATACAGAGGCGTTAAAGCGCAAGAATGGAGGTGCCAGTGAACCAGACCAGTTCTAGAAATATTTTTGCAATTAATCGATTGTTAACTGCGCTGTCTTAGTGCAACCAAATCGTGGTGGGTGGTTACTGGTTTGACGCACAAATATTAAGAATACATTATTATTGCGGCAAACCAGTAACCACAAGACGAAATGTCGTTAATGGTTAGCTGATTAATTTTTAAAATAAAAAATTCATTCATCACAGCAGGTCCTTGCTCCTGGCTCCTTGCCCTAAATCAGCAATATTGTCTTCGTTACGCACATTTCTTAGCCTTTTTGATGGTTTTGAATAGAAGAGAGTACAATTAGTGCACGAATTGCTTGCTCACTGCGAAACTTATGTTGAACGTAAAATGGATGAACTGCGCGAACAGATTGATTTATTTTTTTTAAGAAAAATTTCACAACTTAGAAGCGTTGTTCTGGCGTCAAAGAACGCATGATAATTTACAAAACTCTACTGAACAGAAATGTCAGCACACTTTGAAATTTTCAGCTATCAAGCCATAGTTATCGATATCGATGACAGTTCTCATGCAGCAAAAAAAAACACCCTATATTTTCTTTTTGTTGTGCTATTGCAGACTTGTGTATCACACAAGTACTAAACGAGTTCCGCCAATAATTTTAATTATATAAATTATTTTTATTAAACCTCTATTGTTGGTTTTAATTTATTTAGAATAAATAATGAAGGAGCTTAGAATCTGATCTTTTGCAGTTTTATATTTGTAAAAATATGAATCTAAAAGTAATTATACCAAACCATTTTGTGCTAAGTGAAAGAAAGAAGGAAACGACTTTTAATTCTCAAAAAGAAAACGAACGTTTAAGGCAGATCTTAATTACTTCATTGTGGTTTCAGTGGGTCAAGCTTTGAAGTTTGTCTTAAAATGTTGGAACCTTAATTGGTGAACTATGTTCCAAAAATTTTTTTTCCCAAAGGATTTGAACATAGAACTGTCTGTATGATAGAATACACGCTCTATTACTAAGCCAAACAGAGAATAATTTATTTTTTTTTTTATTTACTTGACAGTCTTTACACAAATGCTGTAAAGTAATTCAGACGGTATGTAGTTTGTGTTGAAAAGTAAGTTGTTCTTAATGTAAGTTTTTGCTGGGTACTCATGCAAAAAAAGAACATACATTTGTAAAGTACTAAAATGGGAATAAAATGTTGAAAGCAATTAGTAAACAATAAAAAAATATAGAAAATCACCATTTAAAAATTTAAATTTGTAATTATTATGTAATTAGTTGTTATAAATGATGGTATACATAATATTTTTTTTTAAATAGAAAAGTACTAATAACTGATTCCAGCAGATAAGACACCAAAATGTACACGTGTATAAAATTTTTACCAAATAAATTAAAATAGTTGAAAAATTCTGCAGTTATTTCAAAATAAAAAAGTCTAAACACTTATAAGTTTTTTTAAAAGTTACTTTATTTTTCTTTTGAAAATTAATTCTTTGGATGCTAATTCAAAGAGCCCTCCAAAGTTTCTTAGAATCCTTATTAATTTTAATATTATAGAAAATTTTTATTTTGTTTTATAGGACATTTACACCTGTACAAAATTTAGGAGATTCTATTTAAAATCTTTATGAAAATCTATACCGTTTACACCAACTTTTTTTTGACATTTATAGAGATTTTTTTATCCAAAACAAAAACCATTAACTGAAAATTTTCCAAAACTACAACCAAACTGTTGCAATGCAACGAATTCACACACCTTTTCACCTTTTCATTGTTTCGTAAAGATATTTCGTTCTTGCCATTATCAGTTTTAAGGAGAACTAGTAAGAGTGCTATATTCGGCTGTGCCGAATCTAATATACCCTTCACCAACGTATGTATGTACTTCTGTATGTAGTATACAGATACATACAGAAGTAAATTCATATATATTTGTTTTGTGATAAAATGTATATATTTTTTTTGTAAGTGATCTCTCGGTATTTTTCAACTAAAGAATTTGATTCAAATATTTTATTTTCGATATTAGCAATAGTTGAATATTTTATTCTACACCCCGAATTTAAAATATATTTCACATGCACCCTTATTCCAGTTGTCAACATCGACCAATACAATACCAAAAAATATCGACTTGCTTACACGCCCTCAAGATATTCAAAAACCGTGCTACTAAATATTTAATAACACTGAAATAGTCTTAGCATTGTACCTCCACACCAAAATTCTTTAGTGTCTCAATTTGAACAGCCCATTGCAAATGGTATATATCGGGATTATGTAAATGGTTAACTTGTAAAGAATTTTTTCGATTTTGCTCAGCAGCAGGGAATGGCTTCAGGGAAATGAAAAGGAACATGCTCTCAATTCATATTATAGCCGTGACTGTTCTTTAGCGATTTTTATGTTTCCATTTACCAAACATTAATAAGAACTCGTTACAAGCTGTCAAAACGAAAGACCATCGATTTGAAACATAAGTGTGCTGATATCATAATAATCTATATGGCACAAACCTTCCTTTATACTTAAATTAGATATCCGTATAAAAATTCAGCAAATACAAAATAAATCTTGAATAAGGATCTGCCTAAAACTTGAAATATCTTTAACTAGAAAAAAAATATTTTTGGTTATTTTTTACCCAAAATTTGTTTTTTCAATTTCCAACCCTGGAACCATTATTTGGATATTTCAGGTTTTTAATACTAATTTATTTCTTTCTAAAATATATAATATATTTAATTACCAAGAAAATAACTAGTTTTATTTAATTGATTTTATACATATGTATATCACAAAAAGTGTACTTTTCCCAATCCTGGAATCATCTTTTAAGATTTTTCATGTTCTCTTACACCAAATTTGTTCTTGAAAAAATATAAAAAATATATAAAGTGAACACAGGAAAAAAGAAACCAAGAAAATACTAGTCTTATATAGTTACTTCTTTCAAAAAAAAAAAAAAAATAAAATTTCCAGCTGTGGAGCTGTGTTTTTTATTTTTCCAATTTTCTATACCCATCTTTTCTTTCCAAAGCATTAAATATGTATATTTAATTTATAAAGAAAAAGAAAAAAAAAATAATTAGACTTAATTACTTTTATATAACAAAAAAAGTGTAAGTTTCCCAACCCTGGAATCATCCTTTTAAATTTTTCTATTTTTTTTATTTTTTTTTTAGATACGTGTACATTGAATTTATAGAGAAAAAGGAAAAATCAGTTTTATATGGCAAAAAAATTAAAGTTTTCCAACCATGGAAACGTCTTTTTTATTAGGGTTCCGTACACCAAAGGTGAAAAGGCACCCTATTGTTTTCGCTACGCTGTCCGTCTGTCGGTATGCCCGTCTGTCACAGGCTATTTTCTCGAGAACCGTAAGAGCTACGGACCTGCAATTTGGACACAGTGTGTAGACCTTTGGCCGCTACAACAACAAATACATGAGAGCTAAAAATTAAAGGGTGTTCCAAAACGATCAATGAAAAATTTTAAAATCCCATGTAATATACATACAATTGTATGCATATACACTTGAAATTTGTAAGGTTAGTGTATTTTTATACAGACTAAAACAATTAACACTAAAATTTAAAAAAATTTAAATTAAAGGGTGTGCCATCAGTTAATGCAATTTTGACTATGTAATTTTAACAACTTGCTGTACCTTGGAAACCGTAAGAGCAAAATTATTGAAATTTTCAAAACGGTAGCACTAAAAAATCAAAAAATTATAAAATCGCCAAACCAAAAAAAAAAAAAACGCCAAAAACCAAAAAAAAAATCGCCAAAACGAAATAACAACACCACGCATTTTTCTGATGTGCATTAGTGTCCCTTTGTGTCAGTTGTTGTAGGAAAGTTCAAGTGATGAAGGCATAGTCACTGGTCACTGAACTATACCGACTTCAGCAGATACTAATCCTAATGTAACATCAGAGCGCCCTCCTTCGTTGTGTAGCAAAATCATTGGCGAAGTAAAATAATCAATAAAATGGCTACAAGACACAGCTTCAAAAAATTAATACGCCTCATTTAACATCAGAGAGGCGCTGCAACACTGCATTATTCAAAAACGTGCGAAAAAGCAGAGTTGTAAAAGAATGAAGCTTTCCTCTATCTCTTCCTTCACCACCTGTCTTCTCTCTCACTATCCCTTTCCTAAAGAAGGTAACACCTAGTAATAGTAGTAGGCATTAATTGCCTGAGTGTTACTTCTCTTTATTAAAAAAAAAAAAAAAAAAAAAAAAAAAAAAAAAAAAGCACCAAATTAAAAAAAAATTCTAAGACTAAAATAAATCGCTAAAATGAAAAAAAATCACCAAAATGAAAAAAATCGCCAAAATGAAAAAAAAAATCGCCAAAATGAAAAAAAAATCGCCAAAATAAAAAAAATTGCCAAAATGAAAAAAGTTGCCAAAATGAAAAAAGCGCCAAAATGAAAAAAATCGCCAAAATGAAAAAAATCCCAAAAACAGAAAAAATCGCCAAAACGAGAAAAAAAACGACAAAACCAAAAAAAATCCTTTAACTTTAAAAAAACGCAAAAACCGCCACATTAAAAAAATGTTCCAAAACAGAATCTACGTAACCCTTCGTGCGCGATTCAAAGTCGCACTTTACTGCATTTATTATACCCTTTACCAACAAAAATGGTAAAAGGGTATATATAGGTTTGTCATTACGTTTGTAATTTCTATAATATCAATAAGCGACACATAAAATATATATATTCTGGATCCTTATGCATAGGGAAGACGAATAAGCGATGTCCGTCTGTCCGTCTGTCCGTCTGTCCGTCTGTCGGTCTGTCCGTCTGTCCGTCTGTCCGTCTGTCCGTCTGTCTGTACGTGAAATCGGTTTTCCGAAGCTCCCAGAAAAGCTAGAGACTTCGTTCTTGGAGTGGTGTGTCAGAAATTTTCCAAAATAGATTGGTATTGAAATTCAGCAAAATCGAGCAGACGATTGCAGAGCTGGAAAACTTAAACTTTATTTTGCCATATAAAAATAACTACCGAAAACAAATTTTTATTTTTTTTTTAATAAATGAACTTATTTTACACTTCAATACGACTAAAATTGGAATTTTAAATTAAAAAAAAAATATAAAAAATTTAAAAAGACGTTTCCAGGGTTGGAAAACTTTAACTTTTTGTTAACTATGTCTAAAACTATATTAGTATTTTCTCGAGAACCGTAAGAGCTACAGACCTGAAATTTGGACACAGTGTGTAGACCTTTAGCCGCTACAACAACAAATACATGAGAATTGGAAATTAAAGGGTGTTCCAAAACGAGCAACGAAAAATTTTAAAATCCCATGTAATATACATTGTAATTGTATGTATGTATGTATATACACTTGAAATTTGTAAGGTAACACTAAAATTTCAAAGAGTTTTAATTAAAGGGTGTTCCATCAGTTAATGCACTTTTGACTATGCAATTTTGACAACTAGCTGTATCTTGGAAACCGTAAGAGCAAAACTCTTGAAATTTTCAAAAACGGTAAAACTAAAAAATCGAAAAATTATAAAATCGCCAAACCGAAAAAAATCGCCAAAAACAAAAAAAAAATCGCCAAAACGAAAAAAAGCACCAAATTACAAAAAAAAATTTCTAAGACTAAAATAAATCGCGAATAACCGGAAAAATTGCTAAAATGAAAAAAACCCAAAAACAGGAAAAAAAATCGCCAAAATGAAAAAAAAACGCCAAAATGAAAAAAATCACCAAAACGAAAAAAAAACCTAAAAACAGAAAAAAATTTCCAAAATGATAAAAAAATCGCCAAAATGAAAAAAATCACCAAAACGAAAAAAACCCCAAAAAACAGAAAAAAATCGCCAAAATGAAAAAAGCACTAAATTAAAAGAAAATTTCTAAGACTAAAATAAATCGCAAAAAAAACGAAAAAATTGCTATATGAAAAAAATATCGCCAAAATGAAAAATATCGCTAAAACGAAAAAAAAACCTAAAAAACAGAAAAAAATCGCCAAAATGAAAAAAAATCGCCAAAATGAAAAAAATCACCAAAACGAAAAAAAACAAAAAAATCGCCAAAAAAAATCGCGAAAAAAACCCAAAACACAGAAAAAATCGTCAAAATGAGAAAAATCTCCAAAATGAAGAAAAGCCCAACAACAGAAAAAAATCGCCAAAATGGAAAAAACCTCCGAAAACAGACAAAATCGCCAAAACGAGAAAAAAGCGACAAAACTGAAAAAATCGTTTTAACTGAAAAAAACTTCAAAAAAGCAAAAAACCTTCCTTTCGTGCGCGATTCAAAGTCGCACTTAACTGATTTTTTTAATATTAAAGGAATTAAATGAAACTAAGTTTTTGCTTATTTCGTTCTTGCTTTTTTCACTTAACATATTTTATGTATTTTTTAAAGAACTAGATTGGTATCAATAATCAGAAAAATCCAAAATTATGACTCCAGGGTTGGAAAAAATAGGTCTAAAAATTTTTTTCTTTTTCTTTATAAATTGAATATATTTTATGCTTCTGAAAGAAAAGTTTGGTGTATGAAATTTGAAAAATGAAAATTATAGCTCCAAAGATGGAAACTTTAAAAAAATGATAAATTTTTTCACAAAACAAATATGTATGTACGTGTCTGTATACTATATATATGTACGTACGTTCGTAAAGCTTATATAAGATTCGGCACAGCCGAATATAGCACTCTTACTTGTTTTATTTATTTTTTATTTTGAATGCCAATTTTGTTCGTATTAAAACATAAAATAATGCCCCAATTTTGTTCAATATATTGATACAATATCGTCTTGTCTATGGACGAAAAAAAGAAGCAGTTTTGATTCTTTAAAATAATTATTTTTTATTGTCTATGCTAGAAGGTTTGTGTATTTGCTCTATGATTTTGTTCCAAACATTATATCCAACACATAGTTTTTCATATAGCTTTCAAACTATTGTATAATACTAGAATTGAATTTTTGTGTTTTAAAAACATTTTTCATTATCAAAGGCAGCAACCATTTTTGAAGAAAATAATCTAGAGAATTCAAAGACAAGATTTCAGAAGCATTTTCAAGCAAAAACGTCCTAAATCTTCTTACTGAATTAGGGCATAAGTTTCCCAGCTCTGAAACCGTCTGCTCGATTTCGCTGATTTTCAATACCAATCTATTTTGGACCATTTCTGACACACCTTTTCTCTACCTTTTCTGGAAGCTTCGGAAAACCGATTTCACGTACACCAGACGGTCGGCCGGACGGACATCGCTTATTCGTCTTCCCTATACATAAGGACCCAGAATATATATACTTTATGGGTCGCATATGAATATTAAAGAAATTACACACGGAATGACAAACCTATATATACCCTTTACCATTTTTGATAAAGGGTATAAAAACATGCATTTGCATGCACATGCATGTCCCTAATTATTACATACCTATGTAGTGTCCGTACGGAACTCTTCGTGTGCGAGTAAAAGTCGCACTACTGAAGGTGAAGGCTATATAAAATTCGGCACAGCCGAATATATCACCCGTTATTTATTTAGTCTAAAAAACTTACTTGCCAAGTAATTTGAATAAATCCAAAATTCCTACATTCATCTCCATGTTGTTGTTATTTTTTTGCAAAACTTTTTTTAGTTAAAAAAAAATAAAACAATTGATAAAAATAATTTGTAATTAGATACGATTATATATTCCACTGCGAAAAGAATTACGAGAACACAACATTGAGGCGAACCGGCTAAAAATCGACTGTTGACAAATACCGCTTGCTGATTTGTAATATTTTGTAGTTATTGTGTTTTGTATGTAATTGAGTGATTTGCTTTGAAACCAAAACATTTATTTGTATTTATATATAAAATAAAAATTATAATTGAATATTAATTGCTTATATAACCCCAAATCGCTACATGAACTGTATAATTGTATATTATTTTTCATATCAGCATGACCGCCATTAATATACACTTTAAATGTTGTGTTAATGTATTTGTTTCCTTTTTGGATTACTTATATTATTTTATATAGTTTTATTGTCGTTTTTAATGTCTTGCCACACATTATTAGCGATTATCTGGAGGTTCGTTTTAAAATGTATTTTTAAAATAAAATTTATGTTTGTTATGTTTTTTTTCTATTTTTTTTTTAAATGAGAACTGATAAAGTGTAGTATGTTGGCCTTTTAATAAAAATTGTTTAAAATTTTATGTAAGATATTATTACACTTTAAGTGTAGCCGTTTATTTACATCTTTTGATTAAATAATTTAAATCTATAATTAATTATTGTAAAGTGCGATCGGTAGAGTAATAAGAAGCTTCACTAAATGCGTCTGTTCTAAAGCACGTTTGATATTTGAGTAAAAAAAAATTAAATTGTCGACTATTACTTGCTGTTTTAATTGATAATACCGTTCGTATGTATGTATGTTTAGTATTTAGTATTTGTGTATGTGTGTATGTGTGTATATACATACATATGTATGTGTGCGCCTAGAACAATGTGTAGCAATGACGCGTATTATATTATATTTTTTCATTGTCAGTTTAGTGTATGATTTTACTCTTGATATTGTTTCTGTTAAATTTTTTTTTACTGTTTAATTTTTTTACGATTGTGTTTATAGTACTAAAATAAAATTTGTTTATAAATATTTATAAACATACATTAAGATAAATTATAAACATTAAGGAAAATAAAATTAATAAAAACAACAGATAAACGGCTCCAAAAAAAAAAAATTAAATGCAGTAGAATGTAAACATTTTGCTTAATTTTTAGAGCATATTTTTCCTGGCCACAGCAGTGTTGAAGGAAATGAAATTGCTGATGAGCTGGCAAGAATAGGATCAGCGTTAGACGAGGGAATGTCTGACAGATCGGTGAAATCACCGATAGGTCATTACTATAAGGAACTCAGTAATTGGGTGGAAAGCAGGACCAACAGTTCATGGCGTAGTAGGGAGGATTGTAGGGTCTCGAGGGGTTTTTGGCCAAAACTAGACTCAGGAAGATCTAAACTACTACTGGACATGAATAGGAAGGCGATGCGAATCATGATAGGCGCGTTGATAGGTCACTGCTCGGTTAGAGCAAGAACCAGCAAGTGGGAAATTGGTACTCCAGATTTTTGTAGGATGTGCGGGGATGAAGAGGAACCAGAAACCATTGAACATATTATCTGTCACTGCCCGAAGCTGCAACGTCATAGGCTTAGATGGCTGAGCAGACGTTTCCATGAAAGCATCACTGATGTCGGGAAGTGTAAACTAGAGGACATCAGGGGCTTCATCATGGGGATTCGGTGGCTTAATGACGGATAATAGCGTATCTTCTGGCCAAAAATGGGAGGGGTAAATATTACCAATAATGGGCAATAGAAGGGAGTCACAATGGACCCAGTTGGGTCTCCGAGTGGAGGTGCGGTAGGCACCACCCTTCCTAACCTAACCTAACCTAGAGCATATTTGATGTTCTTGCCAATTAGTTGGAGTTAAGGAACTCATGCATGTTTTTTTCCCCATAATCCTGATAATGGCAAGAACGAAATAACGTTACGAAACAATGAATTTGCTTAAAAATGGCATCGATTATTTACTGCATATACATATTTGCATATTTTGCTGAAAATGCATATTTTTGCATAATTTGGTCATAAATTCATAGTATTGTCTCATATTATGGTATAAATGTATTGTTTTGTATAATATTTTGTTAAAAATTCAAATTTCAAAAAATGTTCTTGTTGCAAAATTATTAAGGCAAAATTGTTTTTAAGCCAATTCAGTCGGTTGTAATGTTGTAGAAAGAGAAAGCAGCTGGCGAACAAAACCAGACTCACTCCATTAACTGTCTTTTACAGGAGAGGCAAATAACTGAAATACTTAGTTGGAGACTAGCAAGGAAAAGTCAGTTTTCGTTATTTTCTGAAGTTGGGATGGAAATGGTTTTGAATGAAAAAATCTCGCGACTTCGTAGTTGTGTACTTGGAGAGCCCGAAAAAAAAAAATAAAAAAAATCATTTACTGTAAAAAATCAATTCTAAAACGGTTATACAAGCACACATATCGCAAATTTAATGGAAATTGTCATTTTGATGATTTCAAGAGGAAATTGTCTGCTATTAAAGCCGAAAGTAGTGAAACAATTCTGCGGAAGCTTCATATTGTTATTGATATCTAATGGCTAGTATTTATTCAATTCATTGTAATGGTTGAGATAAATGAATATATAAGATTATATAAAAAGAATCATTTAAATTTGAGTCAATTACATCCACAGACGTCACAAGGTCTTTTTTAATGCACAAAAAAGACTTCACATTCGAAAATATAAAAAACATATTTTTTTAATGAAAATAAATCAATAATAACACTTTTCTTTTTCTATTTACCTATCGCTACTTTACCGCAATAAAACATATCTCGAATAATGCGTGTTTAGAGCATAGATGTTCAAGCATCTCTTTCCCTATAACGCGTTATAGGAAAGCAAGAAAAAAACAAATTCTGCTTACGCAGCAAACAAATACGTACACGAAAAAAAATGTTGCTCTATTTAGGTTTTGGCTTCTCTTTAGCATAGAGCAGGGATGGATAACAAGTATTTTTATATTTTATCTATATTTTGATGTCTTTTTATTAAAAAAAAGGCTAGGTAAATTTAAAACACAATAAAATATAACGCATTGTGCATTACCATCAACATTTTCTTTAAAGAAGAATTCGCTTTCGTAATTTTCCTTAAAAATTTTAATCGTGTGTTGTTGTCTCAACAAGTAATAAACAGAATGTGATTCACAAAACATTTCCACCTCTGTTAAAAGTAAGCAGAGGTTCTCCTCTGCTCCACACTCAAGCGCAAGTGTGTTTATGTGTAAGTGCACATCACTGGTTTAGAGTTAATAATGCAGAAAAAAAAATCATTGTATCATATTTAATCTTATGTAGAACTTTAATCTAAAAGTAGACCTCAACCACACATTTTTAATAGTCCCAAACCTCTTATCTTATGAACAGACTTTAGCTATTTTATGTTATGCTAAGGCTAAGTTTGATTACGGTGCATAGTCTTAGGTTTGGCTATGTTAGCTTCAGTTTAGTTAAGTCAGTTTATCTCAGTCAGGTTAAGTGCGATAAAATTAGGTTGGATTAGGTTAGATAAGGTTATCTTTATTTCAGCCATATGTTATAGTCTTATATGTTTAGCTATCTTACCTTATGCTAAGTTTTAATTAGATTACGGTTTATTGTCTTAGTGCGATAAGATTAGGTTGGATTAGGGTAGATAAGTTTAAGTTCGTTTAGCTAAGGTTATCTTGAGCTGGGTCAAGTTAAGTTAGGTTAGGTTAAATAGGTTAGATTAGCTTAAGTTTAGTTTAATTGAGCTTATGTTAAGTGCTATAAGGTTATGTTCGACTAAGTTAGGTTAAGTTATGTTGATTTAGGTTAGCTTTACTTAAGTTGTGCTATTTAAGGTTATGTTAAATTAAGTAAGACTAAGCAAGATTAGGTTAGGTTAGCTTAATTTAGGTCTGTTGGGTTATGTTCTCTTAGCTTAGATTAGTCTACGTTGCGCTACGTTAGGATAAATAAGATTAGGTTTGGTTAGATTAGGTTAAATTAAGTAAGATTATGTTATGTTGAGTTAAGTTACGTTGGGTTAGGTGAAATTAAGTAAGATTATGCTATGTTAAGTTAAGTTACGTTGGGTTATGTTAGGTTAAGTCAGGTAAGGTAAGGTTAGGCTAAGTTAAGTTAGATTAGGTTTTGCTGGCTTAAGTAAGGTTAGTTTAAGTTAAGTTAGGTAAACATAGTTTAGGTTTGGTTAAGTAAGATAAGGTAAGGTTAGATTAGGTGAAGATATGTTACGTGGGTTAGGTTAGGTTAGGTTAGGTTAGGTTAGGTTAGGTTAGGTTAGGTTAGGTTAGGTTAGGTTAGGTTAGGTTAGGTTAGGTTAGGTTAGGTTAGGTTAGGTTAGGTTAGGTTACGTTAGGTTAGGTTAGGTTAGGTAAGGTTAGGCTAAGTTAAGTTAGATTAGGTTTTGCTGGCTTAAGTAAGGTTAGTTTAAGTTAAGTTAGGTAAACATAGTTTAGGTTAGGTTAAGTAAGATAAGGTAAGGTTGGATTAGGTAAAGATATGTTACGTGGGTTAGGTTAGGTTAGGTTAGATTAGGTTAGGTTAGGTTTGGTTAGGTTAGGTTAGGTTAGGATGGGTTAGGTTAGGTTAGGTTAGGTTAGGTTAGGTTAGGTTAGGTTAGGTTAGGTTAGGTTAGGTTAGGTTAGGTTAGGTTAGGTTAGGTTAGGTTAGGTTAGGTTAGGTTAAGTCAGGTAAGGTAAGGTTAGGCTAAGTTAAGTTAGATTAGATTTTGCTGGCTTAAGTAAGGTTAGGTTAGGTTAGGTTAGGTTAGGTTAGGTAAGGTTAGGCTAAGTTAAGTTAGATTAGATTTTGCTGGCTTAAGTAAGGTTAGGTTAGGTTAGGTTAGGTTAGGTTAGGTTAGGTTAGGTTAGGTTAGGTTAGGTTAGGTTAGGTAAGGTTAGGCTAAGTTAAGTTAGATTAGGTTTTGCTGGCTTAAATAAGGTTAGTTTAAGTTAAGTTAGGTAAACATAGTTTAGGTTAGGTTAAGTAAGATAAGGTAAGGTTGGATTAGGTAAAGATATGTTACGTGGGTTAGGTTAGGTTAGATTAGGTTAGGTTAGGTTTGGTTAGGTTAGGTTAGGTTAGGTTAGGTTGGGTTAGGTTAGGTTAGGTTAGGTTAGGTTAGGTTAGGTTAGGTTAGGTTAGGTTAGGTTAGGTTAGGTTAGGTTAGGTTAGGTTAGGTTAGGTTAGGTTAGGTTAGGTTAGGTTAGGTTAGGTTAGGTTAGGTTAGGTTAGGTTAGGTTAGGTTAGGTTAGGTTAGGTTAGGTTAGGTTAGGTTAGGTTAGGTTAGGTTAGGTTAGGTTAGGTTAGGTTAGGTTAGGTTAGGTTAGGTTAGGTTAGGTTAGGTTAGGTTAGGTTAGGTTAGGTTAGGTTAGGTTAGGTTAGGTTAGGTTAGGTTAGGTTAGGTTAGGTTAGGTTAGGATAGGTTAAGTAAGGTTAAGTAAGGTAAGTTAAGGTAGTGTTGGGTTGGTTCGATCAGGTTAGTTTATGTTCGGCTAGCTTGGATTAGACTAGATTAGGTTAGGCTAGCTGAAGTTGGATTAGGTTAATTTAAGTTAGGTAAGATTAGTAAAGGGTTAAGAAAGATTAGGCTAAGCTCAGATACATTGAGTTAGGTTAGGTTAAGTTGGGTAAGGTAAGGTAAGGTAATGTGAGGTCAGATTTGTTAGGTAAGGTTAAGTAATATTAAGTAAAGCTAAGTAAGGCTTAGGCCAGGCTAACCTTGGTTAGGCTAGGCTAATCTAATCCTAATGTAACATCAAAGCACCCTCCTTCATCGCTATTGAGTAGCAGAGTTATCGGCGATGTAAAATAGCCAATAAAATGACTACTAAACACAGCTTTGCAAATTTAATACGCCTCATTGCCTCCAGAGGCGCTGCAAAACGGCATTATTAGAAACATGCAAAGAGGCATGTTCTAATAATGCATGTGTAGCAAAATCATCGGCGAAGTAAAATAATCAATAAAAAAAATGGCTACAAAACACAGCTTCAAAAAAAAAAAATTTAATACGCCTCATTTGACACCAGATGACGCTGCAACACTGCATTATCAAAAAACGTGCAAAAAGCAGAGTTGTAAAAGAATGAAGCTTTCCTCTATCTCTCCCTTCTCTATCACTATCCCTTTCCTAAAGAAGGTAACACCTAGTAATTAGTAGGCATTAATTGCCTGATTGTTACTTCTCTTAAAAAAAAAAAAAAAAAAAGCAGAGTTCTAAAAGAATGAAGCTTTCATCTGTCTCTTCTCTTACCAAATGTCTTCTCTATCACTATCAATTTCCTAAAGAAGGTAACAGCTAGTAACAGTAGTAGACATTCATTGCCTGAGTTTTACTTCTCTTAAAAAAAAGAAGAAAAAAGAAGAAAGGTTCGATTAAGTTAGCTTATGTTAAAGTAGGTTGGTTTAGAATAAGTTATATTATGTTAAGTTGGGTTAGATAAGTTTAGCTTCAGTTAAGTTAAGTTAAGTTGAACTTAGGTTAGCTTAGGCTACGTTAGGCAAAGTTAGCTTAGGTTAGGATGAGTTATGTTAGGTAAGCTTGAGTTGGGTTAGGTTAAGTTAGTTTAGGTTAAGTAAGATTAGGTAAAGTTAAGCCTGGTCATATTAAGATTGGTTGCGTTAAGATAGCCAAAGACAGCTTAAGTAAAATTAGGTAACATTAATTTGGGTTAGCTTAAGTTAGCTAAGATTGGGTTAGGTTAGTTAAGATTTTTTAGATTAGGAAATGTTTGGAAAGCTAAATTAAATTTTGGTTAGGTTGAGTTAGGCTAGAATATTTTATTGCCCGCCTGTCTTGCTGTGTGTTAGGGAGATTTAATAGTGTACTTAAGGTGGCTTTTAAAATTTAACAAATATGTTAGTGTGCAGACGATTGCTTAATTGACTCTGTGTATAAAAAACTGAAATTACATTAATGCCAGATAAGCCACAAATTTAGTTCCCAATGCTATTCATAGTAATAAATACAAAAATTATTAGAAAATATATTTTTGAAAGCAGCGAACGAAGTCTGTTTTTTCGTTTATTCACTTTTGTACTGTGATAAACAAAATATTTTGAAAATTTAAAACAAATATTTATACATATTTTCTTAAACTGATATTTGCACTCAGCTAACTTAATATTTACTGATAACTATAAAAAAAATCAATCAATAATTAATGGCTATTTGGTTAGATGCTTAGCACATGGCCTTAGTTGTTTTCTTTGTTGTCTAGTAGTAAGAAAAAATAAAGTAAATCAAAATATTTTTTGAGGACATTTTTGCAAATTTTGCTACAAAGTCATTTTGTTTTTATCAATACCCAACAAACGTATTGCAATCATGAGTATAGTATGAGTATAAGGAGACATAAAAAGTTTTTACCTAATCTATTGAACAACTTTTTTATTTTCTGTTAGAACACAAGTTTAATTTTTTACGTGGCTGCTGTTCTTTTAATTTTTTTAATTATTGTTATGCGATACAAAGTGCAAACTAAGTTTTCGATAAAAAATAAGTTACAATTTCCTGTAATAAGAGTTCAACACAATACCTTATAATTATTATTAGAATTAAATGAATTTTATATTTCTTTTTCTGTCAGCTGAATTATAATACTCGTAGCTAATAACATATCTATTATAACAATACAATTAAACCTTGCCTTAATTAAAGCCCTATTATAGTGATAACTTGACTGTATTTGAACAATTAGACATGTTAAATGTTCCATTAGATTTCGAATGAATTCAATATATTCTTTACATTGTGTTCGTTCCATGCAATCAGATCGTTCATATTAAGATATTAATTATGTTATATACATATATATTTATATATGATATAAAATATTAAAAAAAACTACCTTGGTTTCCTAAAGAGCAAAAATACGTATTGATTTCTGCTCCTAGGCATAATTAACCTTTGTGGCATAGCTGAATGACTACAATATGACTAACAGAGAATGGCAGTGATTACTCAAAAATTGTAGCGCAAAGAATACGTGTGGTCACATATTTTCTTCCAAGTAACTAGGACTATAGCCGATTCCAACATACAAGAGCAATTCTGCTTTGTTTATGCAAAAAACTAAAATACGCTACAGCTAAAAATAAAAATCCACACGTGTATCAAACGCATTGACTCTCTCTCATACTTACAGTCTCAATATATTTATACTCAGGCTAGGGATATTTAATCGGACAAAAAAAATACGCAAAATAATCAGGTAATTTATTCATCATTCGCCACCCTATACAAACTTTTGTGTATATAAAATGGAATGGAAAATGTGTGGGTGTGTGTGTTGCTGTTTGAAAACATGTGTGTATGCAATTAAAAAAACCCGTGTATATACGCATGTGTAGCCGATTAGTAGTCAAAGTATTTTTATACTCGTGCGTATTAATGCAGCTCATACAGTCTATACATTTAACTTGTTGTCGTTTGTACTGCGTAATACAAAGAATGTTTATAAACATAGTTGTTGTGTATTTAAATTTATATGTAAGTATTCGGTTTAAAATTAATGCATGTGCGCTTTCATAGCTATTTGATGGCCAATACTAAAAACTACTTAAAACCATTTGGTTTTGTCATTCTCTGGTGACTAAGCTATGGCTAGACTGTGACTTGACTATAATTAGACTATAACTAAACTATGATTGAGTTGCTGGCTGAAGTTGTTTGAGCGTTCAATATGATTACACTATGACTAAAGCATGAGGGAATTGTTGGCTAAAGTAGTTTGAGCGTTGGCTGCATTAACTGAAATCGCGGATTCCAGTCCAAACTCCCCTCAAAACATCAGCATATCATTAATTTTTCTGAAGAACATTAATGTGCTATTTGTGTTAATTCTTGTTGGACTGTTTAAGCGACAAAGGCATATTATTGATCACTGAACAGTAGCAGATACTTTCTACTTCGTCAGTATTGTAGCATAATCATCGGTCAGGTGAAATAATTAATATAATTTGCTACACAGCTAAAAAGCTTAGTGTGCCTACTTTACATCAGAGGCGCTGCAGTACTGCCTTAATAACATTAGTAAAAATGTTTAATTAAAAATTTAAAAAAAAATTTAGCTTTCTCACTTCATCATCTTTCCTCTATTTAAACTAATTATTTCCCAAAGAAGGCAACATATTATATTAAATATATGCATTACTTGCCTGAGAGCTACTTCTTAAAGCAAAATTATGATAAGAATGTGAATGGACTATGACGAGAGTGTATGGCTTAATTCTGAACTTTTTTTTTGTGCAATAAAATCACAATATTCTTTTCTTTCTTAGCAAAATGTATTATATATATTTTTTTGTTAAGAAGCACAAGTTTTATTTTATTAATGTTATTTTTCATATATTCTTTTAAGATGAATGGTGTTATAATAGTAAATTGTTTTTAAACTCCTGCGTATAGCAACATGCAAGCCAAACATGTGCACGAGTACACAATAAAATATTGCTAAAACAGATGTAGGATGGCTGTGAAACTCTCAAAGTTTATTCTGAAAAGCCTCCAGCAAGGCACATTAACTACAGGTAGACACATGAGGTACAACTCTGCGCTCCTCACATAGTATCACAAAGTAATTGTCAAAAAAGGCACAAAAGTAAATGTTAAATAATTTCTTCGTTATAAATGTGCAAACAAAATATCAACTGATGAGCAATTTGCCTGATGCGTGTACCTGTTGAATGTGCTTTGGCCTTGAGCTTAGGAGAGAGGAGAAAAGAGCTCACATTCTTTTTAAATTTCTCTCCGGCAAACGCCAGACTTTGCCAAGTAAGCTTTGCGTGTGTAAAATAGCCGCTGACCAGGGAAATACAATCTAATAGTATTTTTACAAATGAGAACATATAAATGTTGTATATTCTTTTTTCACACACACACACACACACACACACACACACAATAGTCAAAAAAGTACCAGTCTCATACTCTCAAGTACTTGTTGTAACAGTAAATACTAAAAATTATTTATGGTACCAACAGTTACTAAAGAATTTATTTCATGATGTTGAAGTATTGTTTTGTTGTTGACTTTTGCTTTTATTAATGTGTATGAATACTCATGGTACAATGTAAAAAAAACATAGTGTGTAAAGTGTATTGCTCTCCTTTTATATTAATTAGTTAGGTTAGGTTTCCTTTTACACCAAAGTTGAAAAGGAAACCTATTTAATGTTTTAGCTACGTCACAGGATGTTTTCTCGAGAACCGTATGAGCTACACACCTGAAATTTAGACAAAGTATGTAGAACTTTGATCGCCACAACAACAAGTATATGACAATTAAAACTGAAAGGGTGTTCCAAAAGGAGCAACGAGAAATATTAAAATACCATGTAATATATGTATGTACATACAAAAATATAATAAACACTTGCAATTTGCAAAGTTAGTAAATTTTTTAAACAGACTACAACAATTAACACTAAAATTTAAAATTTAAGAAAAAACTCAAAATTAAAGGGTATTCTATTAGTTAATGTAATTTTTACAATTTACAGTATCTCGGAAATCGTAAGAGGCAAACTCTTGAAACTTTCAAAAACGCTGAAACTAAAAAATCGCAAAATTAAAAAATCGCCAAACTGGAAAAAAATTGCCAAAAGCTGAAAAAAATCGCTAAAACGAAAAAAGCCCAAACCAAAACAAAAAAATCCCTCAGACTAAAATAAATCGCCAAAAGACCGCAAAAGTCGGCAAAATGAAAAAAAACTCCAAAACTAAAAAAAGTCTTTAAAACTAAAATAAATCGCCAAAAGACCGCAAAAACCGGCAAAATTAAAAAAAAACTCCAAAACTAAAATAAAAATTCAAAAAACCTTAAAAAATCGCCAAAAAGAAAAAAGTGCCAAATAAAATAAATCTCTAAAAGTAAAAAATCCCAAAATTAAAAAATCTTAAAAGCCGAAAAAATCGCCAAAACGGAAAAAGCCAAAACAAAAAAAATCCCTTAGACTAAAATAAATCTCCAAACAACCGTTAAAACCGGCAAAATTAAAAAAACGCCAAAATCAAAAACATCTCAAAAAACCGAATAAAAATCGCCAAAACGAAAAAAGCGCCAAACTAAAAAAATCTCTAAAACTAAAATAAATCGCCATAAGACCGCAAAACCGGCAAAATGCAAAAAAAAAATAAAAATAAAAAAATATTTAAAAAAAAACCGTAAAAATCGCCAAAACGAAAAAAAGCGTCAAACAAAATAAATCTCTAAAAGTAAAAAGTCCCAAAATTAAAAAATTCCAAAACCGAAAAAATAGTCAATCGTCAAAACGGAAAAAGGCCAAACCAAAAAAAAATCCCTTATACTAAAATAAATTTACAAAAAACCGAAAAACCCAGCAAAATGAAAAAAAAAATTCCAAAGCTAAAAAAAAAAATTTCAAATAACCGTAAAAAATCGCCAAACAAAATAAATCTCAAAAAACCAAACAAAAATCGCCAAAACGAAAGAAGCGCCAAACTAAAAAAAAATCTCTAAAGCTAAAATAAATCGCCAAAAGACCACAAAAACCGGCAAAATGAAAAAAAAAACTCCAAAACAAAAAAAAAAAATCTCAAAAAACCGTATAAAATCGCCAAAACGAATAAAAGCGTCAAACAAAATAAATCTCTAAAAGTAAAAAATCGCAAAATTAAAAAATCGCAAGACCGAAAAAATAGTAAAAAGCCGAAAAAATCGCCAAAACGGAAAAAGGGCAAACCAAAAAATAAATCCCTTAGACTAAAATAAATCTAAAAAAAACCGGCAAAATGAAAAAAAACGCCAAAATTAAAAAATCTCAAAAAACCGAATAAAAATCGCTAAAACGAAAAAAGCGCCAAACTAAAAAAAAATATCTAAAACTAAAATAAATCGCCAAAAACCGAAGAAATTGCCAAAAATAAAAAAGGCCAAAACTAAAAAAACCAAAAGCGAAAAAAGCGCCAAAAATAAAAAAACCGCAAAATTTACAAAAATCGCCAAAAATGTTTAAAAAAGTTAACCGCATACCTAATTTAAAAAAAAATTCTATATAAGGTAAGATATATGTATTATATACATACATATGTATGTATGTAGCAGCAAGTAATAATATCAATTTCTGACTATAGCACTGAATTACATAACTATTCACTATAACGCAATGAATAACTAAGCTTGCGCAATCAAGTGGAACTGTGCACGACTTTATTACTTGCATATACCTTAAGTATAGATAAATATGTGTGCATGTATGCGTATATTTATATTTTTAAATCATAAAAGTTTTACAATTTCACTTAACTTTAATTTGTGCGTTTTCTCACATAAAATTATATTTCTCTATTTTGCGCTGACTCCTCCTGCAACACCTGCTGCACGATTTCCACTTGGAGGTTTGATGTAAATCTTTTGATTTACCCATGCAAAATATCAGTGATGATTAAAAGGAAGAGGGTGGGTGGGGGGCGGGGTGGGCAAAGTTTGTGTAACAAAACTCTTATTTGTTCTTGTTCCAGCAGCTTTTGTTCTTTATATTTTTATACGAGTACTAATAATAAAAATTCAATTATACAACTTTATTTTTCTTAACTTTTCCCTTTTGAGATTTTCTTGTTCTTATTGTTTTTGTTGTTGTATTAAGTGTAATGAAATTACATTAAGGGAAAAATAACAACAATAACAATTACTGCTGAATAACAAAAACAAATACATACAATCATTTTCATATTTATGATACCTGGTGGTACAAAGGACCATCACCTCAACGCTAATAAAGCAAAAAGAAAGAAAGCAAAAAAATAAAAAATTCATTTAAAAGTGTATCAAAATTTTTTCCATTAACAATTTTCCTTTAATAAAGTGAAGGAAATAATTATTTTCAGTTGCAAACTCAGTAATGTTGGCATGACAGTTGTTTGTTTGAAAGTTAATTTATGTTTAAGCAATTACATATTTGCATTGACTAATTATTGACTTAATATTTTCAAGGAAATTTTACTTAATTTAATTATAAAACGATTTAGAAAGAAAAAAGTAACAAATTGTTTATAATTCCATGAAAATTAAAAGATTAAATAAATCGAGGAAAATTTCAAAATCAATCAATAAAATGTTTTTTATAAAAGAAACATTATGTAAAGAGTTTTTGATTTTAGTTGCAGCAAGCAAAAATAATATCTAAAATTTTTTTAATTCAAAAGCTTATTAATTTTCTTTAAATTTGCTACAAATGCTTACAAATTCTCTGGCATGGAAAGCAAGAAAATATTCCTCACTTTATTGCAAGATAAATAAAATGAATAAAATATATTTCCTTTTCATTATTAGCTTGTCTCTTGTTAGGGTTGTGTTTCATTTCTAGCTTTCATCATTTGCTCCTTCATATGACACGAGAATATGTTAAAAGGCAATGAAAATCCATTCAAAATAGATTTATTATGCAAATGTGTATTAGTTAGATGTGTCGTATTCATTTTCTTACTATATTGCAAAAAAAAAAAAAAAAAAAATAGGAAGAAAAATTTATAGATTTAAACTAAGCACAAAATAGTCTGAAAAAAACTCAATTTTATTTACGCAAAAACTAGTTTAATCCAAAAAAGCATTCCTTTTTTTATAATGCTCAATTTATTATTTATCCTTAAGGATATTTAATAAAAATTTAATTAAATTGTGTCTGGGTTTTTTTATTTTTGGACCGTTTATTTTGGCATTAGTGTAAATAAATAAAATCATATGAAGATTTTTATAAACACCAATGTGTACTTTAATTTTACGACACACACACGCACACACACACACACTTACACACACTAGCACACACTTGTATATACACACACACACACACACATTTGTATTTGTATCTACTTCTTCAGTATTTATAGATTAATTTGCATAAAAAGCACAGCGTATAAGAGAATTTGTTAGATTATACATATGCCCTTACGGCAAGGATATATCTAATAAGGACTAAAGCTTTCTTTTAAAAGATATTGACGAGATACTCAGCACATACAGACTTATCGATTTATTTGTAAAATTACTTTTAGAGGCACTAAATTATATGCTAGTTAAGCTTAACTTCTGGAATAAGCTACGAGTATTTCAGCTGTGATAGATATTAGGGTTGGTAAAAGGATAATTTATAGTTTTTTAATATACATATTAAAATACTTTACACTGGTTAAAGCATCCCTAAAAGTGGCTTATTTTCTTAAAAAGCAAAAAACCTTGATGGAGACTTTTTTTTTAGTGATTTTAAGCTTTTTTCTTTCTTTCATCAAATTGCTTGAATCAGTTAAAAAAAAATTTATCAAATTTTTTATTTTATCATTGCCAAAAAGTTACATATGGCTTGGCGATTGTTCGCTGAAACCACCGGTTTGGGCATAGGATCATGGGGGTTTAAACCCCCATAACCAAAAAATATTTATTATCGTTTTAGCACAGACCTATTAAAGCAAGAAGTAGAACCCCATTAACATGAGTACGCTGTAAGATCTCTTAACTAACTGTCTGTCTACCCTTCAGGCCGTCCGGCCGCCCTTCCCACGCATGACCAAATGCAAAAGTAACTTTGTTTTCTTGTTACATTTTATCAGTTAAGCGGCTGAGCGGAATTTGATGAACCTTAAAACAGAAATCTGCATCTAAAAGCACAAGGGATATATAGTGTATAGTTCAATATTTTCCCCTGTACAAGAAAGGGTGCTGGGGAAAATATTTGGCCTCCTTTTTAGCTACGGCTAAAAAAACACTCTGTACTACCGGTGTTTTTTAGTCAAAAGTTTCTGGCACATCAGCTGAGACAAATGATTTTATGTTTAATATATTTCAAACATTGATTTAAAGGAATAAATAAATATTTATGCAGAGTAAAATTTGCACACACATACTAGGGATGGCAAAGTTGGTAAAACTGTACTTTTTTGGTACTATTCCAAATCGGAAAGTACACCAGTGACTAAGTACATTAAATAAATCTCTCCAGCTTCACTCCGCATTTCTTTTCAAACGATTTATGTAAATTTTTACTTTTGAACAATGAAACTCACATTCTTCTCTTAATTTGCGTATCTTAAATTTCAACTTAAACAGGTGTAACCATATGCTTTAACATCCCAACTTACAACTAAATTTGTGAAAACGATTCGCTAGCCAGAAAACAAATTAAAATATGTAATTTGAAGAAAAAAAGAAAATCTGTTAGTACAATTAATGTTAAAAAATTAAAATTTTTAAAAAGTTGTTGATACAATCTTAAAGTCTTAAATGCCGTCCTGATTAGCGACATGTTATCGAAAATATACTTTTTTTATTGAAATTTAAATTTAATAGGGGTATCCTGTAGCTTAGAATTATCAAAAAGCAAAATTATTCAGATACAGGCTGTAAAATTTCATCGTAGGCGACAATTTACTTACAAAAACACATTTGATGAATATTAAAAAGAAACCTTCTTCTGAAAACTTTTATTTGTGTCGCTTACGATAAAATCGAAAAAAAGGCTCGATATGTATGTATCTATATTGGGCCTAATCACGAGTGTCGTATCTCGACTTCGACTACGACGATTTTGTATTAGACTAAAGAGCATTACAACATTTTTTCTTTAATCCAGTACAAAATCGTCGTAGTCGTAGTCGAAATACGACACTCGTGATAAGGCCCATTATATACAAAATAAAGGCTAACCTGGCAACACTGTATACGGTTTTACATATAAATAAAAAAGCAAAAGTATGCAATGAAAATGAACTGTAAGAAAAGTTTGTTAATTAATTTAATAATAATCATACGCCATGAATACCGCATTAAAGTATGCAACAATAATTTATAGAATATTTTTATTCTGTATGGTACGGTGCACTGTGGTACGTGTGAAGATGTTTTGGTTCCGTTTGTAATTTCTATAATATCAATAAGCGACCCATAAAATATATATATTCTGGATCCTTATGCATAGGGAAGACGAATAAGCGATGTCCGTCTGTCCGTCTGTCTGTACGTGAAATCGGTTTTCCGAAGCTCCCAGAAAAGCTAGAGACTTCGTTCTTAGACTGGTGTATCAGAAATTTTCCAAAATAGATTGGTATTGAAATTCAGCAAAATCGAGCAGGCAATTGCAGAGCTGGAAAACTTAAACTTTATTTTGCCATATAAAAGTAACTACCGAAAACAAATTTTTATTTTTTTTTAAATAAATAAACTTATTTTACACTTCTGTATGACTAAAATTGGAATTTTAAATTAAAAAATTTTAAAAAATTAAAAAAACGATTCCAGGGTTGGAAAACTTTAACTTTTTGTGTTAAGTAAAATTAACTATGTCTAAGACTATTTCTGTATTTTCTCGAGAACCGTAAGAGCTACAGACCTGAAATTTGGACACAGTGTGTAGACCTTTAGCCGCTACAACAACAAATACATGAGAATTGGAAATTAAAGGGTGTTCCATAACGAGCAACGAAAAATTCTAAAATACCATGTTATATACATACAATTGTATGTATGTATGTATATACACTTGAAATTTGTAAGGTTAGTGTATTTTTATACAGACTACAAAAATTATCACTAAAATTTCAAAAAATTTAAATTAAAGGGTGTTTCATCAGTTAATGCAATTTTGACTATGCAATTTTGACAACTTGCTGTATCTTGGAAAGCGTAAGAGCAAAACTCTTGATATTTTCAAAAACGGTAAAACAAAAAAATTAAAAATTATAAAATCGCTAAACCGAAAAAAATCGCCAAAAACAAAAAAAAAATCGCCAAAATAAAAAAGCACCAAATTACAAAAAAATGTCTAAGACGTAAATAAATCGCGAATAACCGGAAAAATTGCTAAAATGAAAAAAAAAATCGCCAAAATCAAAGAAAATCACCAAAATGAAAAAAATCGCCAAATTGAAAAAAATCGCCAAAATGAAAAAAAAATCGCCAAAACGAAAAAACTCCAAAAAACAGAAAAAAAATCGCCAAAATGAAAAAAAAGCCCCAAAAACAAAAAAAATCGCCAAAATGAAAAAAAAACGCCAAATTGGAAAAAATCGCCAATATGAAAAAAACCCCAAAATAGGAAAAAGTCGCATAAATGAAAAAAAAAAATCGCCAAAATGAAAAAAATCTCCAAAATGAAAATAAACCCCCAAAAACAGAAAAAATCGCCAAAATGAAAAAAAAAATCGCCAAAATGAAAAAAATCGCCAAAACGAAAAAAAACCCAAAAAACCGAAAAAAATCGCTTATATGAAAAAAAAACCGCAAAAATGAAAAAAATCTCCAAAATGAAAAAAACCCCAAAACAGGAAAAAATCGCCAAAATGAAAAAAAGAATCGCCGAAATGAGAAAAAAATTTCTGAATGATAATAAACCCCCAAAAACAGAAAATAATCGACAAAATGAAAAAAACCGAAACAAACAGAAAAAAATCGCCAAAATGAGAGAAAAGTGACAAAACTGAAAAAATCATTTAAACTGTAAAAAATTTCAAAAAAACCAAAAAAGCCACATTAAAAAATGCTCAGAACCGAATATACGGAACCCTTCGTGCGCGAGTCAAAGTCGCATTTTACTGAACTTTTTAATATTAAAGGAATTAAATGAAACTAAGTTTTTTCTTATTTACTTATAGGCAGATTTTGTATAAAATTTCGTTTCTAAACGTTTAAAATTTGTATGAAAAATAACGAAAATTCGTTTCAAAAAATATTTTTTCCATACAATTTTCATAACGAAAAAAACGTTTCTATTTACAAAATTTGCCTTTTATTTACTTAACACACTTTATTAATTTTTTAAATCAGAAAAATCTAAAAGGTTGATTTCAGGGTTGGTAAATTTATTGTTTTTTTTACAAAAGTAACTAGGTCAAGTTAGTTTTTTCTTTTTGTTTACAAGTTTTATATACTGTATGACTTAGAATGAAATAGTTTGGCATAAAAAAAATAGAAGACATGGCTCCAGAGCTGGAAAAATTAAACTTTTTCTGGTATATAAAACTAATTATTTCTTTGGTATTCTATATTTTATAAAGAAATAAATTAGTATTAAGTATTGAAAAAAGCTTCGGTAAAAAAATAACCAAAAATTTTGACTGAAATAAGACTGAATGTCAAATACATCTTAAGCACAGAGTGTAGAGTAAAATATTCAACTATTGCTAATATCGAAAATAAAATATTTGAATCAAATTCTTTAATCGAAAAATACTGAAAGGTCACTTACTATTAATTGCTTTAGAGAAAAAATATAAAAATGTATACTATATATGTATATGTACGTACGTTGGTAAAGGGTATATAAGATTCGGCACAGCCGAATATAGCACTCTTACTTGTTTTTTGTAATTTTTGCATTATATGAGACAATATTTGTTGTTGTTGGTTTTTTTTTATTTTGATTAGATTTTTTGATTGTTTTTTCTACATTGAGAATTTTTAAACAAAAACTCCATGAAACTAATTTCGGGAAAAATTTCGTTCTAAAACTGAATGTACTTTGCGAAGTGTTCATGAAATTTTCGGTACGAAGTTTTCTTTATTTAAGAATGGGAGATGTTGAAAAACAAATTGCACCAACCAGTGGCGATGCCAAAAATACTTCAGAGATTCATGCCACACCATTTAATTTATGGCATCAAATTTATTAAAATTTCAGAAAAACTTTCATAATCTATATATGATAAAAGACAGAAAAACTTTATTATTTAGAGCCAATTTCACCAACTCATTTAAATATCAATTCATATTAAAAAACCATTTTTCTATACAAAAAAAAAAAAATGAAAATCGACAATTGAATTGATATTTAAATACTAGACAAATTGGCCCTCACCCAATATATTTAAATATTAGTTAATTTTTTTAAAAGCGTTCTGCATTGAAAAAGAAAAATATATGTATGTATATAAAAATGATTTTTAAATATGAATTGTTATTTAAATATAATTGATGGAATAGGCTCTTAGATTTGAAGTATGAAAAAGGGTCCAAAATTTACACATTTATGTTTAGTTTCTTAGCAAAAATAACAGCGAACAATTCAAAGAAAAAAGTATTAGATTTCTTTTTTGTTGAACAAATTTTGAAGAGTCAGGAAATGAAAAAGATATATCCGAGGGGAAATTCATAATAAAAATTATGAATTTGAAGATGATAAATTTTGTGGAATAGTTTCTCAGTTTTAGGGTTCTTAATTTAGTTTTACCCCTTGATATTTTTTATTGATTTCAGCAGATTCTGATTTAAATCATTTACCGGCATCTAGTCGACTTTTGTTTGGTTTTTCCTTTCTATTTTATTTCTTATTTGCAGTAAGTTTTCTTCTCGTGCGCGTTTGATTTTAACTTGAAGCGAATACGAGTACTTGTAGCTGTCAAACTGAGCCTTTCATTTATTATTTCATTTCTTTTATTTTACCTTCTATATAATTTTTATTAAATATGAAAATCTTTATCAAAAAATTTCTAAATTTGTTTACTCTTTTCCTCTATATATGTGACCTTCTCAGAGAATGGGGTGTGTGTCAAAATCAATAGAAATGAGAAAAACATTAAAATTTTATTTTTTAAATGCGTTTTTCTCAAAACTTTATTTTCGCACACTAGCTCCCTTTTCTCGGAGAAGGTCACATACATATATATCTTTTGTTCCTTTCCGGAATATTTCTTTGCTTTAGATTGTTGACTATTGATAATAGTGTATTTGCATCTGAAGAAAATCTAGTACTTACGAGATTTCAAATAAAATTTTGGAATTTTTTTAGTAGATTTCCCATACAAAACAAAATTCACTTCGTCATTAGATTTTTATCGAAATCTACTCAAAATCTAGTAGCACTGAAATAAAGCTACTTTACTGGAAAAAGGTGTGAGAATTAGCTAAACTGCATTTGTTTGGTTGTAGCTTAGGAAACATTTCAGTCAATGGTTTTTGTTTTGGATACGAAATCCTGATAAATGTCAATAACCTTGATGTAAAAGGTATTAATTTTAATCAAAACTTTAATTGAAATCTACTAGATTTGGTGCAACAAAAGACAAATTTTAATCTTATGCATATATCGAGCCATAACCTCAAAAAAAAAAAAATTCAACGACATATTTTTAAACTTCGTTTTTTTTTTAACGAAAATTGATTATCGATGATCGTAAGTAGTTAATCTATTATTGTCAAAAAATTAAGCTCGAAATTTTTGGCGCTCAAGCTTTTTTTTTGGCGATTATGGCACGATATGGCATCTCTTAAAACCATTCGAGCATATTCTACAGCCTTTAAAGCTCTTTTTTTTATTTACAGTAAAACCTACAAAAACTTTAGAAATGACAAATGGAAATGTTATTTTCCCTGCTGTATTTTAAGACAAAAAAAAAAAAAAAACAAATAGGATGTAAAATGTGTACATATATATAAAAAAAAATTAAATTAAGTTTATGCACCAGCAAACAACAGAAACAAATTGTAGGATATTTAAAGGCACATTAATCACAATATGGTTATATATGTATGTAGCTGACATTCATCAAATTTAATCACGTCACACAACGGAAAGATAAAAAAAATTTAATAAAAAATAAAAAATTATAGAATAATAAACTTGCAATCCAATTATAATTGTTAATGAAGTATTAGTTTTTTCTTTGTCAAAAGAAAAAAAGAAAATTAAAAATGCTATTGCTAACTTTTAAACAAATTTTAAATATGTTTGTTGATTAAAAAAAAAATTAATTTGTGCAAACTTAACTGTCGTGAGCAGACCCACAAGTACAAAAAGTTAATAATGGCTTAACAATTAGAAGCCAATTTTAAATATGAGAAAAAAAAGTTTGAAAACAAATTATTTGTTTGCAGTAATTTTCCGTTTGTTTTTGTTTGTTTTACTAACAAAATGAAAATGAAAGCATAAGGCATGGAAAAAAAATTATAATTAACTTATTAAATTCAAAATAATTTAAAGTAGAGTACGCCAAAAATCAGTTGGAAATGTTTTTTGTGTAATGAGTAAGCTGAAGCACAAATATGTTTATCGATCCCTAATCGCCAAAAAGCTTAAGCGACATAATTTTCGAGTTTCAGTTTTTGACATATATATGAAATATATATGCAAACGTAGCTAATCGATTTATCTCATAAAAACGAAGTTTAAAAATATGTTGCTTGAGATATTTTTATTTCAAATCTATGCAGCTGTAAAAGCAAAGAATGCCAATGAAATTAAATTTTTTTAAGAAAAAACGTTTTGTAAACGTTTACTTACTTTTCTTTTTAAGCTTTGCTGCAGTAACTAATACAGAATCACTCTAAAGCACATGAAGAAATGCATGGTGTTGCTATTTAAAAACTTTTTCGGTGGCTGGAATCGAAACCAGGCAGGACCTTCGTAGTCCTTATAGTCAATGTTGTAATTATTTTAGCCAACGCCACCCTCAAGTAATATTTTTTATTTTTAAAATAAATGAAAAGAAATAAATTACAGTGGACTTTCCCATGGCATCTTATTCACCCACATCTAAAGCAACTTGAATGCCTACACATATGTATGTTTATATAAATTAAAGACGTTGGAAGCCTTTCCCTTATTAATATACTGACACCAAAAGCTGAATGAAAAAGTATCCTTGATACTAAAAACAAATTCTCTATTTTAAAACATCTGCAAGCAGCTTAAAATAACTACACAAATGTATGTGAGTCACGTGAGGTGCATTTAAAAACTGCTTTTAATTTTTTTTTTGCGCTATATCTTATAAGAAAAAGCACATAGTGCTCTGCATGCATATTGTTGCCAATTGTCTACATTGCAGTTTCACTTGATTTAATTCACAAATCTGAAAGCTTACATTACAGCTATTCATATTACCTAGGCCAGCGTATGCGAAGAGACTTTTTGTCTGTAAAATACATCTAAAATACAGCCGAGTGCTTGGAATAAAAATATTGAGTGAATAAAATTATAGGTTTGTATCCAGAATATTAATATGCATTTTAGAATTTGGAAAGTACACAAATGTAACACAAAAGTCAATATAACGAGAAAATATTTATATGATTCGGTCATACTTTTGGTTCCTCTGGGGGTAATCTGGTACTTGTTATGAAGGTAGAGAATATTTTATAAAAATATTTTAGTATGGGAACCCCTTAAAAGAGAGAGGAGATAGGGCGTGGGGTTAGTATATTTCGAAAAAATGTTAGGCAGAAGGAATAAGTAGAGGTCAGCCTTACATTTTATCACTCTGGGAACGGGTTAGGCGCAGTTAGGAGACCTGGATTTTTAGGTCTATATACCGAACTTTGACCTCGACGCAGAACGTGTTAATATTAAAATAGTGAGTAGAAATATTAACACAATAATGTGAAATTTAGGCAAATATAACTCTAAGTCTGTACCTGATATATTTTCAGCATGACAAATGTCAAATTCCATATAGAAATAACAGCTAACATAAAAAAAAATTATTTTTCAATATAAAGTTTGCATCAGGTATACACGTATGGTAGTAATGAAGTTAAATAGAACATGGTAGAAACAACTCTGTATACAGCAGTATTACCAGAATAAAAATTGTTATATAGCAACTCTGAAGGGTCAATATAATTATCCACAAAGTTCTAGAAACAGTAAAGTGAATTTCCCTGATAGTGTGAGAAGACTGTTTGCTCACTTGGTTTCCAATATGAAACCTCCTGCACAATCGATTGACAGATGGTAACGTTACGATTAGCAACATCATCAGTACTAGACTTGTATCGAATTTTTTCAGTACTCTTTAATGCAGTTTTTCATGTGACTTTGCTAAGATTACACAATTCGATTGACTACGCCATCTATGAGGCATGAACATTCTAGAAGAATTCTTATTGTTTTAAAAGACGGTGCTGTGTATAAGGACAAGTCAGTGTGAATCAGTTAAACTTTAAGTAAACACCGTTAAAAGTAAAAACAACTTAAAGTTGATAGTAAAAAAAAGTAATAAGTAATTAAGTAAAGATAGTTTTTATATACTCGTTAGGCAATAAATACGTACTGCTTACGACCATAGTGTTAAAGGTCTCTTGAAAATTGTTCACAGGACGTTTCAATGTTTTGTTTCTCTTTCGTTAAGTTGTTGTCATTTTCTCTAAATTTTTTTTTTCATGTAAAAACACTTATACATGTAAAACCAAGGAACACGGTACGTGCCAAGCAAAACCTTGCAATTTTACAATGGGAAAATATCAACAATAAATACATGAGAGTTAAAAATTAAAGGGTGTTCCAAAACGAGCAACGAAAAATGTTAAAATCGCATGTAATATACAATGTATATACACTTGAAATTTTTAAGGTTAGTGTATTTTTATACAGACTACAACAATTAACACTAAAATTTAAAAAAATTTAAATTAAAGGGTGTGCCATCAGTTAATGCAATTTTGACTATGTAATTTTAACAACTTGCTGTATCTTGGAGATCGTAAGAGCAAAACTCTTGAAATTTTCAAAAAACGGTAATACTAAAAAATCAAAAATTTATAAAATCGCCAAACCAAAAAAAATCGTCAAAACAAAAAAAAAATCGCCAAAACGAAAAAAGCACCTAATTAAAAAAATTTCGAAGATTAAAATAAATCGCGAGAAATCGGAGAAATCGCCAAAATGAAAAAAAATCGCAAAAATGAAAAAAAACCCAAAAACAGGAAAAAATCGTCAAAATGAAAAAATACACCAAAATGAAAAAACCCCAAAATGAAAAAAATCGCCAAAATTAAAAAAATCCAAACACAGAAAAAAATCGCCAAAATGAAAAAATACACCAAAATGAAAAAACCCCAAAATGAAAAAAATCGCCAAAATTAAAAAAAAAATCGAAAAAAATTCACCAAAAGGAAAAAAAATAGCGAAAATGAAAAAAATCGCCAAAACGAATAAAACCCCAAAAACAAAAAAAAATCGCTAAGATGAAAAAACCCCAATACAGGAAAAAAATCGCCAAAATTAAAAATGAAAAAAAATCTCCAAAAACAGAAAAAATCGCCAAAATGAAAAAAAATCACCAAAATGAAATAAATCACCAAAATGAAAAAAACACCAAAAACAGCAAAAATCGCAAAATGAAAAAAATCGCGAAAATGAAAAAAAATCGCATAAATGAAAAAAATCGCCAAAACGAAAAAAACCCCAAAAACAAAAAAAAAAAACGCCAAAATGAAAAAACCCCAAAAACAGAAAAAAATCGCCAAAATGAAAAAAATCACCGAAATGAAAAAAATCACCAAAATGAAAAAAAAAACCCAAAAACAGCAAAAATCCCCAAAATGAAAAAAAAATCGGTAAAAAATCGCCAAAAGGAAAAAAGTAGAAAAAACGACAAAACTGAAAAAAGTCGTTTAAACTGAAATAAACTTCAAAAAAGCCTCATTAAAAAATGCTCAAAACCGAATGTACGGAATCCTTCGTGCACGCGTCAAAGTCGCACTTTACTGAAATTATTTCTTTGCAAATCTTCGAGTTAAAAAAAGCGTTTTTAAAGGGTAAAAGCTTAACAATATTTATATATTTTAATTAAGAAAAATATTTTTCTAAGCAAAACTAGTCGATTGAAATTGCACTAATGCTCTAACTTTATCACAAATTTATGAAAATTTTTAAAGCAAAACTCACTTGCAATGTACTTGTCAAAGCAAAAATGCAGTAGAAATATTAAAATGAGAAAATATAAAAAAGGAAAGTATAATGACAACTGCAAACTGGGGTCGCAAACAAAAAGTGGTATCATTCAAACAATCTAAAATGCTTCTGGCTGTATTTCAAAAGTACTTAAGGTTGTAAAAATTTAATTTAAAATGTGATTTTGGTATGTTTTGCACAAAAAAAAAGAAAAAATAAAAGTGTTGAGTACAAAGTGAACAACAGCCATGAAAAAGATTTTTATTTTATATAAACTTTTACCATAAAAATATATGTTGTAAGTACAACGATCAAACAGAAAAGTTTGTTCGAAATATAATTTTTTGGGGGTTTTTTTTAGAAACAGAAACCTGACTGACCATTCATTTTTCTAAACAAACTGCAAAGTGTAAGAGAACAAGAAAAGTAAAAAAAAGGAAATACTTTACCTCAATTTATACTACCCCAATGATGTTCTTACCAATATTGCTTTTCGTTGTTGTTGTTGCCTTCAAACATACACTTTGTTTGGTTGTTTGGTCACAAAATGTAAAGTTACTTTGGTTATATATATATTTTTTTTTGCTTTTACTTTGATTGCTTGTTCTTAAGTTTGGTTACAGAGAGCAATTTTTCGAGTTGCCTTTTTGTGTGCATGTGAGGGTTTAATTTTGAAAAATTTTTTATTTTAAAAAAATTTTTAGTTTGTTTTCCTAATACTTAAAACTTTAAAAAGAAAGAAAAGAGAAAATTGTGTCTTTTATTTTCGTAGAAAAAAAAACCGAATTCTACATACAGTGGGCGGAAGGCTAGAAAATTTTATATATTTTGCTCATGTACTCTTTTGGTATTTTCTTATATCAAAGAGAAGAGAAAATTAATCTTCTGCGAAACTTTTGACATGTTCGAAGCCCATGCACTGAAAGTTAAAATTTTGACCAAAACCATGTTTTAGTTAACTTTTTCCTTTATATTTTTTTTTTTTATCATACTGCCACTTTTTGACAAATAATCTTCTATTTTTCATGCAGCAAATCAGTATATCAAAATTGTGGCACGTAATATAAATGTTAGAAAAAAAAGAAGACTCAGAAAAAACACACACAAATTGGCAAATAAACTAAAACAAGAAAAACTTTTTTAAATGCATTTTAACTTTCTTTTTTTTTGCAATATTAACATTTGAAATTAAGTAAGACATTTGTGAAGAGAAAGACAAGTAAAAAGTGTATCAAATTGTATGCAAATACTCATCATATTTTTGTTTTAGAAATTATTAGAAAATCTGAATCTGTTTACTTACCTCGTTAGGTTGAAGTTGGCCATAAAGGAAAAATCTTTGCAAAAGGAATTTAAGTTTTCTATAAAGTTTTTAATGAAAACCAAACACATTTGTTCAATATAATTTTGTAATTTATTTTTTTTTTTTGAGAAGTATGTAAGTTAGCCTTATTATTTTTAAAGTGGTTATGCCAACAAAATGCTACTCAATATGTATGGTATTTTCACACCAAGGATATAATTTGGTTTAATGAATATATATAATTTTCCTCACTTTTATTAAAAATAAACTACCAAAATTTTTGCTTACTTTAAATTAATGCCCTAATTCTGTTCGACGAATGTATCGTCTTGTCTATGGACGAAAAAAAGAAGCAGTTTTGATTCTTTAAAACGATTATTATTTATTGTCTATGCTAGAAGGTTCGTGTATTTGCTTAATGATTTTGTTCTAAACATTATATCCAACACATATTTTTTAATGTATTTTTCAAACTATTGTATAATGATTTAATTGAATTTTTATGTTTTAAAAACATGGCAATAATATTTATATTTTTCATTGTCAAAGACAACAACCATTTTTGAAGAAAATAATTTAGAGACTTCAAAGACAAAAACTCAGAAGCATTTTCAAACAAAAACGTCCTAAATCTTCTTACTGAATTAGGGCATAAATTTTATCAGTAGAAGAACTCTGCAACAATTTCCCATAATTCCATTTACACACACTTACAAAATACATATGTACAAAACACTTTTGAGTTTTTTTTGGCAGTTAATCAGATATATGTATGTATAACAGGAGAAAGGACTTAACTAGAACCTTGAAAAAAAATTCTGCTTGTACGCTTGTACACCCAAGTAAGCTTTAGCATAGAACAAACATACTTCTTCTACTCCAATATATTTGATAAATTTTGAAAGATTTAAAAAAAAAAATAACAAAGTTTATTGAACAGCTGCAACATATGAGAGCTTGGCTAAGCAAAAGTATTAAAACCAGTTTGGCACATGCATCCAAACACATACACACACGCTCCAACACATAAAAGTTTATGCTTAAATATTCACAATTTCACCAAAAGCTTTTGTCAGTTCATGCGTGTTTTTATTTAAAAACTTGTGCAGTTAAACAAACAAAATACTAAAGAGTTTTTGTTTTTGAAAGGAAAAGTTTAAATTAGGTGTTGACTACACAGCAAGTGGGTTTTAACATCGTTTGTTCTATGAGTTTTCATCAGTTTTAATTGAGAATAAAAGTAATTAGTAAAATGTGTTGATGGTAGCATGACAATATTGGCCATAAGTTTCCGCTCTTGTGGGTAAAGTGAATTGAAAAAGAGTTTTTCATTTCTAAAACAAAAAAAAAATCCAAAATTTTTTTCCAAGTTAGAGAAAATATCCAGTTGCAATACTCAAGAAATTATATACATAACAAATTTTTTACTTATATGATACTCACTAATTATGCCAAATGTTTATTTTTTTGTTGAAATTTTTCTGTATAATATTTTTTTTATAAATACCGTGAACAGACCTTATACAAATGTCTGCCATACAAACATTTGTAGGTAATAAAAATGGTCCATATATTATTAACTAAGAAATATAATACACTAGCATACAAACATAAAAGACGATGTTGAAGTAAACCTTCACAGCATAAAAATTATTATTATGTTATACCTTCTCCTTATTAAGATTATTAAGAAATGTACAATCACACAAACAAATTAGCCGATGCAGACGAAAGACACAAAGAACAACAACTTTAATGCTTCTACACTGTTGAATCTACAGCAGTTCTACCACCAAGAGAATTGTATTTGTGTATGTTTATTATTATAAAAAGCCGACTGAAGTTCGGCACTCTGGTGCCAGCTTGAGGAACTATAATCTACAGTGATTCTCTAGTGTCAACGTACGTACACACAAATCAATAGCACGAATTGTAACACGAACTTATGCCCTCATTCTGTTCGACGATTGTATCGTCTTGTCTATGGACGAAAAAAAGAAGCAGTTTCGATTCTTTGAAACAATTATTATTTATTGTCTATGCTAGAAGGTTCGTGTATTTGCTTTATGATTTTGTTCCAAACATTATATCCAACACATATTTTTTCATATATTTTTCAAACTATTGTATAATACTTTAATTGAATTTTGATGTTTTCAAAACATGGCAATAATATTTTTTCATTATCAAAGACAACAACCATTTTTGAAGAAAATAATTTAGAGAATTCAAAGACAAGAACTCAGAAGCATTTTCAAACAAAAACGTCCTAAATCTTCTTACATACAAATAGGCCTGTTTTTAGCTCTCATATACGCACTTATGACGTGATCGAGAGGCACTGTTAACTGTGCTGTAACTTTTTGGATGTTGCTAGTATTTTTTTAAAAAGATTTATGTCAGGCTGTGCCGAATCTTATATACCCTTCACCGACTTACGTATGGAGTGTATACATGTGTCCATAAAGTACATATTATATATCTACATAGCCCCTAATTCGATTTTTGAAACAGAAAGGGTTTTATTGATTTTCTGCTCTATTGCAATTTATACACACAGAAGAATTTCATATTAAAATCGAAGAAAACAAGTTTAATTTAAAATTTTTCAACAATTGTTTTATTTCACATATGTTTCATGTTAATTTAACATGATGTATAGCCATCTTCAAGGAAAATTTTTGCTATACAAATAGCTTTATTTCATATTGATTTAACATGCCCATACTGTTAAATCAAAATTAAGAATCATGTTGAATCAAAGTTATTTCAAGCTGAAGCAGCGTGAGTTTGATACTGAAACAACAAAATGAACACCATGTTGAAACGTCATGTATTTAATTTAATGTAGTATTTTTTTTGTGCATACACTCAGGGAAAAGCTGCAACTTAAAACTACGAACGCATCACATTAATTCAATGATTTTCAATATAATAGAAAATGTATGGTGAGATACTTAAAAATAAATAAAATTAATACGGTAAATTAATATTTTTCAATATTAAAAAAAATAAGAAATTTCAACATGACTAGACTTTCGTTAATGTTTTTTATTAATTCAATATGGTTTTTATAGATGTTAAGCTGCTTTTTCCCTGGGTGTATTGGCACAGGTATCAGAAAAATTTTTGTATGCATAATTGGTTGCCGCGGCCAAAATTTAAACTCAATGCGCTTACCACCCCAGCTGCAACAATAATATTCCTTAAATGCATACTAAAAGCCTTATGCATAATGAAAAACTAGCATGAAGTTAGCATAGTTAAGGGACGACACTGAACTAAGTATAAACGAGTTGCTCTAAACAATTTGACATTAAAAATTGGCGCATAATGCAGCTTTAACCCACTTTTAAATCCTAACAAAATTATTAATGAAAAATTGCGTGTAGAAACTCGTTAAGACTATGTTTGATTTTTTAACTTACGCTAACTTCATGCCAGTGATGCATTGCGCATAAGGCCTTAAATAATTACTAACATGAATTACATTTTAATTCAACATGATTTAATTGATCATTTAACATAAAATTTATTTGATATTAAAGTTATATAAAAAAATACAAACTGGTCTGCAGCATTTGAACCTGCAACCCTCCGACTACAAGACTAGTACACTTGCCTACAAGCCAGCAGCAGGAACTTTTCGCTGTTAATGCAAAGTTTGTCGCCTTTTTACACAACAACAAGTCACACAAATGAGCACAGCAGTGCATTGTAGCTACCCTGTCGAAGAATGTGTGGTGGATTACAAAAATAATCAACTTATAGTTAAATTTTCATGGACTAACTCACTAAGCTAACTGCAATGCCATCCAGAACTGATCCTAAATTAATTCTTCTTAAGTTGAGTACGTAAACGGATTTACTGAGAGCTAACAAATTTACTCTCCGCTACTTTGAAAAATATTTAAATTTTATATTAACATTTTGCTATTATTATTTTAGATGGTACCTTAGCTGGATAGTACCACGTTGATTATATAACATGGGATGATACACAGTTAGTTCGAACCGCAGCAGAATTTTTTGCAAATTTACTGACTACCAGGTGACTTAAATAAAATCAACTTTAAGTTAGTTGAAAAGTAGTGCAGAGTGAGACAAGTGACTATCGCCTAGGACATCGCAATGTTAAAATAGTTAGTTGTTTCCAATTGAAAAGTAATGCAAATGTCAGTCAGCACTAGTTGAAAAATAGTTAGCTTAAAGTTAGTTTAAAGTTAACCTAGTTTTCGACAGGGTATGAATAAAGCACATATGCACCAACACACTTAAACCACGTATTATTTCTTATAAATTTAATTTGATTTGAAATCAAAAGATTTTGCATGTTGATTTAACATTGCAATGTTAAAATAGTTAGTTTTTTCTAATTGGAAAGTTAATGCAAGTGTCAGTCCGCCCTAGTTGAAAAATAGTTAGCTTAAAGTTAGTTTAAAGTTAACTTAGTTTCCGACAAGGTATGAATAAAGCAAATATGCACCAACACACTTAAACCACATATTAGTTTTTTATAAATTTAATATGATTTGAAAACAAAAGTTTTTGCATGTTGATTTCACATCGCAAAATTTAAATAGTTAGTAGTTTCTAATAGGAAAGTAATGCAAGTGTCAGTCAGCACTAGTTGAAAAATAGTTAGCTTAAAGTTAGTTTAAAGTTAACTTAGTTTCCGACAAGTTATGAATAAAGCAAATATGCACCAACACACTTAAACCACATATTATTTTTTATAAATTTAATGTGATTTGAAATCAAAAGTTTTTGCGTGTTGATTTTACATTGCAATGTTAAAATAGTTAGTTTTTTTTAATTGGAAAGTAATGCAATTGTCAGTCCGCACTAGTTGAAAAATAGTTAGCTTAAAGTTAGTTTAAAGTTAACTTAGTTTCCGACAGGGTATAAATAAAGCAAATACACACCAACACACTTAAACCATATATTATTTCTTATAAATTTAATTTGATTTGAAAACAAAAGTTTTTGCATGTTGATTTTACATTGCAATGTTAAAATAGTTAGTCGTTTCCAATTGGAAAGTAATGCAAGTGTCAGTCCGCACTAGTTGAAAAATAGTTAGCTTAAAGTTAGTTTAAAGTTAACTTAGTTTCCGACAGAGTATGAATAAAGCAAATGCACACCAATACACTTAAACCACGTATTATTTCTTATAAATTTAATATGATTTGAAATCAAAAGTTTTTGCATGTTGATTTTACATTGTTATTATTAACTGTTTGGGACTATGATTCAATGATTTTATTTTAGATATTAACATTAGTTGCATATTTTATTCGACACTTAAGTTTTTTTCTATTTTTTTTTTAAACCAAGCACATTAATAGATATAAAATTAACAGAGATCAGCTTTTTCCAATGGAAATTTATTCACCCAAGTCTAAAGCAGCTTGAATGTTTATAAATATTTGCCATGCTTAAATCGTTTCTTTGTTTCTTTACCAGTGAAATGCCATAAAATTGTTATAGATTAAAAAGAGGCCACTGGTGTCACTAAAATTATGAAAGCAATTTTTAACTAAATATTTAAGCAAAGTTCTTTGTTTATATGCTTTTCTCTAGGATATTTTCGTAAATATATACAATTAAATTGAAATATGTGTATATATTTATGTATATTAAAATATAAGCACAATGAAATAAATATATGCATTTATTTGATAGTATTTTTCAAATGACCAATTTATATTCATAAGCAAACGGATGTCAAGCATCGGAAATTGAATAATAAAAAAATTATAAACTACACGTCGCGAAAAAAAGTAATCGATAAAATTAACAGAATTATACAAAACAAATATATTAAGAGTGGCATACATATCGCTTATTCTTAGGTATCCTGATTTTGTTAAATTATTTTATTTTAAAAGCCCTTGGCAAAATAATGTCAAAATAAAACTGCTGTAAGCCTTAGCATTACAGTGACATCAAACTCGAAGTTCAGAGGTCACATAAATAAACATTCTTGTATTTATAAAATTTAAACGTCATAATTTCAATTGGTTTTCAATGCGGCCTTCACATTCACACAGTTTTAATTCAATTCGAGGCATTTTTTCCACTTCAGTTATATAAAAAAGTACATACATACATGTAGTACATATGGGTATTTCCATAGAAAATTACTTCACGTTAACTTTATTATATGCTTTCAAGTTGACTCCTGCTTTATAGAATAAAATAATAAATACTTATAAGGAACAATTTTGTAAAACGCAACGCCAAGCCTTGCCGAATTTTGTATTTGTTTTGTTTTTATAATTGAAAATTTTTTTATCAAAAATTTGTCAACGCCTAGAGCTGCGCTTTAACACATAAGGCCCTCAATCTTCCAGAAGTTTTTATGTACTTCTAATATATAAACTTTTATCATGTTTAATGTAATGTAACACAAAAAGAATTTATTTCTATGGAAACGTCTATATATTTATATTCATAAACATTAAATAGGCTATAAAACCTAAAACAATTTAATTACTAGTTAATTACGATAATTGCGTTTGTTTGAATTTTTCACTTTAAAAGCTCTTTATAGCAATTTTCTCCTAAGGATTTGTTTCTCATTGAAGCCGATATACAAAAGCAGCTGCTGCTGCTAAAATCTACATTTAAGCCGTCAATTGAAGCAATTGAATATTGATTTTTTTCCCTCTTACAATAATATTTAATGGCTATAATCATCATATTTGTTGTGCATAATTAAACATGACGCATATTGTTATTATTAAATTTTATATAATATACTTACATATATGTGTAGAATATTAACTACGAGGGTGACTGTAAAATTTATGTTTAATGAAATATGTGTATTAAATAAATTTTAAATACGAGTACATACATATATAAAATGGTTGGAATATAGTTGTTTTTGTGATTAAGGGAATTACCTCGCACATATGGATGGTTGATTGTAGGTATGTCTGTATGTACATCAGAGAACAGCAATGAGTAGTGAAAAAGTGAGTAGAGTTGAATCATGACTTAAAATTTCTTGCACTTAAGCGCACACATACTTATTGCAATGTTGTCTATGAATCATATTCACTCGAAAGTTTAAAGTGCGCATATCGAACTAATACTTAGCAACATTTATGCAAAATAAGTATGATTCACAATGCGAACTTCGCATACGAACATTAAAGTTCTCATTATGAGATTTTGTGTTTCTTTGTTGATTTTTTGCGGGAATTGAAATACAACACTATTTACTATTATTGTATGCTACTTGCAAACTCTTTGATAACTAAACTTTTAAATAAACATACATGCATGAGTTGAGTCAGCTGAATCAATGTGAGTAGTATAAGTATTTTTCTGAAATTACAGATCAAAATGATGTAATTATGAGTGTGAGTGTGGTATGACTATGATGTTGAGATCGCATTCATATTTATTTCAACTTAAACTTAATAAATCAATGTCATGGTGAGTAGGCGTAAATCCGAGTAGTTGAGTTTAAATGATGTCTACTCACTTATATTTAAAATTTCATGAGTCAGTATGAATAGCGAAAAACGATTCATTGCCGATCACTGATGTACATACATATTAAAATTTTATATGACGCCTAAAATATTATTCAATCACACACATACTATATATACACTTTGTCAAAGAAAAGTTTTCAATGCAATACATTTTTTGAATGTGAAATGTTTTTACAGTTTGAATATAGCAACTACAGCAACAAAAACAAAAACAAAAACAACAACCATAACAACAACACCAACACCAACACCAACACCAACACCAACACCAACACCAACAACAACAACTACAACAACTACAACAGCTACAACAACTACAACAACACGTACAATAACAATAACCTAACAAGCTGTCTTACTAACAATAAGTCGTCGCCTCAAAATTAGTTTAGCCCATACGCCACAAAGTTGGAGTGGAGAAAAACGACAAAGAAGGTTTAATTGAATTTTTCTTAAAATATACCCTATGGATTTTTTTTTATTTGCACTACTGCTTCCGACACATGTTTTGAGGAAAAATTTATATTTTTGTGAACCTGCACTAATGAAGATAGAAGTTAATATTACTTTATTGCAAAATTAAAAATATGTTTTGTGCCGCATACACTACTTTTCTTAATTTATTTTCAAAAAGTAGATTTTTTTGCTCTATGCGTATATTTTACTGCTGTGAATTGAGAAATTTGTTGTTTTGTTCATTTTTCTTGCTGTTCAGAGAAATAAGTCGATCGTTTAACGCCGGCAAAGAAGCCGCCATTGTAATATTTTTAACTAACGATCCGCTTACACACTTACACAAGAAAAGCAAGTAATTGAAGTGTATTTAATATAAAGAATGAAATTAAATAATTTCTGTTATACTCAAACATGCGTAATTAAGGTTTCTTTTATTTGATTTAAGTGTTTAATAAGTTTATACTAAAACATGCAATCGGCGGCTAAATCTGGGTGGGGATGTTCTTGCTTAAAAGCCGCCGTTGAATTTTTCTTACGGCACCTTTTTTTCACTATTCATTTCTTATAGAAATGAAGCAAAACAAGAGTTAACTTTACTTCGTACGTTTTTGTATGAAGAATTTAACGCAAATCGCCAAACAGCGGCAACAATACTAACTAAACCTAAAATTAGAGGATATGGAGCAAAATGAATGCTTAATATCTCAGAAACCGAAATAACTCAGTAAAAAAAGACACTCCAAAAAAGTCATGAAAATGTAGAGTTTGCGATCTGGAAGTAGTGCAAATTTCGATCCGATCTAATGATTTTTACATAGGGTTGTCATTGCAGGAAGTTCTCTTTTTCGCTGCCTGGTCACCGAATTGGAAGCGATTTTAAGAAAAATGTCCTTTTTTGTGTTCTATGATAATATTTTCATCTAGGAAAAATTGCTAATAGTTACCTATTTTAACAATTAGTTTCTTTTTATAGAAATTTAAACGCGAAACAGTAATTTAATGTAAATTTAAGCAAATTACTTTAAAATTTTAGACCAAAAATAGTTCATAAGTTTCTTAAAAAAAAACGATATTTTTTAAATTCTGGTGAGTAATTTCTAAAACTAAAGAGGAATTACAAGGTTTTGTATGACTAAAATAAACTTCTACTTGGTTTTCTGCTAACTATCGGCAAATTAAAAATATCGATTTTTTGGAAGCAATGCAAATGTACTTCCTTTAGAATGACTTCCAATTTTTTTTACTGGGAAGTTTCGTGAAACGTGTTTTTAATTCAGAAAGAGGGTATTCAAAATATATATATATATATATTCAATAACTAAGTAATTTTTTTTAAGAATGGTCGGTGCAGCAAAACTATTCTGGGGCGATGAAGTATCTGAAACGATTGCGAAACTTTTTTTCCCCAAAACAATTAAATTTTGCTTATTTTTCCTTTTATATACCATTAGATCAAAGTTAAATCTTTTTATATCAGTAAAAAAAACACCTTGAAATTTATTACTCCGAACAATAAAAAATAATTCCATCTGTTTATATTCCTACTCAGATTCCAAATAAGTAATGACTTGATATAAGAACAACCATTTTCTTTAGGACCGGTTAGCAATAATTTTCTGTTTTTCGGTTTTATTTTATTTTTATTTTCAGCTAAAGTATTCAAATTTGCAACGATTTTTCGTCATCCCGCGTCAAATTTGGTCCATAAACTTCGCATTTTTGGCCATAGGAAAAATTACGGAAATAAAATTTTGTATAGCATTACAATCATACAAATATAACAAAAATTACATTATAAAAGTATATAACAGTTACATATTTCTTTTTTAAGACTTTAAGCTTTTTGCCCACTTTTGAAAAAATTTTCTTGACAAACTGTATGTACAAAATTTAGTTTCACTTCAATAATCGTAAATGTTTAGTGCCTAAATTTATTTTTAGTGCTAACGATTCTGCAGACAATTGTACATTTTATTTTTAAAAGAATTGTTTATTTTTTTGGTTCAGCATAAATATATTCCTCTGCAGATTGAATTGTTCCATGAATGTATATAACTTTAAGCTTACGCACACACAATTTTAGAACTTTAATGTTTAACAAATACGGTAGTTCTAAAATTAAATTGTTATCTTACCTTAGATTAATATCCTTATTTATTATTATATGCCCTTGCAAACGATTTGTTCGGCACGCTCTAACTAACGTACCAGGCACGCAAAAGCTTTAACTATCCCATCAGCTGTTTATTGTACAGGATATAGCAATAATTCGTTACAGCTAAAGAAATTCATTTAACAGATTAAAGTGTGTTTTTGCGATATCGATATAAACATTTAATGACCATCTATTAATAGGCTTACAGCGCGTTATGAATGAATTTTGTTGCTGGTGCTGCTGTAGCTGCTTTTATAGGTGTTGAGTTGTTGTTGTTATTGTTGTTGTTTTGTGTTAAACAATTTCCATAACTAATTGAGTAGAAATGTTGTTAAGGAATATGGTATAGATATACATATATAATAAAATCATAAAAATTAATAATTGTTTGCATTTTTAACGACAAAGTTTCAAACAGCTACAGTGGAATCTCTCTTGAGCGGACACTGAAGGGACCATTGAAATGTGTCCGTACAAAGGGACTGTCCGGTCAAGAGAAAACTAAACATTTAAATGAAGCGCTGCCGGGACCTGCCAAAAGTGTCCGCCTAAAGAGGGTGTCCGCCTATAGGAAGTGTCCGTTAAGGGAGATTCCACTGTAGTTGCCTCAGCCATTAATTTATGCTTTTATATTTGGGGCACAGATTTTAAGTATAAACATTTTCAAATTTAACCCTTAATAATAAGGTTTAATGAGTAGATGTATTGGTATTACGAATAGAAAGAGAAAATTACTTTGACTCAAAAGTTAAATTTAAGTTATCATCAGGGTGGCATATGACATTTTTCAAAAAGTGGCACCAAATAGGGGATTTATCAAAAAAAGGGGCAAAATTAAAAAATTAATGAAAACTTATCATTATGCAAATAATATATTGATTTCAACAATCCTCACATCTGTACGGAATATTAAGAAATTTTAGGCGCTATGAAATAAGTCCCAGGGAAATAACGCCCAAATAAGAAAATGAAATTAAGGAATTTTTTATTGGGCCTTATATATTAATTTTTTTTTTTGAGCATTATTTCATCTTGAGTTTGGTTGGGCTTTATTTAATTTTTTTTGGTTTCATTTATATTAGGAGTATAAATTTTCTCTTGGGTCTAATTCAATTTTTTTTTTGGATTTTTTTGGATTTGGATTTAAAATAAAATAATTTTCTTATTTGGGCCTTATTTCTTTGCGCCTTATTTATTTCGCATGGCAGCGCTGGAGATATTAGATTGAGAGCGAAAGAGAGAGACTTGGCATGTCATAAGTCTTACTGTTGCCTGTTTATGGGATTTGTCCCAAAATTGGGGATTTTTTTTCGCGATTGGGGATGAAAATTTCGTATTGGGGATCTGGGGATTTGTTGGGGATCATAACCAAATTTTAGGGGATTTTTTGGGGATTTTTTTTTATAACTGATGGTAATAAGAATGATTTTTGAACTAAGAAATATGCGTTTGGCAAGTCTAAAAATGTGTGTTGCTATTCATAGTGAATGGTTTCTAATAAAGAAGAAGTATCAAGACAGATTAAACAATAATGAACACTACCAAAATAAAAATATGCAACAAAATATAATATGACTTGCACTTCTTAGAATAAACACACACTTTAAAAATAATTCAATTTGTTGTAACAAATTTAATCCTGCTGCTGAAATGCTAAAGCTTTTTAATACAAGCACTATGTACAATAGAGTTTCTGAAGCTGATGAATCAGAAGATTTCGAATCTGAAGTTTTTGAAATGGTTAACTATGGTTAAAAAATTTTTTATACTTGTGTATATTAAACTATGTGTAATTTTTTCTTTACAAGTTTTCTAAGTACAAATTAAATTAATATGAATGTAAATAAAGCTATCGATATAAATGAATTTTATTGAATAAATATGGTATTTTTGTCATTATTTTTTTAAATAAAATTAAAAAATTTCATTTTGTTCACAAAAGAAAAAATTTGAATCAAAAAAATTCAATTTGGGGATGATAAATCAAAAATAAGCTCTAGAAAAAAACTGGCAACATTGATGGTAGTGCTGGAGATATGAGAGAGAGAGAGAGAGAGAGAGAGAGACTTGGCATGTCATAAGTCTCTGTAGGGTTTTTTAATTTTTTATTTTATATGAATTCTTTTACCTGTTCCATTTTTAGGGTTTAGTACACCAAAGGTGAAGAGAGTAGGGTGCTCTTCGCTACGATATCTGTCTGTCTGTCTGTCACAGGCTGTTTGCTCGAGAACCTGAAATTTTCGCAGAATATGTAAAACGTTACCTGCTACAATCACAAATATATGTAGGACAGTTAAAACTAAAGAGTATTCTAAAGCGAGCAACGAAAAATTTTGAAATCCTGTAGTGCGATTCAGTAACTTTTAACGATCCAACAATCCTAATTTTTGTCTATACATTTGGACGCTTGCAATAACGATTGTGTGATGCTGTAACTTCTTTTTAACGATAGTAAGCAGCTGATATTTTCTGTTGCTTTTTGTCTATAAAATTAACAGCACATACATTGTTGTCGCTTAAATGACTACACAACTGACATTAGCCTACAGCGTATATCGTTAAAAATGTTACTGAATAGTAAATTTGATACAGTTTCGATATAATTACTTTAACGATGCGATTATCGTTAAAAAAAAGTTAGTGTACCGCACTATTGATGTATAGAATACAGACAATTACAAAGTTAGCATAATTTTATGTAGACTACAACAATTAAATCTGAAATTAAAAAAAATTAAAATAAGCGTCTATTCTATCAGTTAATGTAATTTAGACTACGTAATTTTGACAACAGCATTTGTAATTTTGAAACAGTTTTTGTAATTTCGAAACAAAAAATCGCCAAAATAGAAAAAGCGCTTGAATGGAAAATATCACCAAAAATAAAATAAATCGCTCAAATGAAAAAATACCCAAAACTAAAAAATTCGTCACATTAAAAAAGAACGCCAAAACGAAAAAACGCCAAAACTAAAAAAAATCGTTAGGACGAAAAATATAAAATATAAGAAAAAAAAATTCGTCAAAGTGAAAAAAACACCAAATTGAAAAAATGCCAAAACTAAAAATATCGGTAAAACAAAAAATGTCTTGTAAGAAAACAAAAAAAGAAGCGCCAAAACGAAAAACCGCCATAACTAAAAAAAATAGCTAAAACTAACCATATGTATTGAAAAAACCAAAACTGGCAAAAAAACTCAAAAACTTAAAAAAACGTCAATACCAAAAAATCGCCAAAAATCGAAATAAATCGCAAAAAAAGAAACAAGCCCTGTACGGAACCCTACGCGTGAGATGGATTAAAAGTCTTACTTTACTGAATTTATTCCTATTGATATATAAAAATAATGTTTTGTGCAAATAACTTCCTTAAAATATTTCATGCTGCCAGTTCAGTAATATTCAAGTAGCCTTAAAGTATATTCAGCCTTATTTATAAGAATTATTAAGGCTTTATAAAGACTCAATAAGAAATTTTTTTTTATGAAAATTTAATTAAAAATTAATTAATAATTTTTATAAAACCGTTTTTATACTTCGAAGTTTCTTAAAATATGGAAAAATTTCACATATGTGAAAAATTTTGAAAAATTTGTTTCAAATTCTATATAATTTAAATATTAACCGCTATTGTATTTGTTAACCATTTTCGCGATATAATTTAGCTTTAGCTTTAGCGAATTACAGAATAAGGGGGGCCGGATATGTTTAAATTTAAAATAGGGCACTTGGTCCCTTCAAAATTTACAAATTCTCAGTAGACGCCAAAAACTGTTTTTTTTTATCACAAAGAGGTGTACAACTGTGGGTGTGTTGGTAAATGCATCACTGCTTTGCATCATGCGTGCAAACTTTTATTTAAAATGCAATACAAGTTCGCTGATAATCTGTTTTAGTAGTAATCATGTTTGTACACTATATTTGACATCTATTTGTGCGTTATCTACTTCAGTGAACCAGTTTAGATTATTTAAATTTCCATTTGGAGGGCAGTGATGCATTTACGAATAGGCTCTGTATTGTTTTTTTTTTTTGACGAAAGGGTATAGAAAATGATGTTAAGTTCTTGCAGTCGATTGGTATGACCACTGCTTATGATATTCTTGCAAAATGTGAAAATTGCAAAACTTGCAACTCTGGCTCTCATACAAAGTTCCACACGGCGCTGGTTTCTTTTTGCGATTTTTTCGGTTATTGTTTTTTTTTTTTTTTTGGCGATTCTTGCCGATTTTTAGTTTGTTTTTTACAAAGCATATTTTTAGTTTTAGCGATTTTTTTAGCTGTGGCGGTTTTTTTCGTTTTGACGAGTTTTTCGGTTTTTGGGGATTTTGTTCGGTTTTTGAGGATTATGTTCGGTTTTTGGAAATATTTTCGTTTTTGTGGATTTTTTCGTTTTTTGGGGACTTTTTCGGTTTTTGGGAATTGTTTGGATTTTTGGGGATTTTTTTCGGTTTCTGGGGATTTTTTCGCTTTTTGGGATTTTCTAGGTTTTTTGGGGTCTTCTCGGTTTTTGACGATTCTTTGGCGTTTTTTTTGGTCGTCTTTTTACTTTTGGAGATTTTTATGCATTTTGTGCGATTTATTTTTTTTTTCAGTGATATTTTTCATTTAAGAACTTTTTAAATTTTTGACGATTTTTCCTCTTGGCACTTTTTTAATTTTGCGCTTATAAAAATTTCAAGATTTTATTTCTTACGCATTCCAAGGGTATTCCAATCAGTTAATGCAAGTTGTTCAAATTGCATTAACTGATAGAATATCCTTTAACTTTGGTTTGTAAATTTCAGTGTTAATTGGTGTTGTTTGCACAAAAATACTCGAACTTTGAAAATGGTTTGGCAGGGCTTAAAATTTAGCTTTATTTAAGCTTTCGTCTCTAAAAACTTTAAATGTTGTGTCAAATATGTTTCAATATTTTCATTGTATCAAATAGCATGCCGGCCCCATTGTGCAGCATCATCATAACTTTAAATACTTCTTCAAAATAAACTTTAAAAACGTTTATGTCACAAAATATTAATAACTATCATTCAAACATATTTATTTGTTGGCTTTCTTCTTATTTTGCGCTATTTCCTTTTCCATTTATTCAAAACTTTCTTACAGCTGGCTGGCACTTACTCTCGTTGTAAATATATACATACACACATACACACATACACACATACATATGAACGTGTTGCAATAAATGGTATTGTTGCATATTTGTTTTTATTACTCCTGATGTTTTCTGTTGCTCGTATTCTTTGCTCTTCATTTAATTTATGTATGTGTTTATTTAATGTTTTGTTTGCTGCCATATTTGAGGCTGAATTTTTTCTTCTTCCCCTCTTCTTTTACTTTCAGAATTCATATATTAAACTTTCGTTATTTATTAATGTTAAAATGTTAAAAGAAAGCAAGTATTTTTATATGTATGTATGTTTTTGAAAAAAATTTCATTTGTTTCTGTTTCCTGTTTATTGTATTTCTTACTACTTTTCTTGTTGTTGAATTTTGGGTTACACTGAGACAACAATGATGACAGCTGTCAAGATGCAAAAGTCTCAATTGTATGCAAACAATATCTTGTGATTTAATGTTTCAATGTTAACTTTTTTTTATATTTTTTTCATATTTTATTTTTCTGCTGAGCATAAAAATTCTCTGTTAGCACCGTCTGCTGGCATGGGGGAGTGGGGGTCTGAATATGCTTTTAACATTTAAATAAAAGGAAATGAATTCATATATTTAAAATAAAATTAAATAAATTCCCCTAAGTAAATGGTATTGGATTACGGTTTTTTTTTATAAATAATATTTTATTTTTTTAAGTCTAATAATATGTCATTTTTGAAGTTCTAACAAATAATTTATTGTGTGGATCATGTGTTTATACCCAAGAGTATGAAAAAAGGAGTCAAATAAATAATATATAAAATAGAGTTTTGGTTTTCAATCATTTTGCTTAACAGCTGCTGTGGGAGTAATAATGAAAAAAAAGAATAATAATTCTTTTAAATAAATCTTTTTATGTTAATGTTTAAATCAAGTAAATAAGTTCTGCTTTGAAATAAAAATTATTTTTAAATAGATTTATTTTAAAATCATTAAGCAGCCATGTCAATCTAGCGCTTTTTAGTTGGTGCTTTCTATGTCAACGTTAGAACTAAGGCATTGAATTAGCAACAAAAAGAAGACAGCATATGTATAAATTGAAATTTTAATTTTCAAATGCAAATGCAAACAGTGAACTAAGACCTTAATTTTTGACATTCATATTTGAAGCTTTCAAAGCTTCAGGCAATTTTCTATAAAGTAAGGCCCCTTTCAGATTAGGCAACTTTAATTGCGCAAGTATAATTTTCACTTTTATTTATTTTCTTTTGAACTTGCTTTTATATTCACATTCAGCAACTTTGTTGAGCAAGTTTAATTTTCTTATGCTCGAATTTTCTTAATTTGTTGACGATTTTTTCATTTCTGTATTCATTGTAATTGTGAAAGTGATTTTAAATATTGTGTATACAATGGAAGTTGAAGAAAAAAATAATTTAGTTAAAGATATACTTGAATATACATAATTGCCAAGTACAAGTATATAATTGCCAAGTACAAGCAAGTCTGTACTCAAGTCACGGCAATTCTTTCCCCTTCAAACCGACCTTTCCTCTCACACCCACAAACACAAGACTTGCGCAAGTAAAATTGCCTAATCTGAAAGGGGCCTAATACTTTATTTATCTCTTTTTGAAATGAAATAAAACACTGCAAGAAAAACATGTAAATAAATAAATAATAAATAAATATTTGTTAGTGTAAAATTTCCTAATGTCAAAAAATTTCCAAATGTCGACACCAGAAAAATTACTCGAAACAACTGATCATCATACACTAATCATCACCTACTATCATCGTATACCTGGTGTAAATTTGCCTTTTTCTGATTCAAAATTTAATGTTATGACACTGATGGCAATCAGGTGCAATAAGACGTGAACACATTATTTGACAGGTCTGCAAATTTCGAAAACTTTCACCAGTTGGTTTTAAAAAACTTTACTTAAAAAAAGTAATTCTTTCATAAGATACTTTTTACAAAAACTAATTTTTGTACTCTTGTAAATGGTCCTATTTACAAAAGATAACTTAATAAAAAGTACTTTTTAAGAATTTAAAACGTTTACTTTGAAAAATATGCAATTTTAAAAAATTTCTAATAGCTCTTTTTATAAATAAAACATTTTAAGAGGTACTTTTAAAAAGGACACTTTTCACAAAAGTATACTTTTTAGGGAAGGTGCTTTTGAAAAAGTGTACTTTTTACAAAACGTACTTTTTGCAATTGTATTTTTCACAAAGTGCAATTTTACAAAACGTACTTTTACTAAATTGTGAATTTTGCAAAAGGTACTTGTTTAAAACGTACTTATTACCAAAGGTACCTTTTAAAAAAGGTACGTTTTAAATTAAATACTCTTTGCAAAGAAAAAGTTACTTTCTATAAAAGGTACTTTTTACAAAAGTACTTTTTGAAAAAAGTACTTCTCAAAAGAGATAATGCCATGTACTTTTAAAATAAGGTACACAGTGATTTAGTGCAGGTGTAAATGCTTTGTAAATGAATTTTTTTTTTGTTAAATACATTTTTAATATTTGAAGGCCTTGTTTTGTGATACACGCACACATCACACTGATTTCCATAAATTCTTGCAGCCAATAAATATCCTGCAGCAATTAACTAGACAAATAGATAAATAGCATATGAAATGAAATGAAAAGCTTTAATAAAATAAAAAAACGCCATCAAGTTAACTTGTTTCACCCATAAAAAGCCTCCATGGCATGACATTTGTTCAAGCCTGTTTACATTTAATCAAAGCCCAGCATGTTCTCTTCTCTTTTAAGGCTATAGTAAATAAATTCGTTTGAAAATGTAAAACATGACCCCATTTTACATTCACAATTTCATATCGCAAAATTTCGTTGGTGTTTAACTTTTTTTTTTTTGCTGTTGAGATATTCTTGCTTTTTTCAAGCTTTACTGCCTTTTGCAAAAAAAAAAAAAAAATAAATGCAAAAAAAGGAACATAGTGTCTGTTGCAGAAGCAATGAAAAAACATGCTGCTGCTAATTTAAATTTATTGATGCAACATACTTTACGAACTGTGTCATCGTCTGCTACACATTTCTTATGCAACAGCAGTAGTAGCAGCAACTAAATATTGCTGTTGCTACTAACACTACAACTAATATTTTTACTTCTTGTGCTCCTACTAGTTTTTCTTTATCTTGTATTGTAGACCTTTTTTTTTTTGTTAGTTTTGTGTTTAACATCTAACTGGAAGGGGCTGATACAATTCTTTAGTTTTTTTTTTTTGTTCGTGTGTGTTAGTCAAACAAATTTATGGCAACTAACTGCAATGACATTGTTAAAAACTCCCAAAAGTCATGCTGCAAAAAAAAAAAAAAAAAAAAGAAAACAGAAGAAATGAAGCAACGAAATATAAATTTGAATTACAAAACAACTCATATGCCAACACATTTTACTTAACACAGTTTCAGTAAAGGAATGCGATTGGGAAAACTGGAGAATCGGGCCAATACACAATACATATTTTTTTTGGCCCATATATTTAGTATATGTGACCTTCTCCGAGAAAAGGGACATAGTGTGTGAAAATGAAGTTTTGAGACAAACTCATTTCATCTTATTCTACACTCTTTTAGGTACCAGAATCCACTCTTAAGTCCAAACCCGTTTTTTGACACACTAGGTCCCTTTTCTCGGAGAAGGGCACATATATAATTTTTCTCATTTGCTATTAAACTTCTAAGTCGGCTGAGTCGGCGCTGGAAGATCCATAGATTTTTGGAGTGATATAAAAAAACATAAAATTTTTTTAATTTGCAAACAGGATATTTCTCAAAATTTTTTTAGCGATTTATATCAAATTTACTCTATTCGGCGCAGTTTTTCAAGTGCCAAAAAATAAATTAATCCATTTATTTATTGTGGAGTTGTTAAGATAACGAACAAAATTTTAATCAAATTTGCAAAATTCGACGTCGTTTTGTAAGAGCTGATTAGATTTTGCATTCGATGGGCTCGCTTACAGGTTAAAATTTATTCGAAAAAATTATTTTCGAAAATCTCTAAAATCCACCGCACCGCATTTGTTCATTATAACAGAAGCACTAAGGATCAAATTCACAGTCTTTCGTTAAATAATGAAGATGGTTTAACCAATGAAATTGATGAGTAATAATCGTTAGTTAAACCATAAGCGTTAGTTCACTATAGACTGTGAATTTAGACCTAAGTGAAATAAATATCCGATTGCTTAGGCCGTTCTTAAGTTGTGAAAGGCTTACGTACACTCGTACACACAACTTGCACAGACACACACTTGCACACACATACGTATACATACTTACATACATCCGTACTGATATCATCGTAAAGACAGTTTAAATAGATACATTTGACCCCAAAAAGCAGAGAAATGATAAAAACACAATTTTCGCATATCAGGAAAGACTAGGACTTACTATCCCATACAATCATTAAAAATTCATTAGATAAAATGTCATACGATTGTATAGGATATTGAACCCTAGCCTTGACTTCTTATTTTTAATAGCGCAAGGCTAGAAAAGTCTCAAAACTACACACAAAAAAATTTCATACTAAAATCTACGAGAACAAGATAAATTTAAAATTTTTCGGCAATGATTTTCCTTCAAATGTGTTTCATGTTAATTCAACATGATTTTAAATAACTCTATTTCATGTTGATTTAAGGTTTAAGTACAAAAGTGCAAATGAACTGGCGAAAGAGGCCAGAACGTTACGGACAGTAACTCTGAATAATGTAAAGCCTTTCAAGGCCGCGAAGATTGAGTTACAAAAGGACGATGAAATTGTGATAATGTGGGTAATATAACCAGGGTTCTAATGGGGTGACCCGGACGAGGACAAAACAAAGCGACAGTTGACCGGCATTTTAACGGGGCATTATAATCTACGAGGGCATTTATACCGGATTGGAGCCACGAATGACACTGACTGCAGGGCATGCATGGAGGACATGAAGACAATGAACACAGATATCATTTTTTTTGGATGACACCTTAACGGGGCATTACCCACCTTAGAGGTATTGACTTGAAAAGTTTGAGGGACTACGTGAACGATACTGAGTTCCTATAAAGGTGTGATCCGTTTGTTAATTTATATGAGAGCGCACAACAGGCCTGCATTGGCTTATTTGTATGTCTCCAGACATGAGTATAATGGCTCCTCTTTTCAACCTAAACTAACCTAACCTAACCTAACCGAACGTTTCAGTACTATTAAATCAAAATGAAGAATCATGTTTCATAAAAGTTATTTCAAGCTGAAATAATGTGAACTTGATACTGAAATAACATTAAAAACCATTTTGGATCAAGGTTATTTTAAATTGAAACAACACGAATTTAATTTAAGGTAGTCAATTTTTATTATTAATTACAATTATTTAACTTACGTGATTTAAGTCCAAATTCACAGTCTGTAGTTAACTAAAGCCCGTGAATTAACTAACGATTATATTTATAAATTTGATTAGTTAAACCGCCTTCATTAGTTAATTAGAGACTGTGAATTTGAGCCCAAGTGTATTGAAAATGTGTGTATAAGTTGGCGTCTCCGGCCAAGATTTAAACTCGGAAGTTTTTGCGTGGTATTTAATGCGCTTAGCGCTGCTGCCACAACAGCCTTAAATACTCTTTATAAGACCTTAAATATTCTTTATACTCGTATATGTACATATATATAAATTCAACATTATTTAATTGATCATTGATCATGCAATGAAAGTTATAGTTAAACAAAAAACACAAACTGCGAAGCTGCTGGGCTTGTCTGTAGCACTTAAATTGGCGTCCCCTTTGGCCCACAGGACTAACACACTGCCTACTGCCTAGCGGCAGAAAGTTTTTGCTATCTATTTACGAACATCATAAGTTATGATTTATAACAAGCAATAACAACAAAACAAAAACAAGTCACACAACACACACACACACACAAAGCAAATAAACACCAACACACTTAAACAACTTATTAGCGGAATTCACTGTTGTCCTTGTAAATCTTGACATCTTGAAGCTTTGGTAAATTTTTGTTGCTTTACTTTAAATTTACCAAGATTTATTAAAGCTACAATATGTAAAATACTTACACTATTATTTCTTCTAAATTCAATATGATTTGCAATCAACATTTTTTCATGTTGATTTAACATTGGTAAACAATTCAATAATTGATTTAAGCAATCTTAAACCAAAGTTGTTGGAGTTATCCTTTTCTGATGCTGTACTTTACTCAATGCATTTAATAATATCTGGCAATTAAAGGCTCTTTTTAAATATGAATGAAACAGTTGAAAGTTTTGGCTTTTAAACTCGTATATTATGTCTTAACTATGCCAGAAGTCTTAATTACTTTTAGAATTAGAATTGTCATAGAATTGTTGTTTCATATTTATAACAACAATGTTAAGGTAATCCTCAACGATTTAATTCCTCATGGAAGACATAACATAACCAACAATTATTTCATTCTGCACTCTTTTAATTTTGAACTTTTTCCATTTTATTGCACATTCAGTCATTTATTAATCATTGCAGAGAAGAAAAAAAAATATATTCTAATTTACTTTTTTATCTTAGTTTAGTCCTTAGTAACACACAATACTTAATGCATTTATTTAAAAATTCAAGCTCGTCTATGCTGGAATTTTTCTAATATTAAACTTTAAGTATGTATTCTGTTATGTACATACATACATTCATATGATTTACGTACATATATGCAGTTGCATACAACTTGGAGATATGTGGCACATACATACATACATATATATGTAAGTACGTGCATATTTCACTGAATAAATATAATTTCTAGATAACTAACTTTCATCTTGTACTTTGTAGCCGATTTGTAAATCTCTGTGTTAGCAGCATAAAGATGAAGAGCAAAATAGTTAGGAAATGATATGGAATTACTGGAGATATGCCAATAATATGTGCTGAGATTTAATTTTTTGGAAATTATGTTAAAGAATAACAGAAAAACGTGTGGGATGGAGGATTTGGGGGGGGGGGGAAAGAAGTGCCTCATAACGCTTATGCACTGCAAATGTATGTAAATGATTTAGTGTTTTGGAATACATATGCCAGTAGCTTTCTAGTACTGCTGTGTAAATACAGTGGGAGGCAAAAAAAAAATAATTTTAAGGGGTTTCGAACTAAGTGGACAAGATATTAGTATGAGTGCACATAGAGATTATATGTAAAAGAGATAATGAAAAAGTTAAGCAGACACGTTTTTGGGGGAGACAAATTCCTAAGCGGTACAGTGCTTGTCTGTGGACGATAGTGTTAAACAATGTGCATGGCGAAACTTGAGAATCTGTAGAGGAAGCATGCAGCTGAAGCAGATAGAATTATAGACCTTTACAAATTTACAACACCAAAACCTTTCACTTTCACAAAAAAAGTTGCCAAAATCTTAAAAACTTCAATACTAAAAAATCGCCAAAAACCCAAAAAATCACCAATACAAAAAAAAAAAAACGCGGCAAGAGAGAATTAAAAAATCACATGAACTAAAAAAAATCGCTACAAATCGAAAAAACCGACAAAATCGCCAAAAACTAAAAAACGCCAAAACACACTTTACTAAATTTAAATAAAATTGTACTTGATTTTTTAACATAATATTGCAAATAAATAAAAACTCAATTATAATTTCACAAAAACGAAAGACTAAAAAAAAATTCTCACAAAAATTCTTAAAGTTATTTAAGTACGAAATATTTAAGCAATTCTCTTTTTTTTAATTTATATCATAATTATATGAATTAGAATTAGAAAAAGCTCAAAATTAAATATTGAAGTCCAAGAAATAATTCCCTTAGAAATTATTTCATTTGATTTGTAATTGAATTCCCTTCCCGAAATCGTTTTCATATTTACATATGTACATACATTTTGATGTGTTGGCTCCTTGCGAACTACTGGTTACACGGGCTGGGACCAACGTGCTTAGGCGGTCGTTTAAGACACCAACCTGTGAGACTTGGTTTGAACTCATGCAATCATTCTCTTTTGACACAAACCTATAATGGAACGCATGTAATTTAAATTAGGCTTGTGTCCAACAGTTCTTTTTGAACTAGTTCGTTCAGTTGGACACAAGTCAGATCAAAAACATCAATGTAAATTAAATGGGTTCGAAACAACTTTTGATTCAAACGCTCTCAAACTAGTTCAAAAAGAACTGTTGGACACAAGTCTAATTTAAATTTATTTGATCATAGGTTTGTGTAGACTTGTGTCCAACAGTTCTTTTTGAACTAGTTTGAGAGCGTTTGAATCAAAAGTTGTTTCAAACCCATTTAATTTACATTGATGTTTTTGATCTGACTTGTGTCCAACTGAACGAACTAGTTCAAAAAGAACTGTTGGACACAAGTCTAGGTTTGTGACAAGAACAACCGACTGAGTGAGCTTAGAGTTGCGTACAACAGAGAGAGAGTTATAGAGCTGCGTATAACATGTTGGACACAAATCCATTTAAAAACGTCAATGTAAATGGGTTTGAAACAACTTTTGATTTGAACGCGAACGAACTAGTTCAAAAACAGTGGTTGGACACAACTAGACTTGGGTCGAACTCGTTCACTAGTTCATTTTTGCCACAAAGTTCTTTTTGAACTAGTTCATTCAGTTGGACACAAGTCCGTTCAAAAACATCAATGAAATTAAATGGGTTTGAAACAACTTTTGATTCAAACGCTCTCAAACTAGTTCAAAAAGAATTGTTGGACACAAGTCTACTACAAACCGATAATCAAACCCATTTAAATTACATGGGTTTGATCATACGTTTGTGACAAAAAAGAAATAGTGAACGAGTTCGACGCAATTCTAGACTTAGCTCTACTGGTCACTAGAGTTGTGTCCAACATCTCTTTTGAACTAAGATGAGCGGTTGGACACAGGTTCGGTTAGAAACGTCAATGTAAATTAAATGGATTTGATTCAATCTTTGATTCGAACGCTCACAAACTGGTTTAAAAAGAGCTGCTAGGCACAACTCTACTGGTCACTAGAGCTGGGTTCAACTCGTTCATTCGTTAATTTTTGCCAGAAACCTATGATCAAACCTATGTAATTTGTTTGATAATAGGTTTGTGGCAAAAATGAACGAATGAACGAGTTGGACCCAGCCCTACTGTAGACTTGGTTCGAACTCGTTCACTAGTTCATTTTTGCCACAAACCTATTATCAAACCCATGTAATTTAAATGGGTTCGATTATCGGTTTGTTTGTTTGTTTGGCAAAAATGAACTAGTGAACGAGTTCGACCCACGTCCACTCTATTGCCACTTTTTGGCCCCCCTTTTTTAGGGCGAGTTGTTTAAAATTACATTAAAAATAAAAAGTTTAGTGTAGTTTACTAGTTTTTTTAATTTTGCCCCTTTTTTTTTGATAAATCCCCTATTTGGTGCCACTTTTTGAAAAATGTCATCGGTCACCCTGCTACTGGTCACTAGAAAAAAAATCCTGCAGACATGTTGAGTATGGTGGACTGTTGCGAATACGCACCGAGAGTAGAGTTGTGTCCAACAGCTAGACTTGTGTCCAACAGTTCTTTTTGAACTAGTTTGAGAGCGTTTGAATCAAAAGTTGTTTCAAACCCATTTAATTTACATTGATGTTTTTGATCTGACTTGTGTCCAACTGAACGAACTAGTTCAAAAAGAACTGTTGGACACAAGTCTACCAACAGCTCTTTTTGAACTAGTTTGACAGCGTTCGAATCAAAAGTTGTTTCAAACCCTGCTTAATTTACATTGATGTTTTTGACCGGACTTGTGTCCAACAGATCGAAATAGTTCAAAAAGTTCTGTTTGGACACAACTCTAGTCTGATCATTGGTTTGTGTCAAATATGAACGTGCAAAGCATATTTAAGTAGACTTACGCTATATTCATTCAGTCTGTCGCTTTTGACATAAATCTATGATCAAACATATATAAGTTTGTGTTAGAAACCACCGCCTGAATGAGTTCGACCCAAGTCTACATTTCAAACATTAATTAGTCAAGTATTTTAATTTGTTTTTCTTTTTAATTAGAATTTCAGAAGCACCAATCCACTAATAAAAAAAGAAATAAATTTGATACTCGTACAAGTAAGCACTTAGACAAAAAAAGAAGCGCTTCGGGTATGCCAAAAAAAAAAACACACAGTGCATCCATCCTGCCTTACGTGGATGCAATAATGTAAGCAAGTGTTGAAATTTACCGCAAATACTATTGGTTTACATTTTGTACTGAAATACTAAAATTTGTTTAATACGTTTAAACAAGTTTGGATGCTAATGAGTTTGTTACTTTATGGTTTTATTTTTTATTGTTTAATTTAATTGTGTGTATGAAAATAAATATGTGATAGGTCAGTGGGGTAGTAGGTCTAGGTTCTCTTGCGTAGACCGTGGGATCGACTTCTGATTCAATGCGCGAACAAAAAGTATTTGATAAACATACAATTTGTAGAGTAATATAATTCAATTGTATTTGTTCCATTTAATACACAAATGAATATAAAAACAAGATATTAAGTATTGGCCAAAACAAGCTTAATCTAATAGTGTTTTCACACTGACTTGGTTTTAATGTTAAAACCAACTGTTAAAACCTGGTTTTACCATACAAATTGTTTTTGTTAAATCGAACTTAAAACCATTTCGGAATTGGTTTTATTTTGGTTTTATGAAATGCAACCCTGTTTTCGCTGTGGTAAATTCGGTGCTGCCAAGTTAAAATGACCGGCAGCAGCTGATAATGTTTATGTCAGTGAATAACAAGAGATGTCGCTTGAAAGATTTTCCACTTGAAAATGGATGCAGCAGTAACAATAAGTAAACAATTATGGAAAAATAAGAATTTTTTGGAAGGAAAACAACAAAAATATACAAAAATATTTTCATTGACCTCTGGAAAGTGAAAACAAATGATATGACATATCGATCCGCCGATAAAAAAGTTGTATTTTGTGATTTATTTGTGCATTTTTTATATACAATAACTTGATTTCCAAGCACTTCTTCACTTTGTATTACTAGTTCCATAATTTTAAATTATTAATTTACAAAATATAAAATAATTTCCATTTAGAGCGGATTGTAAAGTTTCTTAGTTTTTCATACAAACAAAAACAGTTGTACAGTTTGTCAAATAAGTGTTATAAAAAGCAGAAAAAAAATACAACAACAAACACACGCATTTCCGCAGGAGATTTATTTTATTTTGAGCAAAGTTATTAGACAGTCTGTGAGTTAAAACCTGAATTTAACAAACTTGCAGTGTGAATGCAAAATCAGCTGTTTATGGTTTTAACGTTAAAACCAGGTTTTAACTTGCAGTGTAAAAACACTATAAGAGTAGATAAAATTGTGAGATAAAGAGCAAATATTTTTTAAAATTATATGCATATAAAAAATAACATTAGTTTAATACATCGGGGACATTCAAAAAGCAGCTCCTACCTGGAGAGACATACCAAGTGGGACATTCCATACAAAAATAATGCAATCCCGAAGCAGGTTAGCAAGACGAGTTACCCTGTTGTTCCCTTACACACCAACTTCCGGTAGACGGATATTTTTAATGAAGTCTTAAAATTTTTAAAAATATTTCCCCTTCCGTACATATTTTTGCCTTACACTGTACGCATTCTTGCTAACACATTTGGCTTACATAACATGCATTGATTTGATTTTCTCTAAACTCTTTTAACCTTGTGGTTTCCAAACAACTTTTTTCCCTATTTTTTTATTTTTTTTGCTGAACAGTATTCTTATTTTTGTTCTACTTGTTTCATTAAATTTGTTCTGCAATGCCAGTTATACATCCACATTCGTTCCCTTTTGCTGTGGCACTTTGTTCGTGTTTTCTCTGGCAGCTACAACAACTAATTAATCTTTTGCTTGAGTTTTCAAGATTATTCTACTTAGTTTCATTATTTCTTTTTTCTTCCATTTCTTTCTTTTATGTTTATGTTACAAAACTCGTATGTTGCATTGCAAATGCGCGAATATTACGTGATGTTGTGTTCAGTTGAACTGGATGAGTACAGTGTGCTGGCAGCCAGAGTTAACAGCAACATAAAACGGAACTGGAAAATGTGCAAATATTGCAATTTTCATGTTAGGGTTGTAGTACTCATTTCCACTTATTTTATTTGTATTTGCATGTGCTAGTGTATGTGTGTGTGTGTGTGTGTGTGTGTGCACTTTTTAATTTCACTGTTTAGCTTGCAACAATAAAAGTTGCGTTTACATCTTGTGCTGCTAAGCACTGGTAAGCATTTGCTCAGATATATTATTTTTTTTCTTAGTAGAACTGACGGGTGAAACGATTGTAAGCGTGTGGGTAAATTTAAAAATATTTTAATGTAAGTTTGTATATGATTTCTTTTAGCAAACGTACGATACTACCATAAAGTCAATGGCTTGCATGCATTTTTTATGGCATTTATACGAGCATTAAATGCTATGCACATATACACATATGTATGTATGTATGCAAGTGTGTTTGTATGTTTATATGTTGCTCATAAATATCTAATATGCGATTTACTGTTGCCCGAAACAATGTTGATTTGCACAAATTTATTTAAGAGCTGATTGTGTGCTGCTGTCTTTATATATTCCGGTATAAATATGTTGAGGTAGAAGATTACTTTTGTAAATGTAAAGGGTTATATTTGCAAATTATTTATTTGCAAAATTCGTGCCTGTTTCCGGTCTACGCACACACGTGCTTTTCAAGGTACTTGCATATGTTGGCTAATAAATTTTGCTGGTGTTAAAGGTTTTTCTTTTAATAGTATTATAACGTATTGTTGCTATTATTGCTTTGGCTTTATAATACTTTTTGTCTTCATCGTTCAAGCCAGCGTAAATTTGATACCTTTTTTAAGGTGTGTTTAAGCCAGCAAACCATTTAAACCAACTCTAAACGCAAAAATTTAACGTTTTAACTGCTGCTACAAACCACATCATTTTGTTAACATACAGATCATATGTTAGACACAAATCAATGATCAACCCCATGTAATTTAAATGGGTTTGATCATTGGTTTGTGTCAAAAACAACCGACTGAATGAGTTCGACCCAAGTCTAGTTAGAAGAATAAGGTCCAAATTCGCAGTCAATAGTTAACTAACGCCTGTGGTTTAACTAACGATTTTTCCTATAAATTTCATTGGTTACACCACTTTCATTAGTTAACTATGTACATACTGTGAATTTGAGCCTAAATGAGTTGAGTAGAGATAGTACCGTGGGTCCCGCTGAATAAACATAATTCGAGTACTGTGAATCCAGTGGTACTAAGCGTTTTTTTAGGTTATCGCTTGCTAAAAAAAACTACGATTGTAAATTATGGATAAAAGTACCTAAAAATTTTCCAGTTTTATACCATTCAGCAATTTTTATATCGCTTAAAAAACATATAATATAATAAAAAACCATATTGCAAAAAAAAAAAAAATAAATAAAAAAATTAACCAAATTAAAAATAAAAAATTTCAAAAAAAGTAACCCCCTGTTTCTACAACCCAGATGGACGACTTGAGTATAAAATTTTTATGAAAAGCACTCATATTTTTGAGTGATTTTCATACAAATTTTTTAGACGAATCGTCGCCTGCCTGACTTGTAGACACAAGTGCCAACCATAAGCCAATCAAACTCCTACCTAGTGGGAATAATGAAACAAATTCAGTAAAGTTAGACTTTGACTCGCTCACGAAAGTTTCCGTACATTCGGTTTTGAGCATTTTTTTTAATCTGGCTTTTTTCAATTTTTTTTTAGTTTAAACGTTTTTTTTAGTTTTGTCGCTTTTTTCTGCTTTTAGCGACTTTTTTAATTTTGGCGATTTTTTTCATTTTGGCGAATTTTTCTGTTTTTTAGTATTTTTTTTTCATTTTGGAGATATTGGTGGCTATTCTGGAATACACGTCGACTTGGTGAAATTTACATGTAGAACAAAAACAAAACTTCATAAATGTTAAAAATTTGTTTTTGTTTATCATACAAAATTTACCGTTTTTAAAAAAGAGAGCAACGCGTTGAAATTTTCACGTTTATTTCATTTTAGAATTGTATGGGAAACAAAAACAATTTATGAAACTTTGTTTTTTCTTTAATGTAAAGTTTCACTTCTTCGACGCGTTTTCCCGAATAGCCACCATTTTTTCATTTTGGGGATTTTTTTCTGTTTTTGGAGTTTTTTTCATTTTGGTGATTTTTGCATTTTGGCGATTTTTTTCATTTTGGCGATTGTATCTGCTTTTAGGGTTTTTTTCATTTTGACAATTTTTTTATTTTGGCGATTTTTTAGCATTTTGGCGATTTTTTTTCTGTTTTTGGAGTTTTTTTCATTTTGGCAATTTTTTTCATTTTAGCGATTTTTTTCATTTTGGCGATTTTATTAATTTTTACGATTTTCCGGTTGCTTGCGATGTAATTTCGTTATATTTTAATTTGGCGATTTTTTTTCGTTTTGGTGATTTTTTATTTTGTTTTTGGCGATTTTGTTTGGTTTGGCGATTTTATAATTTTTTGATTTTTTAGTTTTACCGTTTTTGAAAATTTCAAGAGATAAGCTCTTACGGTTTCCAAAACACAGCAAGTTGTCAAAATTATATACTCAAAATTGCATTAACTGATGGAGCACCCTTTAATTTAATTTTTTTTTAATTTTGGTGTTAATTGTTGTAGTCTGTATAAAAATACACTAATCTTACAAAATTTCAAGTATGTATGTATATAACATGGGATTTTAACATTTTTCGTTGCTCGTTTTGGAACACCCTTTAATTTTTAACTCTCATGTATTCGTTGTTGTACCGGCCAAAGGTCTACACACTGTGTCCAAATTTCAGGTCCGTAGCTCTTACGGTTCTCGAGGAAATGACAGACAGACGGACTGACGGACAGACGGGAAGCGTAGTGAAAACAATAAAGGGTGTTCCATCAGTTAATGCAATTCTGACAACTTGCTGTATTTTGGAAACCGTAAGAGCTAAACTCTTGAAATTTTCAAAAACGGTAACACAAAAAAATCCCAAAATTATAAAATCGCAACACAAAAAAAAAATCGTCAAAAACTAAAAAAAAATCGACAAAACGAAAAACAGCGCCAAATTAAAAAAGAATTTCTAAAATGAAAATAAATCGCAAAATACCGGAAAATCGCTAAATTTAAAAAAATCGCCAAAATGAAAAAAAAATCGATAGAATGAAAAAAAAAATCGCCAAAATGACAAAAAAAAAATGCCAAAATGGAAAAAACGCAAAAAACTGAAAAATTTCCAAAACGAGAAAAAAGCGAAAAAAAAAACAAAAAAAAAATCATTTCAGCTGAAAAAACGCCAAAAACGAAAAAAACGCCATATTAATGCTCAAAGTCAAAGTCGCACATTACTGAATTTATTTATTGTATTATTTTGGTTGTTTAAGCAAAAAAAAAAAACGTCTCTATAAGTTTAACCCTTTCGGAACTACCGGGATGATACGTCCCACCAGTTTTCAAACTCCGGCATTTTCCTTATTTTCGATGCGATTGTAACTTATGAAATATAAATAAAAACATAACGATATACATATATACATACATATGTCAGCATATTACGTCCCTATGCTCCTTGTAGCAGTTAAAAAGAATAAATATATATATATGTATATATATATATATGTCAGTATATTCCTTCTATATTCTTATTATTGCGGAATATGGCAAATAATTATAAAATGTTTGTGGAAATTAAAAAAAAAAAGAATTCGGAAACGATTAAAAGTGTTTGTTAAAAATTTTTGTTTGTTTGGGTCTTTTTAATTTGCTATGTTTGTGCACGTAATTCTCAATAACATTGTGCGAGTTTTACTATAAACATATTGATTTTTTTAAGTTTTTCTCAAGATTTCCTTAAGGAAAAACGAAATGCTTATAAACGTTGCTTAACCAACAACAAACTAAGATTCTTTATATGCTTTATCTGCTGTAAATAAATAAATAAAATTATTAATTTAAATATTTGAGTTAATGTCCTTTTATTTGAGTGCAGTCTAACAAGTGAATACCACTTTCAGCATTTTACAATTTCTTGTTTCCAAAATTGTAACATACACACATGCGTTTGTATATCTTCAAACAAATTTTCCTGTAAATAATAATTAAAATTTGTTTTAGGCACAAAACCTATTTACCTTCTAGTTGTTTTTCCGTACCATAGTATCAAACACCTTAAGGGAATTTATTAAACCTGAGATATATGTATATATTTATGTGTGATTCTAAGACTATAGATATCCTGTTTCCCATGTTAATATACACTTGTGTGTTGTTGTTGTTATTTATGCTGTTTGTATTTTGTAGAAGCAACATAAATATGTTAAAGTTATTGTAGCAATCGCAGCAGCAGTAGTAGTAGTGGTAGTGGTAGTAGTAGCATCATTGTAGTTATACAAGATGAAATTTTGTTTCGTGTTTATTTTAGAAAATGAAATTTTATATTTGCTCATAAAATAAATTGTTAAAGAAAGGTAACTGGTGCTGCTGCTGCTGTTGCTGCTGCTGTAATAATAAATGTAATATTTCTTTTATGCTTTCGTTACCTTTACGGCAGCAGAGCAAATATTATTGTCCTTCTCAATAACAACAAAGCACTCAAACTGCTCCTAAATCCACACAACAACATCCATTAAACAAAATATATAGACATACATATAACAACGTCCTGTTTGGTTTACGTAGTTGGTTTTTTGTTTCTTTGTATGTATGTAACCTTCTGATATGGTTTTCGTTTTCATGAATGATTTTATGAAATTTATTTATTGTTTATTAACTTTAAGTGTGAAACTTTACAAAAACTAATGTTTCATTTAAGGGGAGTTTTTATGTAGTTAGTTGTTATGGCCAGAAAATAAGACATAAGATGGATGTTATAAAGTTTCATTTACTTTTAGCTTTTTAAAGTAACTTGAAGTAGACATAAACTCATTTGGCTACAAGTGCAGCAAAGTCAGGAGTGACGTTATAAAGGAAATATTTGGCAAAACCTATTTTTTCCACATACTACTCTTGTGCATTGTTTAAATATCAAAGCGTTCCAAATTATGCATCTAATAGACGCGTCTATATTGTTGTTGGAGCTACAACCCTAACAGAAAAAGTACTTTTCACAAAATTATTTTTCATAAACAAACGTTTTCATTAATTTCCTGTTTCACAATAACGAAAAAAACTTTCGACTGAAAATTTATATTGAAAACAACAATAAAATATGAAAATTTGTTTTTGTTTTCAATATAAGTTTTAAGTCGAAAGTTTTCTTTTGTTACTGTGAAACAGGCCATAAAATTATTTTTCACAAGGAGTACTTTTTACAAAAAGAAATTTTAACGAAGAGTACTTTTCACAAAGTAGTATTTTTCACAGAGAGCTGATATTCCGTAAAAGGTACTTTTCATTAAAACAACTTTTCATGAAAAATACTTTTCATTAAAACTACTTTTCATCAAAAGTACTTTTCATTAAAACTACTTTTCATCAAAAGTACTTTTCATTAAAACTACTTTTCATCAAAAGTACTTTTCATCAAAAGTACTTTTCATCAAAACTACTTACCATCAAAAGTTCTTTTCAATAAAAGTACTTTTCACCAAATGTTCTTTGCACCAAAATCAATTTTCACCAAAAGTAATTCACCAGAAGTACTTTTCACCAAAACTACTTTTCGCCAAAAGTACTTTTCACCAAAAGTAGTTTTCACCAAAAGTAGCTTCCACCAAAAGTTCTTTTCAACAAAAGGAAATTTCACCAAAAGTAGTTTTCACCAAAAGTAGTTTGCACCAAAAGTTCTTTTCAACAAAAGGAGTTTTCACCAAAAGTACTTTTCACAAAAAGTACTTTAAAAAATCCTTTTCTGCAAACCTAATTTTTTCACCAAAACTACTTTTCAGCAAAAGTAATTTTCACAAAAACCACTTTTCACAAAAAGTACTTTTCACCAAAAGTACTTTTCACCAGATGTATTTTTCACAAAAAGTACTTTTCTCACAAAATACCCTTAACAAAAAATTTTTTCCACAAAAAGTATTTTTTTTTCACAGGGACTGTTTCGTATAGAAATAGTACTTCACAAAGAGCACTTTTCACAAAAAGTCCTTTTCATAATAAGTAGTTTTTGTCAAAAGTGCTTTTCACAAAAAATGTACTCCTCAAAGAGTTCCTTACTTCAAATGTAATTTTCATTAAAAGTACTTTTCAGCAAATGTACTTTTTCCCAAAGTACTACCAAAAAGTACTTTTAACAAAAAGTTCTTTAAGCAAAAAGTACTCTTCACAAAGAGCATCTTTCACAGAAAGTACCTTTCCACAAGAAGTATTTTTTACAAAAAGTACTTTTCACAGAAAGTACCTTTCACAAAAAGAGCCCTTCACAAAAAGTAGCTTTACAAAAAGTACCTTTTACATAAAGTAGCTTTCACAAAAAATACCTTTTACAAAAAGTACCTTTTACAAAAAATTATTTTACCAAAAGTACTTTTACAAAAAGTACTTTTACAATAAGTACTTTTACAAAAAGTACCTTTTAGAAAAAGTACTTTTAACAAAAAGTACCTTTTACGTAAGGTACCTTTCACAAAAAGTACCTTTCACAAAAAGTACTCTTCACAAAAAGTAGATCTCACAAAATCTAGCTCTCAAAAAAAGTAGCTTTCACAAAAAGTACTCTTTACAAAAGTAGCTCTCACAAAGAGTACCTTTCACAAAAAGTACCTTTTCACAAAAAGTACCTTTTCACAAAAAGTGCCTTTTACAAAAAGTATCTTTTACAAAAATTACCTTTCAGAAAAAGTACCTTTTCACAAAAAGTACCTTTTACAAAAAGTACCCTTTACAAAAAGTACCTTTCACAAAAAGGAGATCTTACAAAAAGTACCTTTCACAAAAAGTACCGTTCAAAAAAAGTGGCTCTCACAAAAAGTACCTTTTACAAAAACTAGATCTCACAAAAAGTACCTTTCACAAAAAGTACCGTTCAAAAAAAGTAGCTCTCACAAAAAGTAGCTCTGACAAAAAGTACCTTTCACAAAAAGTAGCTCTGACAAAAAGTACCTTTCACAAAAAGTTGCTCTCACAAAGAGTACCTTTCACAAAAAGTAGTGTTTAGAAAAATTAGCTCTCACAAAAAGTACCTTTCATAAAAACTACCTTTCACAAAAAGTGCCTTTTTACAAAAAGTACCTTTCTCAAAAAGTACTCTTCACAAGGACTATCTTTCACAAAAGGTACCTTTCACAAAAAAAGTAACTTTCACAAAAAGTATCTTTTCACAAAATTACATTTCACAAAAAGTACCTTTCACAAAAAGTGCCTTTTTACAAAAAGTACCTTTCTCAAAAAGTACTCTTCACAAAGACTATCTTTCACAAAAAGTACCTTTCACAAAATAGTAACTTGCACAAAAAGTACCTTTACACAAAATTACATTTCACAAAAAGTACCTTTCACAAGAAGTACTCTACACAAACAGAAGCCCTCACAAAAAGTACTTTTCACAAAAAGTATTGTTAAAAAAAGTACCTTTCACAAAAAGTACCTTTTCACAAAAATTACTTTATATAAAAAATACTTTCGAGTGCCATGTCTTATTATAAAAAACTTAATTGAATTCGGGCATTTCCATAGAAAAGTCAAACTTTTGTCACGTTAAGTTTATTGGTGGGTGGAGTAGGGGTGTTATGTACTTCTTTGCATGTTGTTATAGAGCATAAAAAAGTAAAAGATAGAAACAAATCGAACAACATGACTCTGAAATACAAGTTTAAATTCTTGGTGGCGTAACGTGACAAAAGGTTAACTTTGTATGTAGAAATGCCCATATACAAAATATTTATGACATTATTTGCCTTCTAGGCTTAACTTTTTTTTTACCCGTAGAATTTTCATGGGCTTAAAAAGTGTTAATATGTATATGTGCCCTTAATTATGAAAGTGGTCTAAGTCATGGGTATTAATTTTTCTTCGAAATATTAAATAAATATTAAAAACACTTCAATAAATATTTAATAAATATTAAATAAATTTATATTAAATCAAGACTAGTTCAATTACTAAATATCTCGACACAATAATTATATGACATAGACTACTTTCATAATCATGGGCACATATATATTTGTTCATTTATTTTTATGCTACTGACACTTTAGCAGCCTCCTTCTATTCTGTTCTTCTATATTCAGGTGTTTAATTTAATTAAAAACCTGGGAAAATTTGGTTAAAGAAAGACAGTTAGAAATATTTAGTCCTCTCCTGTGACAGTCTCCTTACATACTCCCTGATGCCATTGTCGTTGTAGCAGAAATTGCCATAGCTATAGTGTAACGATTTATCTTAATGTTTTTGTTGTTTTATTTTAGATTTTATAGCTATGTACTCGTATATACAATTGCTGCTCGCTGTGAGAGTTGTTGTTATTGTCATTGTCACTGTTTTGTTGATTTGAGCTGTTATAAAACTTTGCTTTATTCATATTCTGATTATTTTGTTACTAAAGAACTATTTTAATGTATTTTAGCTTGCATTTTGTTAGATCTTTATGCTTGATGATTTTATAAAGTGGTAAAGAAATTATTTTCTTTTGTGTGTGTGTGTAACTTTTTTAATAATGTTTTCTTTCATGCAGGGTGTGGCAAAATTAAAAATAACGAAACAGCTTTGTGTGTGTGTGATTATGTGTGTGTGTGTGTGTGTGTTTACATGAAGGACGTTGTTTGTGGTGCAAATTAATGAATTTTCCAAAAGTGTTTAAAAAAAAAGAACAAGGCAAAAATCAACAACCAGTTTAATTATTTTTGTTCGTGCATACCTTTAACGTGTACATAAGTTATAATCAAAATAAATTAATTAATATTAATCGTACGTACGTACACTGTATGATGCAATGCGAAATATATAATTAAATATTACTTAGCATTTTTTTTCTTCTCTTAGTTAGAGCGAAAATGTTAACTTATTGGCAAGCAAGAGAATAAATTAAATTAAAGTCATGCATGTAGAAAATAAATTTTTCTTGGGATAAAAAGAAAAGTAACTGCTTTAAAAATATTTTTTTTGTCAAAAGCTCGTTTAATTTTATAGCTCCTTAAACTTTTATATACGTCTTGTTTTTAAATAATTTTCATAATATTTTACTGCCACTAAAAATTTTAGAGATAAAATATTTAACTCCAAAAAAAAAACAAAGAAAAACGGAAACCACAAACAAGCAGCAGCTTGGCCATTGTTTGAATAGATTTAGTAACTTTTTTTTATACATATGTTGTGTTTTATAGTGCAAAGCAACAAGATAAAGTTTTCTTCACCTGGTCACATACATACATACATATAACAGTTCGTTTAGGTGTGTATGTATGTGTTTGTTTAATTATTAGGGACGCTGAGAAAAAAATATAATAAAATTAAATTCACAAAAATGCAACCTTGTTTTCTCGGTATTAAATTCAGTGCTGCCAAGTTAAATAACCAAAAACAGCTGATAACTGTTATGCCCAGCTAATAGTACATTGAACTGAGTATCGTGACGAAAATAGTTCTTTATGCTTAAGATCACAAATTTAGTAAAAAAAAACCAAAAAAATACCTTCATAACATACATATATGGCCTAAGCCCACAAATAAACTGATATCGTTACTGGGGAAAAATTATAGCAGCTGAGACTGACGCTTGAGAAAACGAAATCATTTGCAACAGTTGCACTATGCAGAATTTTCTTTAAATTAAAAAAAAAAATTATATATTTCTAGGCGAATAAATAAGACCACCCTAATATTAAAATAAGCTTATACATATTTAAAACTAAATGTACATATGTATGGCTTAACAAAAGTTGTCCACAAAAAGAGTGCTCCTAATACCAGTATGCAAATGCTAAAGGAAGTTCAAAATTTTTTCCACATAAAGCTCTAAGTGACATTTTTTTTTATTTATCACAAATTGACTTATCGAAAAATTAGCAACTAACTAACGAGTCATTTGGGTTCATAAAAAGCACGCCATACAAAAAAGTTGTTATATTTCGTGCTATTAGGAAATAAAGAATTTTTAAATTTGATTTCCTGCCGGAAATTAAATAACAGTTTAACAAAATTTACTTCTTTAATACGTATGTGACTGGCATACGTTAAACGACCCACCAACTTTAAGGGCGACTTTTTGAGTTCAAGATTAGAGATTAAATTAACCTTAATCTTCATTTGTGATTTTTGGGTAGTCGATTATATGGTTTTACTTGCTAGTTTAAGCGGCCAATCGTGGTGGTTTAATCTTATATTAATATTGACAACATACACTTGTGAAACATATAATTTTTTGTAAAAATTATATAATAAAATAATTTAAAAACACATAAATAAATATATATATATATATATTATATTAGTTATATATTTCCTTTAACACGTGCAATATTTTACTTGTAAATAATAAAATATGTCAGTTTCTTCTTCTTCCCACAAAAAATCAAAAGTTTTGATAACATGTATGACTTTTGCACTGAAAATGTTGCCACTATTTTGTTCCTCAGTATGGTAATACTACACATAATAAGAAGTTTAAACTACCACTCAAAAATATCAAACTCAATTAATTAAGATTAAGTTAATTTTCGGATTAGCTAATTAGTGAAATAAACTAATCTTAATCTCGATCCAAAAAAGCCGCCCTAAAAAGATGTTCAACTAAGACTAAAACTATGGCAATTGGCGCTGAACTGGCACAAACTTCCTACTCCAAGCCCATAATATTTTTTTACTACCTTAAAAATATTGCGGTACAAAATAAATTAGAAGCCTCTCATTGAGCTTCTCCTCAGAACCTTTAAAAGTTCTGTGATTACCATCAAGCTTTAAATATACTAAAAAAAAAATTATAAAATTACTTTAAATTTGCAATTTTGCAAGGCATGTTTTTTACAATGGCGGCATTCATTCTTTGATGATGCAAATGGTCTCGCAAGTGCAAATGCAAAATATTGTAGCTTTTCTTGGATTTTAAAGAAAAGCTACAATACTTTGCATTTACACATACGCAAGACCAATTGCACCAAACACCGAATATCACCAATAAAAAAAAGTGCTAAAAAACTAAATTGCCATTAGTTGTTATATTATGCAATAATCAAATGTACTGCAGAAAAATACTTGTATTTGGATTATCCTTTATTTTCGACATAATTTTTTAATTGCTTACTTTTTACGTACACACATTTTTAACTTATTTTAGCAAATAAATCATGAGGTTTGAATGTCAGGTAAAGACCACCAAGCTTTAGAAAAGCAGTAATAAAAACGGAGGCCAATTAGAGGTTTCGTTTATAGTTAAGTGAAATAATTAAAAAAAAAACGGTAGGAAGGAGGGGAAGCACTGCATGTGTTCGTTGATAAATTAAATAAAACAGCAGTGAAAGAAGTCATATGATAAGAAATATATGCGTATTGTGTTTGTAAATTTATACTTATGCCCTAATTCCTAGTGGACGTATTAGAATGGCGGTTCCATGTCCAAATCCTGCAGCGTAAGTTAAGGCTTTCAAAAAATAAAAATAAAATAAGTAAGTTAAAATAAATAAATTAAAAAATAAACTTATGCCCTAGTGGGAATATTTAGGACGTATTTGTTTGAAAATGCTTCTGAGTTCTTGCCTTTGAAGTCTCTAAATTATTTTCTTCAAAAATGGTTGTTGTCTTTGACAATGAAAAATATAAATATTATTGCCATGTTTTTAAAGCATAAAAATTCAATTAAATTATTATACAATAGTTTGAAAAATATATGAAAAAATATGTGTTGGATATAATGTTTGGAACAAAATCATAAAGCAAATACACGAACCTTCTAGCATAGACAATAAATAATAATCGTTTTAAAGAATCAAAACTGCTTCTTTTTTTCGTCCATAGACAAGACGATACATTCGTCGAACAGAATTAGGGCATTATTTAAAATGAAAGAACTAAAAATAAATATTATTAAAAATTAATATTATTAAATAAATATTGACAGTTATTTGCACATCAAGGCTAAATTGCTTTGTTATGTCAAGTATTTTGGCATCAAAAATAAAATGTATTTCCTGACCAGGGTGAGGCACAGACTTTTCGCAATTAAAAGTGACCATTCCGAAGCAGATATCGGAATATTTTTATATTTCCTGTACTGGTTTTTATCACATATCAACAATGTCGGAGAACTTTTATTTATTGACTTTTGGCCAGCTAAAAGTACAAAAAGTCACAGCGTCTTCAGCGGATACTAATCATAATGCATCTTCAGAGCGCCCCCCCCCCCTTCGTTAGTATTGTGTAGCAGACTCATCAGCAAAGTAAAATAACCAATACAATGACTACTAAACGCAGCTTGAAAAATTTAATACACCTCATTGACACCAGAGGCGCTGCAACACTGCATTATTAGAAACATGCAAAAAGCAGAGTTGTAAACGAATGAAGCTTTCCTCAATCTCTTCCTTCATCACCTGCCTTCTCTATCACTATCCCATTTCTAAAGAAATAAAATAGTAGGCTTTCATTGGCTGAGTGTTACTTTTCTTCAAATAAAACGTGTGACAAGGGTGTTATGCAAACACATGATTTTACCCTTTGAGTTTAGTAACGCCGAAGACGAAATATATCCTTGCAAAAACAAAAAAAAAATCCTTAAAAACCGCAAGGATATGCTATGTTTGCATATTTACACAAAAATTCATATTTTTTTACATATTTTGCTAAGAAATGCTATTTTTGCATATATGTTTATAATCTGATCAGAAATTCATATTTTTGCATAAATTAAATAAAATGCATGTTTTGACAAACATTGATAATAATTTATGTACATACATATACATATGAATATTTAGACGAAAGTTCAAATATTTTTCCAGGATCATATTTTATACATATATTGATAAAATACTTTTTTTATTGATAAAAATTACATTTGTTCATATTATAGTTAAAAATGCATATATTTGCATATTCTGATCAAATGGCATATTTTTGTATATATTGATAAAATGCATATTTTACACATATTGATAAAAATGCTTAAGGCCTTTGCGTATTTGGATCAAAATACATATGTATATACATATATATACATACAATTATGTGTGCTTATATTATGATCAGAAATGTGCTATTTTGCATATTTTAATAAAAATGCATATTTTTGTGAGAAATTCATGTTCTTGCATATAATAATCAAAATACATATTTTGGCATATATTGTCAGAAATTAATATTTCTGCTTATATTAATTGAAATGCATGTTTTAGCAGATATTGATAAAAAAAACATATATTTGCATATATTTTTATTAGAAGCGCATAATTTTGCATATATTGATAAAAATAAATATATTTTCCTATTTTGGTCAGAAAGTTATATTTTTTCATATTCTAATTAAAATTCATATTTTTTCATATATTATCAGAAATTATTATCTTTGCATATATGTATGTATGTATTGATCAAAATTAATATTTTAGCACAAATTTATAAAAAGATATATGTATTGATATTTTGAAAAAATGCATATATGTTTATATTATAATCAGAAATGCATACACAACCTTGCATATGTGTACTGTTCAAAATGCATATTTTTGCATATCTTGGTCCAAAAAATTAAATTTTTGCATACTCTGACAAAAATAAATATTTTTCCACAAAATGATAAAATGCATATACGTATGCATATGAATACTTTGATGAAAATTTATATTTTTGTTAATATTCTTGTCAGAAATTCTTATTACTGCATAGACATATCGCACACTAAATCATAAAGTCACAACTCAAAAACTTGCAGATGCTAAGTAATGGCAAACAACTGTTGTACAAATGACGCAAATATGCAACATAAAAATAAGCATAAAGCTATTTCATATTCTTCAAAAAGACTGTATTGCAAAAGAAATTGATAGCGGTCATTAGAGTGTTGTTCAATTAACTGGTTTATGAAAAGCAAAACCACTGTGATCGTTTTAAGTAGTGACTGTTTATGATTAAATGTGCGATATGTATTGATAAAAATTCCTTATTGGAATATATTGCTAAGAATGCATATTTGTTCATCTTATAGTTAGAAATGTATAAGCATATGTATGTGCATATTTGTGCATATTCTGATCAAAATGGGTATATGTTATTGGTTCTCAGAAATCTTCATTTTTGCATATATTGACCAAAATGAATACTTAAGCACATATTGATAAAAAGGCATATATTTGCATATTTTAATAAGAAATGCATATTTGTTAATATTCTTATCAGAAATGCATATTATTGCACATCTGTATTGATTAAAATTCCTTGTTAGAATATATTGATAAAAATACATATGTATATGTTCATATTTCAGTTCGAAATGTAAATATGTGCGTATTTTTGCATATTCTGATCAAGATGCATATATGTAATTTGTTCTCAGAAATCTTCATTTTCGAATATGTTGACCAAAATGCATACTTAAGGCATTTATTTGCATAGTTTGATAAAAATTCAAATTTTGTTAATATTCTTGTCATAAATGCATATTATAGCATAATTGTACTGATAAAGGTTCCTTTTTAGAGTATATTGATAACAATGCATATGTGTTCATATTATAGTTCGTGATGTATATATGTGCATATTCCAATCAAAACGCATGTTTTTCATTTATTCTCAGAAATTTTCATTTTTACCTATATTGACCAAAATGCATATTTTGGGACATATTGATAAAAAGACATATATTAGCATATTTTGATAAAAATGCATATTTGTTAATATTTTTGCCAGAAATGCTTATTATTGCATATATATATATATGTACTCGCAAAAAGTTCTTATTGTTATATATTGATAAAAAGCATATTTGCTTATATTTTTAGCTAGAAGTGTATACATGTGCATATTCTGATCAAAATGCATATTTTTTCATTTATTCTCAGAAATTTTTATTTTTGTTTATGCTATTATGGAAAATGCACATATTGATAAAAAGGCATATGTATGCATTACGATAAAAATGCATATTTGTTAATATTCTTGTCAAAAATGCATATAATTCCATATATGTATGTATTAATGAAAATTTGTATTTAGCATATATTAACAAAAATGCCTATTTGTTAGTATTATACTCCGAAATATATATATGTGCATATTCTAAACAAAATGCATATTTTTTCAATTTACTATTGGTCAAAATGCATATTTTAGCACATATTGGTAAAAAGAGCATATATTTGCATATTTTGATAAAAGTGCATATATGTTAATATTCTTGTCAGAAATGCTTATTATTGTAAACACATATGTATGTACTGATAAAAATTTCTTATTGGCATATATTGATAGAAATAAATATTTGTTAATATACTTGTCATAAATGCATATTATTGCATATATTTATGTATGTACTGATACAAATTTCTTTCTAGCATACATTGTATATTGTTAAAAATTCATATAGCTATGTATGAAAAGTCATATTTTTGCATATTTGCATAAAAATTCATATATTGTTCAGAAAAAAAAAATCATAATTTTGCATAGTTTAATCAAAATGCATATAGTATTGGCAAACTTTGGTCAAAAATTAATGTTTTTGCATGCATTATTAAAAATGCATATTTTCGCATATACATATGTTCATATTATGATTAACAATGCATAATTTTGCATATTTTGTTAAAAATGCATATTCTTGCATACTTTGATCAAAATACGTATTTTGTTGTTTGGCAGATTTTGGCCTGAAATTCATATTTTTGCTTGCATTGGTAAAAAGCATATTTTGGCACATATTGATACAAATGCATATTTTGGCATATTTCTACGATTATATCATATTGAATGATTTAAGATCACTATTAAATTTTTTGCATTTATACTCCTAAATTTCTTGATTTTCCATAGTACTCGTATACAAAAAATTTCGAAGAAGATTTAAAACCTCTTTTTGTTTGTTCAAAATGTTCACTTTAAGGACTAAAAGTAAAAGTACTTGTCATGTGAGATAATTCTTCTTGGCGACCAATTATGCATAAAATATCTATTAAGATAAACAGTAAGCTTGGGCCGCTTTATCCTTTTGTTGCTGTTAAACGGCTAGAAAATATCATATTTCATTTACCTTGAATCAATTAAATGCTAATTTGTTACCCCCTTCAAAACAAATATTTACTTTTTATTACGACAATCTACACTTTAGTTGGCAAGTGCCAGTGTAGTGTTTATTCAACGCGCTGTATTAAAATGTTAATTACATACATTAAACATTGTTAATATTCATAAAATTCATATTATGATAAACATTGTTTTTTTTCTGTTCTGCTTTTACTCATATTTATTTGGGTCTTGCCACTCACTCCTTTGGTTTAATGTGTGTGTGTGTATTTTGTTTAATTTATTTTCTCCTTTATTATGCATGCAAATTTTATTTCATATATTAAATTCTTGTTTATTATTAATTATTCAATAAACTATGGAAATGGATGATAAATTTTATGCAAAACAAACAGATTTTCTATTTAAGAGAAATGAAATGAAAAAAACTTCTATAATTGTTTTAATGAAATTTTAAAAAAGCAAAAAGAAAACAAACAAGAAGACATATAGCAAACAGATACTTAAATAAAAAGCGACAACTTAAAGTAAATATTAAAATATTTATGAAATACAAAACATTCGAATTCAACTGCATTAAAATTGTACTGAACAAATAAACGAAGCCAGCAACACAGACCAGCAATTAATGAAAAAATAA